>JAPKLY010000116.1:802480-847328 GCA_026898435.1 Prunella vulgaris
TATGGGATAATGGTTAATAAGTGCTTCCAACTACCAAGTGCATATCATTTCCTTACAAAGCATAAAAATTGCTCTTAAATTATTATTTTAAATAATATACTGTCTTTTTTAATTATTTATCCAAAAATATTATATAATTCCATATCTTTCTATAAATTCGAACTTATTATGAAATGTAATTCTCAATAAATTTAAACTGAGAATTTAGTGTATGAGTGAGGAGAGTGTGAGAGAAATTAAATATTTCTATTGACATATATATTTTCTTATAAATTTGAGATTTTAAATGAGATATAGTTTTTTTTCAATAGAAATACTAAAATAGAAGAACAAGCATTAGGCAAATCATAAAAAATCCCAACTGCTGCAAACCATGCGTAAAAAAAAAATAAAAAAAAATCAATTATTTAATAGTTTGAACCCTAAATTGTCACCTCACAAACCAATGAAGAAAGAAGCAAACAAGTGAAGTCCATTTAAAAGGCTTCCTTAATTATTATACTCACTATCCAAACAAATATACACAGTCGTGACAATTGGCACTGCAGGCGCTAATATTCAACTTACATTTCTCAACTTAATAAAGCCGGCCTATTCATTACTCGATCCGATTCGACTCTGTTTAAACCGGTTTAATAATATTCAAAACTGAACTCATCTCGACTTGACTCATTCAGTATATACCAACCAGTGGAAGCATATGTTTAAATTTCCAACTAAGAGAAACATTGTATAAAAATAAAAGTTGTGCAGAATCCAATGTCGATTAGTCCAACTTTCTTTATCGACAGATTCTTGTTTTTCACACCACATTGTTAGCTCCTCTGCTTCTAATCATCCTCTGTTCTTATTCTAATAGGCAGAGGAGTTCACACACCCCATAAAAATTCATGGCAGATCATTCACAGGTGATCGAAGGATCTCCATTTCACAGCCATGGAAGACGACGGCACACCACTCCTGCAAGATCCCAATACCCCTCTACATCGTTTTCGAGCTCGACCTCTGTTTTCTCTCACTACAGAGGGCCATGGAGGACCACCAATCCCACCCCCTTCGCCACCGACGATGACAGGTCCTGGGAGGGTGCTCTTTCATGGCAGCTTCAGCCGTCGGGCCGGGCCGAAAATCCGGGCCTCGGGGCAGCGTTCAGTCCCTGGACTAACATCTCAGCTGCGAGTGAACGCAGCAGGATCTTCAAAAGAACAGCTAATGACTACTATCTTTCTGGCATCAATGGCGGCTATCAGTCTTCTTTCACAGATTATTCGGGGCATGATCACATCAGGCCTCGTCGGAATCCGTTGTTTTCGCTGGAAATGGATCGCCAGGCCCGATTGATTGAGGCTTATCGCGACTGCAATCGGCATGAAGATCCCCGGTGGTTCTCTGTTTCGCATGCTTATATGGATGAGCATGGCGCTGGGCATGATCATGTGAAGGATGGTTTTGATGTTGGTCATCATTATAGCCATGGTGATGTGTATGAAGAGGAGGAGAAGGAGGAGGAGGAGGAGGAAGACGAAGATGTGACGACGAAATCTGCGGGGGTGTTTACCTTGTTCAGATACTCAACAAGCCTGGATTTGATGCTTATATTGTTTGGATGCTTTGGAGCTCTCATCAATGGAGGGTCTCTGCCTTGGTATTCGTTTCTTTTCGGAAAATTCGTGAACGAAATCGCCCGGACGAATGATGTTGTGAAGATGATGAAGGAAGTGGATCAGGTACTTAATCAGGAGAAGAGTTTTTTTAGTCCGAAAAAGTGCTTTTTTTTTTTTTCATTTGAATGCTCGTATGTACAGATATGTCTGATCATGACTGGATTGGCAGCAATAGTTATGGTGGGAGCTTACTTAGGTAAGAGATAAACACTTCATTTTACTTACTTAATCCATTCAAATCCCAATCTTGATTTTCTGAAGTTTAATCTGACGGCAGAGATCACTTGCTGGAGAATCGTGGGGGAAAGATCAGCACACAGGATCAGAACCGAGTATCTAAGGGCTGTTCTAAGACAAGACATAGGATTCTTCGACATGAATTTAAGCACAGCTGATATAATGCACGGAATCTCTAGTGATGTTGCACAAATCCAAGAAGTTATGGCAGAGAAGGTTGAAAATTGAAGTTTCTTTAAAAAATATTCAAAACTTAAGCTGGAAGTGAGTGAATTTCATGTTTGTTTTGTTATCAGATGGCACATTTTGTCCATCATATATTCACATTCATCTGCGGCTACGTGGTCGGCTTCCTGCAATCGTGGAGGGTTTCTTTGGCCGTCTTTGCAGTAACGCCGTTAACCATGTTCTGTGGCATTGCTTATAAAGCTATATATGGAGGCCTAACAGCAAAAGAAGAGGTACATATGTGTGTGTGTGTTTGAGTGTATGTGTTTCTCTTGTTCTGAGCTGGTTGTTTCTCCAGGGCTCATACAGAAAAGCTGGGAGCATAGCAGAACAAGCCATAAGTTCTATTAGGACAGTGATTTCCTTTGCAGCTGAGGAAATCTTAGCTGGAAAGTATGCTGATCTTCTCAACAGATCAGTGCCTTTAGGGGCGAAGCTCGGGTTTGCCAAGGGCGTCGGGATGGGAGTCATCTATCTCGTCACGTACTCGACATGGGCTTTGGCTTTCTGGTACGGCTCGATTTTAGTTTCAAGAGGGCAACTCAAGGGCGGTGATGCTATCGCTTGTTTTTTTGGCGTCAATGTTGGTGGAAGGTAGAAAATTTTGGCCTTTTTTCGTCCCTAATTAGTTGTTTTCACTGAAAAGTATTAGTTGCATTTACTGATTAAAACGAAATATATGTTGTTGATATTGCGTTTAGGGGGTTGGCATTGGCACTATCATACTTTGCACAGTTCTCACAAGGGACTGTAGCAGCTAGCAGAGTGTTTGAAGTGATTGATAGGGTACCAGAGATTGATCCCTATAGTGATGAAGGAAGGAAACCATCTAGTGTGCGTGGAAAAATCGAGTTTAAAGGCGTTTCCTTCGCCTATCCGTCGCGCCCAACTATCCCGATCATCCAATCGCTCAACTTAGTGATTCCAGCTTCGAAGACTGTAGCGCTAGTCGGGCCGAGTGGAGGTGGAAAGTCGACTGTTTTCGCTCTTATGGAACGGTTCTATGATCCAGCACAGGGTATGCAACCTCTTGTATATTGTCATAAGTCCTATTATGTCTTCTATCAGAGGCTACTGATTTGATGAAAAGTTAAAATTGACAGGATTTATCAGTTTGGATGGCTATGATTTAAGGACACTGCAAGTGAAATGGTTAAGGAATCAGATAGGTATGGTTGGTCAAGAGCCGGTTCTGTTTGCAACGACGATTCTTGAAAACGTGATGATGGGAAAGGAAAACGCTACTAAGAAAGAAGCGATTACTGCTTGCATGGCAGCAAATGCTCACACTTTCATATCTGGTTTGCCACAAGGATATGAAACTGAGGTAAAAAAACTTCAACATGTTTTTTGTGTCGTCAAGAACATTGCATTGTAACAAAAACTTATGTGTTTTTAGGTCGGAGATCGCGGGACTCAGCTGTCGGGTGGCCAGAAACAACGCGTAGCGCTTGCTCGTGCGATGATTAAAGATCCGAAGATTCTCCTGTTGGATGAGGCCACAAGTGCCTTGGACCCTGAATCTGAAGTTGTGGTTCAAAAGGCCATTGATAAGATATCGGCTGGAAGAACTACTGTGATCATTGCTCACAGATTGGCCACTGTTAGAAACGCTCATACGATCGTCGTAATGGAGAGTGGATCGATAGTCGAGATGGGAAACCATGAACAGCTGATTGAGAAAGGTGGTGCTTACTTTGATCTTGTTAAGTTAGCCTCAGAAGGGATCTCACCAACTGTGATGGATCATCTCAAGGACGTCGGTCTCTTGGAGTATCATAATAAATCGGAAATGGATGCATCAGGAGTGTACGAGGTGTCAGTGTCCAAGTGCATGAAAGAAGAGGGTGATGAGGTGAAGGTGGGAGAAGATGAAGTTAAGGGGAGAGGGTATAAGCTCATTGATGTTCTGCGGATGCAGAGGCCGGAGATTGTGGTGCTGGTAATCGGGCTAATCTCGGGCATGTTTGCAGGCGCCATTCTTTCGATTTTTCCTATGATTCTTGGTGAAGCTCTCAGGGTGTACTTCTTGCCAGACAAGGGTCAAATGAAGAAAGATGTTGGGAACCTTTGTTTGGTGATAGTTGGATTAGGATTGGGTTGCATAGTGTCCATGACAGGCCAGCAAGGATTTTGTGGATGGGCCGGGACGAAGCTCACGAAACGAGTCAGGGACTCGTTGTTTAGATCGGTGTTGAGACAGGAGCCAGGTTGGTTCGATTCATCTGAGAATTCGACGGGTGTACTCGTCTCTAGGCTGTCTATCGACTCTGTTAGCTTCCGATCAGTTCTTGGTGACCGTCTTTCTGTGCTGCTAATGGGGTTAAGTTCAGCTGCGGTTGGGTTAGGTTTATCGGCTTATCTTCAATGGAGACTAGCCCTAACGGCTCTGGCTGTTACACCATTTACACTAGGTGCTAGTTACTTGAACTTGATCATCAACATTGGTCCGAAACTGGACAACGACTCGTATGCAAGAGCGAGTACTATAGCTGGAGGAGCTGTGTCGAGTATAAGAACCGTGGCGACGTTTGGGACTCAAGAGAGTGTAGTTCAAAGGTTCGATGAAGCCCTAGACGAGCCAAGAAGGACGTCGGTGAGACGAGCTCAGATGCTTGGGTCGATCCTTGGACTCTCTCAGGGTGCTATGTATGGAGCATATACTCTCACTCTCTACATTGGTGCTGTCCTTGTTAAGAAAGATTACACAAGTTTTGGTGTAGTGTACAAGATTTTCTTGATCCTCGTACTCAGCTCGTTCTCAGTTGGCCAGCTAGCGGGCCTTGCCCCGGACACCTCAATGGCTGCAACTGCTATTCCCGCCATTTTTGACATCCTTAACCGAAGGCCTAGTATAAGCGACGACGGGGTTAGGAAGGGGAAGAAAGTCGAAAGCTCGAAACCAGTTGATATTGAGTTCAAGAAAGTGACATTTGCTTACCCAACTAGGCTAGATGTGACTGTTTTGAACAAATTTAGCCTCAAGATTGAATCAGGGAAGATGGTGGCGTTGGTCGGGGGGAGCGGATCGGGGAAATCGACGGTTGTTTGGTTGATTCAAAGGTTTTATGATCCTTTGAAAGGGAGGGTGTTGATGGGAGGTGTTGATTTGAAGGATTTTGAGTTGAATTGGTTAAGAAGACAGATTGCATTGGTTGGACAAGAGCCTTCACTCTTTGCAGGTACTATAAGAGAAAATATAGCCTTTGGGAACACTAATGCTTCATGGTCTGAAATTGAGGAAGCTGCAAAAGAAGCTTACATTCACAAGTTCATCTCTAGCCTCCCTCAAGGATACGAGACCGAGGTGGTGAACTCGACTCCTATAAGTTAATGTTTTGTCGAGATGTTTCAAAGAGTTTAATTATAATAAACTCGATGTTTCAAAGAGTTTAATTATAATAAACTTGTTGTTTTGTTGCAGGTCGGGCAAAGTGGGGTCCAATTATCGGGAGGGCAGAAGCAGAGGATCGCGATAGCGCGAGCCATACTAAAGAAATCGAGAGTGCTGCTATTGGATGAAGCGAGCAGTGCATTGGACTTAGAGTCGGAGAAACATATCCAAAATGCGCTTAGAAAGGCGTCTAGGCGAGCCACGACTGTTGTCGTGGCTCACCGCCTCTCCACAATTCGAGAAGCCAATCTCATTGCGGTTGTTAGAGATGGGTCACTTGCTGAATATGGAGATCATGAGACACTACTGAAATCTAATGTGGATGGCATTTATGCCAACATGGTTAGAGCAGAAACAGAAGCAATGGCATTTGCTTGATGGTTGGATAATACAGGATTAATATATCTTCTCATTCCCCCTTTTTTTTTTTTTTTAATTTTACTATCCTACTATTCAATTTTGTATGAATGTAGTGCTTGTTTTTACAGGCCAAAATTCAAAATCCTCCACTTTTAATACTTGATTAACAACATATATAATAATATAAATAGGAAACATATATATATATATATTAATTCTATATATCAATTTATATGTAAAGAAAAGTTTAGAGAAACTCACCTACATTTTTCTTTCCTCCAATGCCTAGCATTCATCGGGACGGGGACAAAGATGGAGAGACAGGGCACACGCCGTATTCTTCGGAAAAAAAAAAAAATTCGTGCAATTAGGCATGTGCCCTGCTTCTCCAGCTTCGATCAACCTCGTCCCATAATATTACCGGATTTCGACAAATGAGAGCTATTGCTTAATTTTAAAGAAACCGATCAAGCAATGAACATAACTACAACACTATAATATTGGATGCTAAAAAGAGTGATTTTGATGTAGTAAAGGAAGCTTTTGGACATGAAGTATATATACACTTCAACATAAGCATACCCCATAATTAGTTGGGTGGAGTAGATAATCTAGAGGCGTTGGGCTTCATATTTATAATATATACATATATATATATAATATTTTGTATAATGGAAGTTTGGCTGCCAAAAAAAAGGTGAATTTTTTAGTTCAGAAAATGATCTATAGCTGACAACAAAGCTCACAGGCTGGCCACCCACCTTAATTGGTGTAATGTAAAATCTAACTATATTTTCTGTGATTTTATAACCAGAAAAGCGGAAAAGCCACTTTAATTAAAAATAAAGTTGGTCTATTTTAAGAAAATGAACAAAATAATTGGTGAGATTTTGTTTTTCTTAATTTAAATAAAATGTGTGGGTTATTAGGTAGTGTATAGGTTATTATTGGCAATCAATCACATGGAACTTATCAATTGGAGCATTTTGAAATCCATCGAGTTAATGTCGATAATTATGGTTTTGGATCGAATATTTATGAGGTATATATTATAGTTCAATAGGCTAGGAAATAGGTAAGATATTTATTATAGTTTCAATCCTTGTACATTTGTAGGATAATATATTTTTTCAAAAAAACTAAAATAATAATGTTATGCATTTAATTCTCGAGTGTCTTGGGTGCATGTCACACCCAATTATGGCCCAATTTTAAAATTAACTTTGATTAGCCCATATCAAAATTGAATCAGTCAAAATTAAAACTAAAATTGAGCCCAAATCCCATCTATGCACTTGGGTGCACCAAAAATTTTGTGTTAATTATCTCATTAAAAAAAAAAACTCACTTATACCATATATCTAATATATATATATATATATATATATATATATATATTAATATTAACATTTTAGTATTAATTTTCATAATAATATATGTATAATTTTACTGAAATAAATTGTAGATCAATTATACAATGCAACAAATGCAGCAAAATTCATTTAAATTAATAGGTCCCGACGTGGAGGACCATAACTTACACTGACACCAATGCATATGCAAAATAATATTTTGAGAAGTTGCTTTGGACTGAAAATTAGGGATTAATGATCCATCTTGCCAATATGTTCTTGAAAAATATCTGGAATTTGTTTGCCAAGTTGAACTGGACATTCCATATGAATATGATCCATCCCTTTGCTGAATATATACCCCCTATTCTCTTGGTTGTGTAATACTTGCACATAAATGTGAACACAATAATAAAAACATCGACACGTAAATAAATATGTATATATTTTTTATGAATGTAAATACAAAAATCAATTTTTTTAGAGTGAATATTATTAAGATACGAATCGAAAAGACAAGTGTACAAATTTCTCCGAGAAGCAAGAAGTATGGAATCCGAGCCATCGACGCACATTATGCTTCAGCTTGGCCAATATGAATAATAAATTAGCAGAAATAAATATGACTACCTCATATAGGGTCTGAAAGCCACACATTTCGCTGCAATAAAGACTAAAGAGAGACATCAATGCATACACAAACGGATGCACAAAGATGAACTCAACTAAATAACATCGTACATATTCACAGATCAAAACTTAGCAGCATTGCATAAAGAAGAGGAAAACCAAATGTTAAAACATAAATACCAATCGCACTCATAATGTAACAGTAAGGTAGACGTGTTTGGGTAAGGTAAACATCAGTACTCTCTAAAAGTGAGATTTAAACGGCCGGGTATAAGATCTGTTTCCTCCAAAAGACGATGAGGAGCAGTCCCGGGTTTAATGGAACTGACTCCATGAAATATATGTCTAGATTCACCACCAAAGATCAATACGTCCCCTGATTCCAATACAACTTTGCCTGCTTTGTCAATGTCCCTCTGGTCTCCAAATAGAAATTCAGCGGAGTCACCAAGAGATATGGAAACCACTGGAAGTCCTTTTCGTAGGCTTTCTGGACTTTCATCCTTATCCTACGTTGATACAGTTCAGTCAACATAAGCAAATGACCAGGATGTATGGAGCCCAGTTCATAAAGACGGATATATGGTGGTAAATTACAGCACAATAACGAGATGGAAGCCAACAATTATTAGCCATTTGAAGCACTGGTAAAAGGGATATCAACACTTGGCATAAAAGGCTAAGATAAATTTGTTACAAAGATGCATATCCTGTCTCTCTCCATTTTTGTTTTAAACCAACATTTCAACTTTAATGGAACATAAAGTCTTGTCATATTGGAGTGGTAAGAGAGATCATCAAATATTATTTTTTAATGAGCAAGAATCAGAAGTGAGGATGATACCTGATGAAGACCAAGCTTGCCCGTCTGTGTATAAAAGTTGATGATGCAAATGTTTGGAGACATTGAAGGAATGTTATTTTTGGCATTTCTTAGGTGAGAAGTTGATTCCAAATAACCCAGGCACTTCTGAATTGCTCCTTTAACCAACTGCTGAAACTCATTAGGGATGGGGGGAGGTTCGGCTTGATCAATGGGTCTTATTTCACCATATGAGCATGTTTCAGGATCCCAATTTTTACCAAGACACATCATCATCAAGTGTAACTTTGCCCCATCACGGTAGCCAGGTTGGTAAAAACCTCCAGGTCCAAGACCAAGATCTCGGCATGACTTTATCAACTTGACCTAAATAAACACAAGGCTGAGTGTGAAAAGACATGAAGCACCAAAAATAAATTAAGCACACTTTGTATATTTATAGCAGCCTCTATTATTTTCTTCTGGAATAGAAATGGACAATTTATCAACTAAGGGCTCATTTGGTTCGTAAGATAAAAATATCTATCCGTAAAAAACATGCATATTTTTTACGGATAGATATATTTATCTTACGAACCAAATGAGTCCTAAGTATAACAGAGTTCAACTAATATTTCTCAACTCTTGTGCTTGATTATTTTTTGCAGGATTAGTAATGGAAGGAGTGGGTTAACAGAATTTGATGACAGTTGAGAGCGAGCCAGACACCCAACGTTTCACCTCGTCGAAATCATTGCATCACTGCATCCCCACCCAAAAATTGATTTAACTGGGTAGGCTCAAAATTTGTGCAAGACTACATGCCTATTGTTATCTAACACAAATTGTTCCATAATCACTCTCAGTTCCATAATCAAGAATTCCACAAATAGTTCCATAATCAGTTACTGTTAGAAACTTAAGTTCTAGAGTTCAAACAAACAAAAAGACAGTACAAAGAAGAGGTAAAAATAATGTCACCTGATCCATTAAGGTAATATAACCCTTCAAATGAATCATTCCTGGCCTAACAACCTGTATGTTCTCACTTTGTTTCTGACGCTCCTTTTCAACCCTCATTGCTTTGTTCTTAACAAGAAGAGAGGTTTTCAGCTTCACTAAACTCTTATTTCTCTCCTCACAAATATCAAAAGAAATTTTTTTGTTATGCAAATCAGAGTTCTCAAGTTCATTTCTTGCAATAGTTCTCTCAGATTCAGTCTTCCCACTCGAAACTTCCTGGAATTGACCACCCATACTCTGTGAAGGCTCTCTTTTCTGATGTGTCGCATTGGCATGAGGTGTGGAGCTTAAGTATGATTCAATAATCTTAGGACTCCCTGCATTCAGTTCAACAGGGGTTGCCAATGAAGGACAATAATTATCATCATAGGGACTAACAGATGACACGTTCAAAGGCGTTCTTGGTTCTGCTTCAGTAGCACTCCGTACTAGTTCTCCGACTTCATAGAGTTCAGGACTTGGCCCATGTGGATAATCTGATGATAACATACGACCAAATTCCTTTGTTACACCATCAATGGACGGTGTTTCTGGATTTCTCCTTCCACCTTCAGAAGATTCACTTTCTGATGAAGCAGTGGCTGATCGAGCTCCAGATATAACCTTAAAATGTGATCAATAATACACTAGTAATAATTTCTAAACTAATCATGCAAACTAACACATAATACCAAGTAATATTTCACGAGCAATAAATCTTAAATATGATGTGATACACACTTAAGAAGTTCTCTAATACATCTTTCACAGGTTATGAATCTATATACGCAATAACATAATGTAACAATCACCTCCATCAACTCCTATACCTATAATAGCAAATAGAGCAATGAGACTTAGGGATGTAGAACAAGACATTTATAACTTATAAGCAGGTGCTTTTACAATATTCCAGTATTAAATTTCTCGACTTCATTTGTTGAATTAATCAGATAATGGGATTTACTCGAGTCATGTCACAGAGACAGTGTTTAATAAATTCAAGAGTGGAATGCATAGAACACGAAAAAATCATAATGTATGACTTCGGAAATCATCAAAACTAAAAAGAGCAGAATATAACAATAGAAGCGATTCAAATTCATCCATCCAAGACAGAATAGCATCTAATTCCAAAGTCGCCCCACTCGTTGAACAAAATACTTCTCGTTTTTTACTCTGCACATGACTTTGCTGCTTTTAACATTTCATAATCCAAAGAATAACGTCCGCATGAATAATTACTAGTAAAACCTGCTTCAAAATCCATTTTCAGATGAGAATCAACCACAGCAGCCAATTGCAACAAAAGAACACAGCAGAGAAAACATAACAGCAAATTGAAAGAAATTTGACAATATTACAGGCGCGCGACGAGCGACGTAGTGAACTGCAGCGCGTGCCGACCGCCCTGTGGAAGCATAGCGCCTCCGGTCACCACCTCGTCCGCCACGGTTGTTGCCTCTGCCCCGATTCATTGCGCGTCTGCTGAAGATGTCAACTTTTAGGGTTTACTTTATACACGAGCAGATTAAACTACTATAAAGGGGAAGAAAACCGATGAAATTCAGAAATTGGAAAAGCAAGCACCGTCTCTGGAACTGGAAAAGGCGCACGATTAATTGATCAAGACTTTCGCGATGTTTGTAACAGTTTTATTTATGAGACGCCACCTGAGGAATGTGTCGCAGGATATGGATTTTATTTATACAATTAAAAGGATCACTTCATTAGTTTTTCTATAACATACAACTTGAATTTTAAGTGGAATTTTTAATGATTATATTAATTATTATAAATAAGTAATATATATTTTTTAAATGAGTAGGTCTCATATATATTTAAGGACATTTTAAAAAAAATTAAGGAGTTATGAAATAAAAATTCATAGTTTGATGATTTTATAAAATAAATTTTATTTAGGGGCCTTTTAAAATAAAATTTAGTAGTTTAGGAATCTTTTGATGTATTATGCCAAATTTATTTACATATTCTTTTTAAAAAATGACTTATGTGTGTATTCCGTAAAATTATACGTATTTTTTCATATGCCACTGTTTTATTCAATTCTTTTTAAAAAAATTAATGTGTAGAAAATCTTGGAATAAAGGGAGTAATAAATTTCCTTATGAACTATAAAGTTTGAGATGTTTTGGAAATTTAGTATTAATATAAAAGTCCAATTCAGTAAATTTAAAAAATAAGAATGGATATGAGTAGGGATGACGACAAAATGATCTGTTCCGCAGTTAATCCGCGCTACCCACTTTGTTTGGATTAGCCACACCTTACCCCATTCTAGGAATGTAGCAGATTAACTATATCCTGCTCACGGAGCAGATCATACATTTTCTTATGCTGCTCTGCACTGTTCCACACTTCTCCATATAATATTAAATATATAATAATACATATAAAATTTTAATTTATATAATTATATCATATATATAATCTTACTTTTTAAATTTCAAAACGACGTCTCACAGTAAAACATAGAGCATGATGGATCAATGAAACACATATACGGAACAAACATGAATTTTGAGATATTCACTCTGATCCATTACATTGCCTATCAGAAAACGAAAAAAAAAAAACATAGTTGCAATATAAATAAACAGTTAAAAACACTCTTATAATTTAAAAATTGAATGACACTAAAATTTTAAAAAAGGTACTTCTACTTGTAGAAATCTTTAATCTAAAACAGGCCCAAATGTCTATTACTAATTTACTATAGCTGGAATGTGGATGAACATTTTGCTCTTTTAAATAAAAAAGGCCCAGACTATACCTAGAGCTGGCAATTTCGGCCCGACCTACCCGACGTATGGGCTGGGCTGAAAAATAGTGGCCCAAAAAAATGTGGGCCATTTTGGCTCAGCCCGTTTAGTCCGGTGGGCCACGGGCTGGCCCATTTGGCCCGATGAAATAAAATTTATTTTAAAAAATAATTGAATTAAATTCATTTTAAAATAATAGAATTAAAAATATGAACTTATGAACTACTTTTATTATATTAGGACACTATGACTATGAGTAATGATCTTTGTTTCTTTTTAATTTGTGTTTGAATTTATGGTTTTAGTTCTATTTTATATTTGTGTTGTTAGTATGTGAATTGCAAAGTATGAGTTAATAGTAGTGCAACAGTGAATATAGTATAATTTTTAAAATTATTATTTTAAAAAAATGAAGGTTGGGCTGGGCTGAGCTCAATTTTTATAGGCCCGACTAAAAAATGGTCTGGCCCGGCCCGGCTCGTGAATGTCGATTGGCCCGATGGGCTGGACTGGCCCGGTCCGGCCCGTTTGCCAGCTCTATATATACCCATCCGTCCTTATTAGATACACACTATTTTAATGTATACAATCTATTTTCACTATATTTTTATCAAAAAATTAACTAAATTTTCCGTAAAAAAAAAATTAACTAAATTTCGATAGATATTTACTGAATTAATATTTTTGCAATTTTTCCAAATATATAATTCATACATTTTTGTTAAAATATGGAATAAATTTCGATAAAAATATATTAAAAATAGAATAAATATATTTTGGGTGGGGGGTATCAAGTAATATTGAAGGGGTATATAGTTGGGCCAACAAAAAAAGAAAAACTTAAAAGAACTGATGGGCCACAAAGCCCAGAGAGTGCGGCCCAAATGTACCTGAACATGAGGGCATTAATTCATGTCACAAAATAGCGGGTTGGCCCGGCGAGAAGGAGAGTGCGAGGAGTAACTCACAAATCACAATCTGTGGTTTTAGTCAAAATTTGTCCACAGCCTGTTTCAAAGTTCTCAAATTTTTATTTCTGCCTAATCAAATCTGGTGAATTCCGACTATTATCCCTATCTTCGCTCAGATCGTCCAAAATTCAAACCGAGGATCTGTTCTAGAGGCACAAATTATCTAATTGTTAAACCTAATTGAAGATCGTTGGATTTGGCAACGCATACAGATAGGAGCTCACAGACGAATGTCATAGGTAGCCGGTTATGTTATTAATTTTTTTTTTTTGGTTTCACCTGTATTCATGACAAATCATCTGTAGTATTACTTTCTTTTTAACGTTTCCTGTTTGAATTTTTTCTTTATTTTTGATTTGATGAATTCGCCTTCGTCGTTTGAGCTAATTTGTGATTTTGCTCGAGTGCATTGTGAGTTTTGAGCTTGATTGATATATGATTTGCCAATATGTAAGATTGACGAATAAGCTGGGAGAGTTCATTAGGCATTTGTCATTGCTTATGCTTGTGTATTTGATTGATAATCTCGAAATTAGATCGACAGAGGTTTATTGGAAAGAGATGAAGTAGGGTTTTCTTGTTAGTTATTACTTCCTCCCCCCACATGTTACAACCACTCAAATCACTAGTGGACCATATAATACACAATACTTTTATTTATCTACTTTATCTACGTTTACTTAGGATGCATACTTTTTGGGAGCGGAGGGAGTAGAATTTAAAAGCTTTTTGACATTTGGTTGAGTAACAAATTACTCCGTCTGTCTTCAATTTGATGCAACATTTATTGTTTGCACGGAGTTTAATGTGAGAATTACTTATTGGTATTATATAAGATAAAGTGATGGTAGAATGAGAGTTTAACACAGATTCTAATATGAGAATTGAGTTAGTGTCAGTGTGGGAAAAATAATGACATATAGTGTAATTAAAATGTCTGAAGGATGTGTTATAACTTATAAATTGTTTTATTCCTTTTTAGGAAATGATGCATCTAATTTGGGGACGAACCTTTTGTACAAATGATGCATCTATTTGGGGTTGTAGGGAGTATCAATTAATAAATGCCTCTCAATTTTATTTTTAATACTAGGATTTCTGTCAGTTCTTCCATTCCAACCACTTGAATAATAGATTATTATTATTATTATTGTTTTGCAATTTTCAATTATTTTACATAACCTATTATCTTGAAGAGTGATATATTAGATACTCCAGTTTGCACTATTTCTTCTTGCTTATGGACGAGATCATCACCATCGAGCCCATTCCCTCCAATTGGAGGGTTGGGACTTGGGTGGGTTCTACTACAGGGATAGTGAACTTATCTTCATACTCACTTAATCCAGGATCTGTCTACCTTATTCTTTTGAGAAAATTTCCATCAATAGATATGCATAGCAATAATTAGGTGGTGTGTCACAGGCCTAATGCCTAAACAAACAATTCCTTTTCTTTTTTACGGTGCTAGCCTATCAGTAACATAATACCTGTGCTTCTTATCACCAATCAGCTATCACAATGGGCGGAGTTGCACAAAGACACTGAAAAAAATAATTGCAGAAAGACAACGAAAGAAGAATAACGAGATTACTGTTTGTAGTGTTGGTTCTCTTGTCGGGAAAAGCCAACCTTTGCATTTCACTAAGGGGGCGCTTGGATTTTTTTATAATATGGTAATGGAAATGGGTATCATTAAGGGGGTAATCACTAAGTAGTTAGTCATTACCCTTTTTTAAATATATTTTTATGATTTCATTCATGTACAATAAATAATACCAAACACTACTAATGAGAATGAATCCTCCTTAATCTTCATTCATTCCCATTCCCCACCCTTATTACCCCCAATCAAGTGGCTCCTGATTGTCATCTCTGTTCTCCTGTTAAGTGTGGGTTTTTATACCATCCACTTTCAAGTTGCATAGTTTGGTTGGTCTTATAAATTCATACATGTTGTTTTATGAATGTGTATTCTTATGAATGCATGACACTAGAAGCTTCATGCAGTTTTAGACTTTTAGTTTACTCGGCAATCTCATCTCACTGTTCTTCTTGATAAGTGGCAAAGTTAATGTTTAGAGTTATGCAAATGTTCATAAATTCAATTCTCTTATCCTGTAACTATTTAATTATAATAGGCATCTTACAGGGGTGAGCTCTTGAATTAAGATGGTGAAATTGACTATGATTGCTCGTGTTACTGATGGCCTTCCACTAGCAGAGGGACTGGACGATGGACGTGATGTGCCAGATTCCGACTATTACAAACAGCAAGTTAAGTCTTTGTTCAAAAACCTCTCAAGGGGACAGAATGAACCTTCAAGAATGTCGATTGAAACAGGGCCGTATATATTCCAGTATCCTTCCAATGTTTATATTAAACTCTTATATTGACTTTTTGTTGTTTGTATGTTGTCTGTTTTCACTCAGGGACCAATTCAGTTGCTCTGAGTTCCCAAAATGTTGCATCAAAGTATTGTCATTTATTTATAGACGTAATATCTTAGTCTATTCCCAACCATGCCATTTTATCAGTGCATGTGACTTTGTTGTGGACGAGAATCATGCCCTAACTGCCTGTAGTCTTACTAGTTAAGAGGTGTGCTAATGCACTGTGGGTTAGAGAATAATTACTGGGAATGCACTTTTTCTCTACCTTGGGTTTTCTTATGATCCATATGTTGTTTTCTTAGAACTTATTACTGTTCTATGCTGGTAGCCTGTAAATACTCAGTTGTATAATATAACATGCTTTTGATCGATTTAAGCCAAGTTTGGCAAATCAAAATTTGTTTGCAACTTCCAGTTGTACAAGTATTATCTTTCTTCCCAAAGTTGAGAGTTGAGACCTTAACCTGGGTGCCTAGTTATATTATTGAAGGGCGTGTGTGCTATTTGACGATGTGTGATCGTGCTTACCCTAAGAAGCTTTCCTTTCAATATCTGGAAGACCTCAAGAATGAGTTTGAGCATACATATGGTAATCAGATTGAAACTGCTGCAAGACCTTATGCATTTATAAAGTTTGGTGAGTTAATACCTTCACTTTCTCTTGCATGCATATAAAACAAACTGTATTGTTTCTTCTCATATTTGCCGAAGTAAGAAGAGTCACCGGCTTCTCTTATATTTGCTAGATACATTCATACAGAAGACAAAGAAATTATACCAGGATACAAGAACTCAACGAAATATTTCGAAGTTGAATGACGAACTTTATGAGGTTCACCAGATAATGACTCGCAATGTACAAGAAGTTCTTGGTGTTGGTGAAAAGTTAGACCGTAAGTGATTTCCTCAATCCTTTTTTCTAGTTGATGTCTTTGTTGCTGGAAATTCAAAGTATTACAATGTGGGAGTACTGGAGTAGTTAATATCATGCTTTATTACTTGTTAAGACTTGTTGGGCGCTATTTTAGCTAAAACTTTACTAAAGGTTTGCTCGGAGCATTATTCCTTTGAGTTCTCCCCCAAATTTTCTTAATTCTTCCGCTGGAATTTGGATACTAAATTCGTTTTTGCATAACGTGTATGTTATGATTCATCGTCCCCTACGTATCTCATAATGCCAAGTTTTTCTTTCAGAGGTCAGCCAGATGTCCAGTCGCCTGACTTCTGAATCCCGCATATATGCAGATAAGGCTAAAGATTTGAACCGCCAGGTTAGTTTGGTTGTTGGTTTACATCATGTATATCTGCTGAAGTTTCTTCAGTATTCTGGCTTATAAAAGTAATTTAGCACCACTATATTTCAAGCCCGCCTCAAATAAATGCTTACTCTCAACATTAATTTTGAATTTTCTAAATTGAAACTTTTTTTCATTTTCTCGAAAATGCTAAGCTTCATTTTTATTTTTATTTTGTCTTTACCATCTTCAGTCGCAGTTTGAGAAAGCCAACTACCATGATTTTCATTTTTTCATGTGATCCAGTGTTATAAACTGTTGGAACCTAGTAACCGATTCTTCTATCCTTCTTTATAGGCTTTAATTCGGAAATGGGCCCCCGTTGCTGTTGTCCTAGGAGTCGTTTTCCTCTTGTTCTGGGTCAGGAACAAGTTCTGGTGATGATGCATCCTTGTCGATAAGCTGGTTCGATCCTGCTGGCATGTTCAAAACTGCTGCCAAATCTGTTGCAAATGACTTTTTCTTTTAAGTACGCTACAAATTGAACATTACGGGAAAAGTGATTTTTGATCAAGAGGTGAATTGATTTAGCATCGCAAAAAAAATTATCTTCATCATGTCATTGCTGACATTTTAACTCCTTGCACATCGAAAACTTCTATACGTAATCTTCAATTTTATCAACAAGTTAATAATTACTCTTTTGTGTGCCCGTGGCTCATTATCTCTTAAATTTACGAATATAAGGTAAAGATTTGTACGAAACATATACTCATTACTTATTATATATTGTATTATATGTTTATACTCTCAAACCAATCATGTTTGAGGCAGCGAGGTCCAACTACTAAAATGAATTTAATTTCATGTATGAAACGGTGTTATATTAAATTTAACCCGGAGCAGAACTTGTTCTAGGCGGTCTCTTACTGACCTGAGTTTCGGGGTTAGGCGCCGCCTATGCAACCAAAACTTTGTATTTTTATATTTAAAAAAAAAATACTAGGTGGCTACCTAAGCGACGACTAGACAGCTAAAAAATGTTCGATTACCGATTTTCGATTTTTATAACCTTATTCCCCCAGTAAAAAAAAACACTTTTGCGTAAACAAGAGTACAAGACGAGAATGCATTGTCCACTAATATTACTATTTGTTTTACAATAAATTTCCATATTGCAATTGGTGAGACCAACTCTATATTGTACCTATTTGTAATTTGTAAACCGTTAAAAAATATAAATCTTACCTGCTTATAAACTGTATTTTTTATGAGTCAATCAATAGTGTACCAATTGGACGGAGAAATGAAACGTGCAAAAATGTAATATGGATAAATTTGTCAGAAAATTTACATCCTAATATAATTAAAACGTGATACATGCATATAAGATTCTGTACAATTTATATTATTTTTCTGAAGAACAAGATCCTTTTTGGTTCAGCAAACAGAAACTCATGAAAGCCACAATAAGATTTCAAATATTGGACTTTTAAAGAATTTATCGGTGCAATAATCCCCAAAAGTGAATCCACACCACACGAAATTAAATTTGGTGTTTTATATTATTGAAAAATAATTAATAAATAATATACACTTCATTAACATTTATTAATAATTTAAAAAAGTAAAACAGCATATGAAAAGTGGTAAAAAAGTATATGGGTCGAGTAAAAAAGCCCAATTAGAACTTAAAAGCCCAAACCTAACGATTTAAAACTGGCCCAAATGTGCAAGAATTATATATAAAACGTTCGAATTCCTCTTCCATACTTCACAGCAGGGACTGCGCAACGGTCACATTAGCATCAGTATCACTCAACAAAATTTCGGAATCGCTCAGCAAAATTTCTATTCGAATCATGGAGTTCTCTGAGGAAGTTTTTTATGTTGAATCGGGAACTGATTCTGAATGTTCCGATGATTCAGAGGGAGACCCTAATTTTGATGTTCTTGAGGATACTCGATTGACCATGTCAAACCTCTCACTCAAGAGAAGATCGAAGAACCTCAAGGCCGAGTATGTAAACTACTATTTTAGTTGGATCCGATATTTGAGTTCGTCTGCCAATGATTTGATTATTCATTCACATTATTCGCTCTATTCAAGTATTCATTATGTGTTTCCCTGTTTCGTTTGAATGATTTATTTCGTCATTTAATTGGAGTATTCCATGTTTCTCATTATTATTAGGTCAATGGATGAAACTGAAGAGGAAGAGGAGCTTAATGAGCAGGATAAGAAAAGTTACGAAATTATTAGGAAAATCATTGAAGGTTTGTATATGGAATAACTTCAACTTGTGTTGTGTGTGTCTGTTTGGTTGAAGACATTTTATGCATCTTTTTGTTGGTGTTTTGCGATGATGGCAGGTGGTGGTGTGGATAGATTGAAAGTAGATCAATGCAAAATATATTTAAGGAAACATTCATTGAGATTAAGTGGAAACAAAGAGACTCTACTTCAGCGAATTAAGGAGCACATCGAGTAATTTTCTATTCATAATCTGTCTTTTAATTTGAATATTGAACCTAATCTCTATTTTATAACCTATGTTCATGACTATAATTTCAGTATTATCAATGGTGGTGGGGAGAAAAAGTATCCAGCATCTAGCTTTGTGGTGAACTGCAAAGGTACTTCACTGTTATGCACTTGTGCTCTAAAAGAACAGAGTTTGGTATGTACAAATTTATGCAAATTATGCAGAGTCTTGTTACGAATGTGATGTCGGCTAAGCAGGGATAGTCACTTTTAAATTTCTTCATCTGCCACTTTTGATTTAAACTTGGAAATCATGCAGGTGATTCTTGCACAGGAGATGTAGTCATGTTTGAACAGAATGTATATGATGAGTAAGCCTCCGTCGTACATTGTTCCTCATTTAACTGCCTAAATACTTCAATGTAAATATTTAAACGTGATTACCAATTCTTTTTGGCATTTGGAAGAAATATTATGATGTACAGTTGTACACCAAATTTTTGTAAGAAAGCACATGAGTTTGCTGCTCTTATATCAGCCTTTAAATTGAGCAACTGTATTTGAACTGCAACAAGCACTTTTTGCGATCACCCAGCCTCGAATATCCGCAATTGCAATCACATTTCTTGATACAGAGGGAGCGCGACAAGCCTCCCCAGAGAGGAACACCACCCCCACAATCCTCATTCTTGATATCCTCACCCTTTTTTCAAACTGAAGACTACAATAACATATATCACTATTTTTTACATCATGCATTAAAATTGAATGTCTATTGTGAATTGGTTTATGTTATATCTTATAATGTTTACTAGGGGGTAGCATCTGCAAATATAATATTTGGCAGTGGTAATAAGTTCACATTACATTGCATGATTTAATTTATGCCTACCCATTTGTCATGGATTGTCAATATTTATGTCTCCTCGGATTCGATTCGCCTACAATATTTGATACTTATAATATATATTAGAAGGCTGTGTTTATTGATGACTTTGGTGGCTATTAGGTTCAGTATTGTATCTCGTAGTTCCAAAGGTGGTCCTTGTGGGACAAGAGTTGTTGCAGGGCGGATTTTGAAGGAGAGCTATGGTGCTGCTAAGCAGCAACATACATTTACGGTAAGCAACAGCGGTCAACTTTGATTTGTTTGTTTTCATTTGAGGAGTGACAGCTTGAATGCATAATATTTTATAGAGTAGAGACTGGCAAATGTGTTAGCACATGTTATCCAAGGCTCTATTACTTATGGTTGAGGTGATGTGGAAGACCAACAAAGCTTTTGATAGGTTATGTTATTCGAATACAACATGGTTTTCATGGGTAACTTAAACTATTCTAAAAAAATGCGTAATAGAGGTTTATTATATAAGAATATGTACTAGCTCTTGGCTCTGTCCTACTTTATAATTAGTGATTGGCAAATATAGTAGCAATTAGATGGTATAGTGAAACAATTTTCTTGTCTCTCTGAGCAGATCGAAGTGCTGTGGAGTAAAGGAGAGAAACCATTGCCTCCTCTTCACCCCCTGCTCATCAAAGGCAGAAACCTCTACAGGTTGAATACCATGAGACAGGTGTGTGTTTTCAAATGTTTTTCTTCATGTTTTCTTACATCATATTCATTTTTTCATTACCCTTCTTGTGATTCAGAAATGGGAAGATGAAGGTGAAAGGCAAAGAATTTTGTCAGAAAAGCATGCTAGAGGTGGAGCTGCTCGTTTGAGTAGGGAAGCACGTGTACAACAGAAGGAACTGCGGAAAATGCAAAGGCAAACTAGGTATCTGTACTTCTCTTGCCACACAAAATCCATATAAGTTTTCAATCTTAATTTCTGTATATGGAGGATTTTAAGTATGAAGCTTTCTTTCTTTTTCTGTAAGCACGTACGAATCTTTACAATAATAATACTTCCTCTTGAATGCAGAGAACCACTACGCTCTATTAAACAAAATAAACAGCAGCAGCCGCAGCAGCAGCCAAAAGTTAACTGCTCCACAACAACTCCAGAATTGACCGTCCCAATCCAGCCAGTAAATTTACATGGCTACCCTCACAATACTTCAAATGCTCGTGTACTACCAGTTCCTCCCAGGCAACCTACTATCACCCAGAACTGCAGCTTTCCGGGTGGCTCACAATTTACCAACATTTCTTCTTCACATGTGAATTGTTGCACTGTTAGAGGCCCTATCCACGGGCATCAGACAGTTTTTCCAATGGGCATATTTGGTCATGAAAACGTACATCCTTATACTCAGCAACATCGTATTGCTCGGAATCCACCATTTCAACAGCAGAAATGCAGATACTATGTTCAAGGAAGGTGTCATTTTGGAGATAGATGCAAGTATTTACATGAATAAGCATGAAGTGAATGGTAGAATCCTGTTTTACTTTTATTTGGTTGGGAATTAAGTTTCCCAGTTGTACTTCACTAAGTTCATGTGACAAAATTTCTAATGTCATTTACATTTTTTCATGCCTTACTTATTACTCAAATTTGTTAAATGAAATGTATAGTTAGGTTGTTATTGGGGCAATATCAAGTACTTCTTTTTTTCTTTTCTTTTTGGTATGCTAATCCTTTTTATACAGGTATAATAATGACTGGAAGGTGAACAAATTTGATGAATATCAGAAACCACATAAACTCAACATTTTTTATAACTGTTGCAGCAGAAAACGATGTGAGTGAAAAGGCGTTGAAAGTTGGATGATGGGCGCTTCACAACAGGTGTCTTAATGAGTCACCGCAGGTTCTCTTCTCAACTGCCAAATGTTTTCCATGCCATTGCTCACACCCAAAAAAGCTCAATCTCTCTCAGAAGCTGGCTGCTTTTGGCAAAGTTTCAACTGCCTTTTCTTGAGAAGATTTCCATCCCCCCCCCACCCTCTCTCTGTTAAGATTTCTGGTGAGTGTATTTTCATGCTGGGTTTCTTATTTATAGTTCATTTTTCCTTCTCAAGATTGAGGGGGTGCTTCGTATAATTGTAAGGAATGGAAAGTGCATGGAATGCCTCTCAAATAGTTGAACTATGGTAGATTTCTTAGTTTTTGGAAATCAAAGTCATAGTAGAGTCGTTCCAAACGACTCTACTATGACTTTGATTACCATTACTCACCTTCAAAAGATGAGTTCATAACTGCTTAATTAGAATGAAGATTTGTGGGAGTTTGTTTCTGCTGATGTTCTTGCTGTTTGCTTCAACATTGGGTGCCAATGCTGTGAGTTAGATGGAACAACTCTGTTATCCCTCGTTAGGCATTGGAAGGTTATACCTCCATCCGTCAAACTGAGCTGGAAATGCTTTTGGTTCCACACCCTGGTTGATGGTTTGAACTTGATTCATCCCTGCTCAATCAAGTTAAGAAAGCTAGTGAGAATCTTGATGAAAAGTAGAATTTCATGAGTACTTGCTGTGAACTTTCAAATAAATACATTTTCTGGACTTGGTCTATAAAAGTTGCTTGTGTTTTGGTTAGCTATGTACTGATTCTAACTCTGATAACAAACCATACAGACATAAACAGACAAACATACAAAGTTATTTTCTTTTTGTCAAATGGTCTCCATTTTGATCTAGATGACATGGATGAGCATGCCAAGGTATTGTATATTAATCAATTTAAGTTATGATTGTTTTATTGAAAAATTGCGATTGTTTACAAACCATAATTTTTTTGTGCAAACCCCATATAGTTTAGTACTACCTCCGTCCTTAAAATTTTATTTATTTTATTTTTAATTTGTTCTACAAAAATTTTCATTCCACAAAATAAAAATATTTCTTAAAATTTGCACCCTCAAAATTTTCGTTTCATAATCTCCATCTATATATTTTACTCATTATGTTTTTTTTCTTGATTTCTGTATTGAAAAAAAAATCGCAAGCTTTTAATAAATGAAAAATATTATATACAACTATATACCCATTTAAAAAATACATTTCAAGTACTAACAATGTTGCCCAAGTTAATGAGGAAAATCAAGCAATCTAAGAATCTCATCATGATGCCTCCTAGTTATCAGATTTTGGATGGAGCTAGAAGACCAAATCCAGAAAAAAACAAGCTCGAAAATGGAATTATTATTAATATTTTAACATAATGTATTGCACAATTATTTTTTAAAAGGATTTGGGTTATGTTTACTTGTTAATATGAATATTCTAATTAGTAAAAATTTGCAATTTAGACACTATTGTTCAAATTTTTGCTCAACTTGCCATTACAGTCTCTTTCTATCACCATCTCATGATCTAATAAAAAGAACATCGCAAAGTGGAATTGAGGATCCTTCCATTGACATCTCTATTAAAAGTGCTTTTTAGATGAAAGTTTTACCTAATAACTTGCTTACTTTGTCAAAAAAGCTGAAGTGAGGATGAAATAATTAATAGTGTGGATAAGATTAGTGCCATTACTGCCGCAAAAAAAAAAGAAAGAATTGATTCTATGATACCCCATCTTTATATTATTTTATTTAAAAGTGTATGTATTATTTATTAATATATAATGCGTTATATAATAACTTCTGAATAACATAACAAGAAATTATTAAAAAAGTAAAGAAGAATCTCTGTTTAATAATATATGAAATATTAATTTTACATATTATAGAATAAATTATTTTTTATCAAACGATTATTTAAAGACGAGAAAAGTACTGTGAGGGTATTTTGTTTTAGTATGCAAATTTATTTATTTAACCAGCTAGACACCAGCCGACTTAATAAGCAAGAGATATACACATAAATATAGAAATAAATATAATGAGAGAGAGAGAGAGAGAGAAACCTCAACATTTTTAATTATCTTTTGGTGCAGTGAGAACGCGTTGAAATTGAAATTAGACTGATGACGACAAGGGTCTTTAATGAGTCACCGCAGTTTCTTTTTGCCAACCGCCAAACATTTTCCACACCAGAGTCAGCGTTCACACCCAATAGATGTTGGCTGCCTTTCCACCCACATAATGGAATTCACCAAAGCATTCACTGCCTTTCTTCTGTAGATTCTCTCTCTCTCAATTTCTGATGACTTGGCGTTTTCATGTTCAATTTTGAATTTTGGTTCATTTTTACTTATCAAGATTGAACCTTTGGAGGAACAGAAAGCACCCTCTGGAGCTCAAAGCTGCTAAGTTAACATGAAGATTTATGGGAGTTTGTTTCTGCTGATGTTCTTTCTGCATGCTTCGACATTGGGTGTCAATGCTGTGAGTTTAGATGGTACAACTCTGTTATCCCTCGTAAGGCACTGGAAGGTTGTACCTCCATCCATCAAAGTGAGCTGGAATGCTTCTGATTCCACACCCTGCTCATGGATTGGGGTACATTGTAACCACCACAAATTTGTTAAAGGCTTGAACTTATCTACATTGGGGATTTCAGGTCAATTTGGACCAGAGATCGCCTATCTAGGGCATTTAGAATGGATAGATTTTAGTCATAATCAATTTTCTGATAGAATTCCATCAGCACTAGGAAATTGTAGTGTTCTTAATTATGTGGACCTTTCTGATAACATCTTCTCTGGAGAAATCCCAGAGAGTCTTGGAAATTTGAATAGATTAGAGTCTTTAAGCTTGTGGAATAATTCTCTTAGTGGCAAAATTCCCCAATCATTATCCCAAATTCCATTGTTGAATATAGTTTACCTTAGTTACAACATGCTCACTGACTCTATCCCATCAACTTTTGGCAACTTGAGTGCACTTACAGAACTGGATTTGAGCAACAATCAGCTATCTGGAACCATCCCTTCTTCCATAGGAAATTGTAGCTCATTGACAATACTTTATGTGCATAATAACATGTTGCGTGGTGGATTGCCTGATAGTTTGAACAATCTTGAGCTTCTTGTTGAATTGCGTGTGCAGAATAACATTCTTGGGGGAAAGATTCCATTGGGTAGGGGTTCTTGCAAAGAGTTGCAGGTTCTGGTTTTATCATTCAACAAGTTCAGTGGGGGTGTCCCTATAGGATTAGGCAATTGTAGTAGCTTGATTAACCTAGCTGCTGTTGATTGTGGCTTAAGTGGTAGTATCCCATCTTCTCTAGGAAAACTCTCTAAGTTAACTCTGCTTTATTTATCGGAGAATCGGTTATCAGGAGCAATCCCACCTGAATTAGGGAATTGCAGAGGCTTGACTGATCTGCAGATGCATGACAACAAGCTGGAGGGTGAGATTCCGAGTGAATTACGTAATCTCAACCAGTTGGAGACTCTTATGCTCTTTACCAACAATTTGAGCGGAGAAATCCCGGTTAGTATATGGAAGATTCAGAGCCTTGTGGAACTTGTAGTTTATAGAAATAATCTTGTTGGTGAGATACCCCAAGAAATCACAGAGTTAAAGCAGTTGAGGAGCATATACTTGTTTGATAATCGGTTTAATGGAGTAATACCTCAAGGCTTGGGCATAAACAGTAGCCTTACTCTAATCGATTTCACAAAGAACATGTTTACGGGCCCTATACCACCCCATCTTTGCTTCAGAAAGAAACTGGAAAAGTTGATCTTGGGCCAAAATAGCTTCGTAGGCAGTGTTACTTCGGATATTGGAAGGTGTTCTACCTTAACGAGGCTGATTCTCAGACAGAATAACCTCACAGGCGTGCTTCCAGAGTTTGTACGACATTCTGATCTCGGATTCATGGATCTTAGCAGCAATGGCTTTAGTGGATCAATTCCTTCAAGCTTAATCAATCTTGCTAACGTTACCTCTATAAACTTGTCTCATAATAAGCTCACTGGTTTCATACCTTCTGAGTTGGGAAGTCTTGTGAATCTTGAGTCTTTAAATCTGTCCCACAATCATCTGGAAGGTGTGCTGCCACCACAGTTATCGAGCTGTTACAAATTGTCAACACTCGACGTGAGTTACAATCTGTTAAATGGAACTGTTCCTTCTAGTTTAAGAGGCTTGATGGAACTATCCATTTTGGATCTTAGTGAAAATCGTTTTGAAGGGGGTATTCCAACCTCTTTATTTCAACTCGCAAAGCTTTCATCTTTGCAGCTTGGTGCAAATCTGTTAGGAGGGTCTATCCCTCCTTCGATTGGATTGGGAATCGCTGCTCAGAACCTGAGATTGCTGAATCTTAGCAGTAACGGCTTGATGGGCAATGTTCCATATGAATTTGGGAAGTTGAACATGCTGGAGCAGTTAGATATTTGCTGCAACAATCTGTCTGGTAGTTTGGAAGTTATCAGTACACTCACTTCTTTAACTGAGGTCAACGTTTCTTACAACAAGTTCATTGGTCCTCTTCCATCTGCACTATTGGAAAATGTGATCTCGTCTCCCTCATCATTTCATGGAAATCCGGACCTATGTATCAATTGTCGACCAGAGGGTGGAGCGAGCTGTCTGCCAAACAGCGCCTTCAAATCCTGCAAGTCATCAAGTAAAAGCGGCCTTCGTACAAAAAAAAGTGGGCTTAGTCGTGTTGGTATTGCATTAATCGTCTTTGGTTCGTCCCTATTTCCTGTCATTCTCATTATTGGAATTTCTTATTTGATTTGGAAACTTAAAGGCCGTGAGCAGAACATTTTATCGTCTACAGAGGAAGGTACTTCATCCCTGCTCAATCAAGTTACAAAAGCTACTGAGAATCTTGATGAAAAGTACGTGATTGGGAGGGGAGCACATGGGACAGTATACAAGGTGACATTGAGTCCAAATAGAGAGTATGCTCTGAAAAAACTTGCTTTTGCTGGATCAAAGGTTGGAAATGCAAGCATGGTTCGAGAAATACAGACCATTGGGAAGGTCAGGCACCGTAATCTAGTCAAATTCGAGGACTTCTGGTTGAGGAAGGATTACGGGTTAATTTTGTATAGTTACATGAAAAATGGAAGCCTTCACGACGTTCTGCACAAGATACAACCTCAACCAGCTCTAGAGTGGAGCATTCGGTACAAGATAGCACTTGGAACAGCCCAGGGTCTTTATTATCTCCATTTTGATTGTGATCCTTGCATCATCCATCGTGATATCAAGCCGATGAACATTCTACTCGATTCGGAGATGGAGCCCCACATATCAGATTTTGGCATTGCCAAGCTTTTGGATGAGTCCGTTTCTTCAGCACAATTCAGTGCGGTTCAGGGAACTATTGGCTACCTTGCTCCAGGTATATCTAATTTTGATCGTCTGGCATTTATATTGTTATTCAAATTTTATGAATCTAAACAATTTTACACATTTTTTGACAGAAAATGCGTTCTCCACTAGATATAGTAAGGAATCTGATGTGTACGCGTATGGGGTGGTTTTGTTGGAACTTGTCACGAGAAAGAAAGTCTTGGATCCCTCGTTTGGTGGGGGAGTGGGCATCGTTGCTTGGGCTAGAGGTGTGTGGAACGAAACTGAAGATATTGAGACGTTTGTGGATCCAATGCTTGTTGATGAATTCATGGACTCGAGCATAAGAAAGGAAGTAGAAGATGTTATATTGTTAGCTTTGAGGTGTACTGATATGGAGGCTAGTAGAAGACCCTCTATGAGAGATGTGGTGAAGCAGCTAGTAATGGTGGAAGCTAGAAGCAGAAGCAAACTTTCTTACTAGGTCCTTTTACTGCTTGATGCAACATCCGTCGTCTATCTGCACCAAACTCGCACACACCGCATGGATGTGTGTAAGATAGACGGTGGATCCTGCACTTGGATATTGTTATGGACTATCCATATGATGCTAGAATAATTTTGTTTTTGATGGTATCAATGGAAAGTAGTTCTGTAAATTGGTTTTTATTACATCAATCTAATCACGTCTTGAATTTTTTTATTTTAAATTTTAGCTGTGGTCCAGATATATTATGTTTCTCAAGCTGTATTAAGAGCATCAGTTGAATCAAAATAAAGACTTGAATCATAACCATATGCAAAACATACCTTTTTTATTTTTTTTACATAAAACAGGTTTAGTACAATCTACACTTATTTTGCTTGTTCTGCAGCTGCAGTTGAGTTGTCTCGATTTTCAGTTGGAGGCGAACTCCAAGGTGATGGACATGCGTTTGAAGTTGGAGATTCAATTAGATCACCTTCTTCATAGTTACCTCTTCTACTGGAACGGAATGATTTGGGATCTCTCTGATCGAAGTGCCTGCACATAGCCCGGATTTTGGACCAAGTAGTAGCGCCAGAACTGGAAATCCTCTGAACAAAATCTCTGTTTTCATATAGCTAGGATGCTAGAAATAGATCAAAGGCAAGCTGCTGTGATTGCAAACAGAATTGAGAGGACTTCCTTACTGCATGAATCATTTATCCAACTTCTCTTGATTCTTTTTATTCTTCCATTTTCGGTGATTGCACGTGAGACTAATGGAGATCCCTTGGGGAAAACAAATGCCTATCATCAGGTGTGGTGGTGGTGGTTTCAATGCAATTTAGCATTCTCTTTTCTGGGTGTTGTATTTCCATGTTTTGCATTTACTTAGTATAAAGACCAAATTGTGCATAGGTTCGTCATTGTGATATAAGATAACATATGCATTTGAAACTCAATCTGTAGATTGTTGTCATTAAATGATTATGTTAAGATTAATGGTGTACTCATGTTGTTTCCCTATTGACTTTTTAAATAAAACCAACCCAATTTTTTCTAGTTTCGTTTTATTTACCAATCTTCAAACACAATATCCAGTAAAAAAGCTCCCCCCATGTCCAGGAATGAATCATGAACTCTTGGAATTAGGGAAATAAATCTCAGAGGGGGAATCGAAAAAATAACTCTTTTGGTATACATGAGTTCTTTGAAATAGTTCTGACAAAGGGTTGAGAGGAATGCTAAAAGTTGTATTAGTTTGGATGTGTTTAATTGTAAATGGCCTTGTGGAATATACTTTTACTTCCAATTTGGTTCATAAAGTAATTGAAAAATTAAAGTTGTGTGTGAACATTTGTATGATTTGCAGACACATGTAGTAATGTGCATTTTGAAATACTTTTTGTTGATGGGTATGGCAGCTTGGTTAGTGTGATGTGAGGGAGGATTGGGAGAGACAAGCATTGTCAGCGATTGAGAAAGCTACTGGAAATTGTTTTGGTGTGGTTGTGGATGTGCATTTCTCTTATTTGGTTTTACATTCTGAATTTCAGCAAATTGTTTTTTATTAGATGAGTATATATAATTATATATATAAATAAATATATATATCTTAATAAATAATAATATAATTTATATAATATTAAAAAATATAATGTAAGTATAGAGGATTGAACATTGTATCTTATTGCAAAAAAATAAAATTTAAACCACATTTGATATATAATATGGAGTAATATAAAAATAATTTAAAATAAAAAGAATCTTGGGCCCAAGATTTTGTTGTTATATTTGTATGGCCAAAGTTATATGCAGTACACACACAAAATGTATACACTCATCGTACACACACCATAAATATAACATTTTTTTATATACACTCATCCTCTCGAGTCCCTTACAAGAGGCACAGCACAAGCCTTGTCAAATAATTTGCATTCAGTGTATAAAAATCAGATTGAGCTAGCCACAAGCTGGTGAGGCCGACGTATCAGCATCAAGAATGACACCAACTTGAAAGGTTGTATTGGTTTGAGCACTGGAGAACGATGCAAAAAGTAGAGCAACTAGTGAGACACACACAATTCTGATATCTATGGAGGATCTGCTTTGTAAGTATTACCATGTGCATGTATATAAACATAGGCCATGAGGAACTAATTTATGATCAACAAGACAATCTCTGTATGTGAAATCTTGAAATGTTAAAATTACTTTCTTTAACTTTTGTTGATAATCAACTTTAAGAAACATTTTTAGATGTATCATACATTATGTTTCCTCAAAGCTATATTGAGAACTTCAGTTGTACCAAAATACTGATGGAGCTAAGATTTTCATTGAGTTTGAAAGTACAGTTTTGGATATTTATCATAGTTTAAACAATGAAAAACACATTCTTTATTTACATAGAACTGGTTCTGTACAAGCTGCTGCTGCACTATCTTGCACTATCTTGCTTGAGTCTTCTGAATTTAGACCAATGGCCCGATTTTCTGTTGGCATTTGTTCAGGCGAAACTGGGACCACTGTGCTCGAACGATCTGGATATGCATTTGAACTTGGAGATGCAACAGGATCACCATCTTCATAGTTACCTCTTCTACTTGACCGGAATGATTTGGGATCTCTTTGATCAAAATGCCTGCACATGGCTCGTACTTTGGACCACGTCGTTGTGCCAGAGCTGGAAATCCTCTGCACAAAATCTCTGTTTTGATAGAGATAGGATGCTAGGAATACCACAAGGCAAGTTGTTGTGATCCCTCCTGTGATAAAAAACAGAATCTTGAAACTCTCTAATTTGATAGTAATTTTATCAGCATAATCAGAGAGTTCTAGTCCATCTTCGTGGCATGGTGTGATATGGCGCCTTATAATATTCGGTATTCTTTTGTTTTCTGTCAGTCGTATGATTTCACGCGAGACATCCGCAACTAATGGAGATCCCTTGGGGAAAACAAAGGCTGTGCCAGCAGTGTTAGGTAAGCTCTTAACTTCCATGTACTCTTTGCAGTACTTGGGATTAGACAAGAAGAGATTGCTGTATGCTGTAGTTACAAACATTGCTTTTATTCTTCCATTAGACAAAGCATCATGGAATTCGTACGGATCTTTGTATTTCTTGATATTGGTTTCATCGAATCCTGACGTTTTCAAGTACGAAAAAATGAAAGAGCCTTCCCTGCATCCAACAGGATGTCCCTCTCTCCTGAGGGAGTCTTCATCATCAGATTGTTTAAGCCCCCATGTTGTTAACCTTGCTGAAAGGCTGGCTGTGTAGCTTGCGCTTAATATAAGCACGACTAGTACCCAAACGACTATGACGATTCGAGCTAGATTGCTCACAATTCTTTCTCCTGCACACATGCATGTGTTGTTAGAACACAAGAATGACACTTGATACATATTCATTGATGACTTATTGATACTCACTGTTTGCAAATACTAATGACATGAAGGGAATGTAGAAGATCAAGCCAACGTGCTCCGAAGGGGGGCCCCTGAAAGCTTCATTTAGTCTATGTTCGATTATCCAGAGAACCAATCCAGTGAACATGAAGATGGCTATGGCAGTTAACCACAGATCCCTATGAAAAGGCTTCAAGAAGAAGTTTTGATGGTTGGGATTGTCCAAGTCAATCTTCTGTATTCTGGAAATTCCTCCTTCTTCGATTGGGAGAGTGAAGTCGACATACAGTGATCTGTTCAGTGTGATTGTGATGTCACCAACAGCAGCATCAAACATCTGGAGCATGAGAAAAAGATGTTAGGACTAAAGATTGATAGATAGACAGATTTAGAATGGAGTCTTATTATGGTTTACCCCATTAAAGACTTGATATGATAGATCATCATAGCCGTCCTTTGTGTCAAACGGGACATACTCGGGTCGGACAGCATAAGGAAGTGCAGCCATCACAGATTCAAACAACTCTATGTAATAACCAGTAATCTCAAGAGCATTGGTTTGAGGGTCCGTCTTAACATTCACAAAATCCGGAAAGCCTGCTACTAATGGAACTCCAACTCTCAGTTTTTTCCCACTAACAGGAATCTCCCATCCCTTTGGTGGACTTGTTGATCCTCCAGGCCAGATAACACCCTTCAGTCCTCCTGAAAAGCTCATCACAGCTGAACTTGTAGAAGGTGTCCACCATCCAACCTCTCTCAATCTGCTTCCGACGATGTTCACCATCTGCAATGACAACTGGCCTTGTTTCCCATTAACTAGACTAAACCTCCCTCCAAGGCCTTGAAACTTGGTCTCCAGCATTGCTGCAAGAAGTTGTGGACCTGTTTGTGATACTCCAGTGATGAATGTGTTGGTGGAGTTGGAACCATCACTTGTGTTTTGCAAAGAGTATGGTCCCTTAAATCCAATTCTTTCGGCGGCCATAGCCAGAGCCCAGAACGTATCATACGCCCACACGCCGTAAGCACTCATCTCAGCTCGTGAAATATTAGGATTGCCTTGTAAGAACCTCTGCTTCCATTTAACAGAAGTGGATCTGAGCTCTTTTGATTCTGGAATTAGTGGTTTCAAGCCGAGAACACCCTGCATAGAGTCGACAACATGCGATTCTAACGAATGAAACAGATCCATTAGGCCACCGGTAAGGATCCACGCATAGCCTTCACTCATCATATCAGCTTCTTTGACTTTGGGGAAGAATCTGGAAGCAACAGCAAATGAAAGATGCACCACAAACACGCGTGTCTGCATGGTTTTCATCTTGTACAGCTCACGAAGGATGAAATCGTCGGATGCTGAGACGGGGATGACACATCTGTAAGAAACTCGAGCATTGACTTGTTGGAAGGCATTAGAGAGGTAAGGAATGATGCTATTTCCATAATATGTGTCCTCGTATACGAAGACAAGTTGGTGCCATTGAAAGTGGTCAAGTATAGCTGCTATAGCATCAAGCTGAGTAGCATCATTTGGAGCTGTCTGAATAAAGTAGCGAGTTTGAGGATGGAGAGCAGGACTTGTTGCAGAGAAGGAAATAATTGGTACATTTGCTGTCTCTCCAAGAGCGATGACAAAGTTCGCCTGTCCAGATGTTTGAGGCCCGATTATTGCATCCACTTCAACGTCCGTCAACAGATTGAGAGCTACATACAAGACAAACACAAATCAAGATACCTTAAAATCATCAGATGTTTGACCCTTTCTAGCCTGTCTTGTGTTATCTCTACGCCCTTCCTATGTCTCGAGCTTCACTTGCTCGAGGCATTCATCGTGGAAAAAAGACATAACTACGCAAGATATGGCTTAATGGTTACCATCTGAACCATAAAGTAGTAAAGCTTTGATTAAAGCTATGATCTTTTCTTGCAAGATAGTTATTATCATAAGATTTGATCTTTGGGGACAGAGAAATTTTATCTTGAAAGAAATTTACTACCACAAATATCAAAGATTAAAAGTTTAGCACATTCTGTTTACTACATGAAAAGATATGTATACCACTAGCTGCAGCGCCGGTGATTTGTCCTCTCGAGTCCCTTACATGAAGCACAAGCCTTGTCGAATAATTTGCATTCACTGTGTAGAAGTCGGATAGAGCTAGGGACAGGCTGGTGAGGCCGATGCGCCCCACCAGCGAATCAGCATCAAGAATGACACCAACTTGAAAGGTGGAATTGGTTTGAGCATTGGAGAATGATGCAAACACAGCAACTAGTGAGAGACACACAATTCTGAACATTTGCATTTCCATATATCTTTGGAGGTTCTGCTTTGTATTTCCTTGTTTTGTGCATATATAGGCCACAAAGAACTAATGAAAGTCTTGAAATGTTAAAAGTCCACTCAATTCTTACATCATTCAATCTGAAAAATTCTATGTGATTTGGACTTAATCCATCCAAGGATTTTGTAAGAATTATGCTTGCACAAGAAGCATGATGAGTGATGAGTATATGCTGAGTTTTTTAGCAAAAAAAGAAAAGGAAATGACTGTAATTGATCTTAATTCCATCATGTTAATAAATTGAGAAAGAACATTAACAATAGTCACTAGTTGATATTTATGTATTTATGTCAATGAGCAAAATCCAAACTGGCACTTTCTTTGTATCAAAAGCTACCATTTCTTCCCCAATAAAAAAAGGTTAAAATTCGCTAGATTGCTCCTTGCATGAAACCTTCGCTAGTGAGAGCTTGTAAGGTCTTTATTTATCTACTATTTGCTTTATACTTGTAATTTTAAAATGGCAGCAAAGTCTACCAAGATTAGAATAGTGTATTATACATAACGTAAGAAGAATTAGGAACATTAATATATTATTATTATTTAACTTGTGGAGGTCTAACATTAAAAATACTAAATTTCCCTTTAGGATTACAATTGGAATTAATAACTTGAAAATCCTGATCATATATGAAGACAACTTGATGCCACTGACTATGGCAGCTATAGCATCAACTTGAGCAGCATCATTTAGAGCTGTCTGAACAAAGTAGGGAGTTTGAGAATGGAGAGAAGGACTTGCTGCAGAGAAAGAAATAACTGGTACTTCTGCTGCGTCTCCAAGACCGATTAATTTATTGCATCCACTTCAGTTTTCGAGTTTCTGAAGTGCTTATTCCTATCTTACGTTATCTACAAGCCTTCGGATATGATGAAACTAAGGATGAAGGACTCTATACATTAATCAATTACCAGAAGAAGTTGCAATAACAACTTCAGTTTTCGAGTTTCTGAAGTGAGGCACAATCATTGTGCTGTAAATATAATTTCCATGATTGGAGTAGAAATCTTCAATCTTCATAGAAATGCATGTTCTGAAAATCATCCCAAGAGGAGTGTCAAGATCAAGAATGACTCCTACATCAGCTCACTGCAAAAGCTGGTCAGGAGAAGCAAAGACAAGATAACTTATTTTGGGGTCTGCACAAAAATGTATCCAAGAATCGCTCCATCACTGAATTATATAAACATACAAATCTGTAAACTTGGACAAATATCTAATACGCGTTTTTTACCTTTCAACATGCATTTGTGGATCAATTTTTTTTAATTGTGGTTACAATAAATCTAGGACTCATATCCTGTCACTAAACAAGAAACAACTCTCTCAGTTCATCATTATAACTAATCAAGTATTTTTTTTTTCTTTCAAAATATAATTAGTTTAGTTAATTCTATTTGTGAAACAACATTCAGAGACTGAGTATTAGTGTTGTGTGACATGATGGGCAGGTGGGGTTGCTAGTTCTATTGTTGAGAACCCTTATCATGGGAACACATTCCTCGATGATCACATGAAATGCTTATCGCTGGACTTCCTTCTCCAACTTTTTGTCCTTCAACATCACCAGTTCTTGATTCTTTTGATGATTCGTCGTCTTCATCTCCTCGACTAAAAACTCCATACAACTTTTGCTTGATCGACGCAGTGGAGGGCAATGCATGCCGACGATGATACAAGAATGTGAAGAAGAATATAGCCAGAGCTGATAGTGATGCTACCCCAGCAATCACAAACAGGCCCTTAAAACTGTCCACATTCAGGCTTTCTGGGGTGGTCTCAGTTCCATCACCTTGACACTTTTCTTCTCCTTCTCCCAACCATTTTCTTGAAATTTCCACCATCTTTTCACCCTCTTTCAGCTTCAGGATCGCCCTTGACACGTCGGGAACTAATGGAGAACCCTTTGGAAATGCCTTTAGGATTGTAGTAGTTGGTGGTTAGTTTATTATATCTCACTCTGATGATGATATTTAAGGAAAAGCAGGAAGACTTACAAAGGCAAAACCAGAAGTTTTGAAGGTTGGACCAGACATGATGTACTTGTGGCAATACTTGGAGAGGAAGAGCCTAATGTAAGGAAGTTCATCCACAATGACAGATACCCCTCCAGCTTGGCTACCCTTTGACAGGGCTTCGTCGTAATCCTCTGGGTAATAACTTCTAAACTTGGAGAGATCATCAAACTTCATGCTTTTTAACAATCCACCGACAAAGGAGCCATTTTGGTAGCCAACATATTGGCCGCTGTTTATCACATCACTGATTCCAGTGATGGTAGGCTGAAGCTGTTGCACTGTTAGCATGGATGTCAAGTTAGCCGTGTAACACTGTGTAAGAACCAGCACCACAAACAGCCACACGATCATCACGAATCTTGTCAAGTTGTTTATAACTTTCTCCCCTGGCATTAAGATGGAGTTAAGAGTGATGATGTGCTTTTAAGGAAGAGTGTTTATATCCAGAAATATATGACTTACTTTGTGCAAATGCAAGTGTTGAGAATGAGAACCAGAACATCATCCCGACTTGCTGGGGGGGAGGACCTTGGAATTCTTCGTTTATGGGATGCTCAAGAACCCAAACCACGAAACCAATGAAGGCAAAGAAAGCTCCAATGGTTAGCCAAAGACCTGTTGTCAGAGGTTTCATGAAAATCCAAGCGTTCTTTCTGTCATTATCCCTTATTGGGACGATGGTAACCACACCAGATTCTGTGTAGGGAATGGTGAAATCCACATACTCTGATCTGTTAGCTGTCACAGTCACATCTCCCACCACAACATCACAATTCTGTCATTTGCAGCCACAGCATATTAGTTAGTAGTGTTTAGCCAACCAAAAAATAAAATAAAATACATACTCACATTCTCAGATATCTGTCTAACAAGATCATCATAATCTCCCTTTTCATTTAAGGCAACATACTCATACGGGACAGCATACGGCATTGACATCACCACTTGTTCAAAAACATCAATGCTGAAACCAGTCACTATAACTTTTCCCGTTTTTGGATCTCTATCAACATTGACAATTTCTTTAATTCCACCCCTTGTAGGAACTCCAACTCTTAGCTTCTTCCCACTGGTCGGAACTTCCCACCCTTTCGGCACCTCAGTTGTCAAACCCGGCCATATAATTCCCCCAAGATTCTCTTTTTTATCCGAGCAAACATCATCTGGCTTCAGTCTCTTGGAAAGGCCACATCTTTCAGTCCAGAATCCAACTGTGTGTTCTCCCCTACCAATCACATTCACGATCTCAAATGCAGATGACTGTAGTACACCATTAGTCACATTGAACTTGCCACTCAACCCTCTAGAGATAAAGTTTCTGACCAAAGGGGCTATAGATGGTCCAACATTTGAAGTCCCTATGGCTTCCAAATCTGTCAAGTTCCCTCTATCAACAGGCCTCCTGAACCTCCGGGACGCCACACCAACACGCTCGATTGCCTCAGCTAAAGCCGTTACGCTGTCATATGCCCACAGCCCGTACATATTAAAATCTAGCATCTCCATCTCTGGATACTCCTTAGCAAATCTCTTGCTCCATCTCTTCTCAAAGCTTTTCACTTCATCAGATCTTGGGATGTAAGCCCTCACCCCCATCACTCCTTGCATTGCTTCAATAGCCTCTGAATCCACTAAACTAAGGACATTAGTCAGTACATCAACCATGATCCAAGCATATCCCCTGCTCATCATCCCTGCTTCATTTGCTATTCTGAAGAAACGGGACGCCAGGCCCGGTCCCAAATGCACGATAAACACCCTCGTCTGCTGTGCCTTTAAGTTACTCAGCTCTTTAAGTATCTGATCGTCTGTGGAAGAAGAAGACACAACACTTTGGTAGATGATTTCCATCATGCTTCCAATAAAAAATGGTAGTGTTCCACCTCCATATTTGGGACTGTGATATACAAAGGCCACCTCTCTCCAACCAAAGGCCTTCACAAATGATGCGATTGCTTCGAACTGAGATGAGTAACTCCATGCATTTCTGATGTAGTAAGGTGATTCTTCAGGAGATATAGCCACACTTGTTTCTGTAGATACTATCGGGACACTAACACTGTTGCCTATGTCGATCACAAATTCTGCTTGACTGGATCTTTGGGGCCCCAAAATTGCCATAACTTGAGTGTTCTTCAGCAGATCAATGGCTGCAACAACAACAATCATCTCAGCTCAGGTAACAAACTAAGGAGGAAGAACAACGTTTATTAATTACCAGAAGAAGCTGCAGCAATAACATCACTTTTAGAGTCCCTGAAGTGAGGCACAATCAGTGTGCTGTAATTTGCATGTTTGGCGTAGAAATCTTCGATGGCCATGGAAATGCATGTTTTATACACCTTTCCAAGTCTTGTCTGGAGATCAAGAATGACTCCTATATCGGCTTTTGCAGGGGTCGTACTCGTAGTCGTACTTACCCTGCAAACGAGAAGCAAAGAAAAGATAACTAATTCTGGGGTCTTGAGCATTATTGGAGAACATTCGCACTTACAAATTCAAGAATCGCATCCTACTTGAAAACAAAGTGTGGACTCAAATATATACAAATAAATTTGTACAAGAATCTTGGAGGTACAAATGATTGATTCCAGAGTAAATTGCGTGTCGTCCCTCGACGTGTGAACTAGTACTATAACATTCTAATTAACTTCAAAGTCCATTTTCAACATGTGGAGAACATCAATTGTAGTCATCTGACTTTCAAGAAACAACTTCAGTGGGGTAGAAGGATCCACATCGAACTTGTCCTCCTCATACTTGGGAAAATGACTAAACTTGTTTATTGATTTTTTTTTTTTTTTTAAATCTCATTGGCTGTAGATCTGAATTAGGTAAGGTTTTAAGTTCCATATTGAATGCTAGCTCACTCTTGTGCTTAACAGAAGATAATCTTTTTTATCATTTAATCACGCTTTATTATCATAGATTCATATAAGATGTTAAACGGATTTCGGGCTAAACGGATTAGAGTCTTATCCTGTTCATTCTTAATTGTCCTATAATATTTGAGACTTAACCCCAACCCTAACAGTCTTCGGGCTAAACGAGTCATAAACGGGCTATGTCACAAATATAAAAAAATCTAAAATTTAACACATAATCTAAAATAATTGTCATAAAATATTAATGTCTAAACAACAACCTAAGCATTGTTCATAATTTCATTAAAAATATCTATAAAAAATATACATCACTATTACAAAATTAAACTTTAATGACAGATTCTATCATTCAAAATTATTTAAATACTAAAACTTTTTAATTTTTAAAAAATAATAATGATTGAATATTACATTAAAGGCTTACTATAATTATTTCGAATGCATGTAGATATAATTATAATTACTATATTGGTACATGTTTGACCACATGAAATTATGTGTACTATTTTTTTTATTCCATGTTCCACAATCTGAACACGTAGATATACTATATTTGTATATGTTTGACCGCATGAAATTATGTGTTTTATTCCATGTTCCACAATCTGAATGTAATGATATGTAAACTCTTTAAAAATATTCAATAAACCAATATAATTTGGGAGTCCATATTTAAAAATTCAGCAAGACTAATGCAAAATGAACATAAAAACTGTCACAAAAGAGACATTGGACTTAGACATACATTACAAAATGCAAATGAGAACATTTGCGACATTCTTTGTGCTTCATTTCATGTTTCACGCTCATAGAATATGAAATGTAACTTTTAAAAAATATTCAACGAACCATCATAATTTTGAATCTATGTACTAAATCAGTAGCTGGAATACAAAGTGGAACATAAAATTTGACACACAAAATTTAAACTGATGTTTGACCTAGACATAAAATGTTACAAAATGCACATGAGATCAATTGTTGGTGTTCCATGTTATGTTTCATACCATGGGTGCATGATGTGCAAATTCTTTGAAGATATTCAATGGAACAACATAATTTTAAGTCTGTATGTTAAAAATTCAGCAGATAAAATACAAAATAACATTACAAAATGCACATGAAATCTTCTCATTTTTAGTGTTGCACTTCATGTTCCATACCCCAAACGTGTAGGAGTCCTAAAAAATAAAGAGAAAATTACAAAATAATTTATAAAATTGATAAAAGTTATAAATTGGTTCTGTGCAGAAAAAAATATTTTTGTACAAATATTATAAACTAATTTATGAATATAGTCACTTTTTTAACCAATATATAATAAGTCAACGAAAGAAAATATGAGAGTCTATTTTTGGATTGACGTCAGTTAGAAATCTGGGGCGCCAATCATGGAACACCACATTTGGAAAAAAATCCCACCTGAAACTCAAAAAGAAAAAACAAAACAAAAGAATGGAAATGATTGTGATTATTAATTATTCAACATAAATTAGGAAACCCAGGTAATTAATTAAATCGATTATATAATTAATTTTCCCCTGCCCCCTTTTAAATGTGATGACAGAACTCCAGCTGCCCTGCCAAAACCATGCAATCGAAGAAAGTGAAGAAGATGGCTGCCCACGCGGTTAAGGTCTCCACAAAAAAGGTCGTTGCCGCGGTCAAAACCCGATCGGACAAGTCGTCGCTAGACAAATACGAGCTGATCGACTCTGCCCATACGCCGTCCGATTCACCGCCGTCGGTGAACACGATGCCCAAGGGGTTCATGGCGGTGTACGTGGGGCCCGACGACCGGAGATTCGTGATCCCGACGAGGTACCTGTCGGTGCCGGAGTTCAAGGCGGTGATGGAGACGACGGCGGATGAGTTTGGGTACGAGCAACAGGGCGGGCTGAGGATCCCCTGCGACGAGGATGATTTTCAGAGGTTGTTAGCCGCTTGCAAATTTAAATGCAAATCTAAATCGAGTTCGTCCCTTAATTCTCTAGCCAGCATGTACGTATTGTAGGATCTAGAGAGTGAGATTGATAGTTGATAATAGTAATAATTGAGCATGTGGATTGATACTTTTGATTTTGATCTGCATGTTTGTGCATCTGTTGTCTCACATAAGAATTTATTTGAATCTACAATGGAAAATCTTGCTTGCTTTTTTTTTTTCTTGAGCTGCATTTTGAATTAGATTTCGTGTATTCTTAATGGTATTAATTATTTCATTGAAATGTATTAATTTGTCATTCATATGTAATAAAGCAGCTAATATTTTTTTTATAATAGAAATTTTATTGATAGGGTATAAGGAATACCCTATACAAAGGAATCTTTAAATGACTGAACACCCACAAAATTTATTCTCTAGTCGATACTACTTGTATTTTTCAACAATCTAAAACATATCTTGGGTGCTTACAATATTCTTCGAACAAAAAGATTCAATTTTACGGGTTGCATTGCAATATTGGAGATAAAACTAGTATTTGTGCATGGATATAAACTCAAGTTACTGAGCTTTTGTACAATAATTCACAAATTATAAAAGAGAACATATTAAGAATTCATTTCTATGGAGACGACAATATTCTACGTATGGTAAGTCTGACTCTTAGGACATAATTCTACTCTCATCAGTCTTTTTTGCTAAATCGAACCAATATAAAATTAATAAATATTGATGAATAAATATAATAAATTTATAAATACATATAATGTTATTAGTGAATATATATAATAAAATAACTTTATGCTATGAAATTTATATTATTAGTGGATATATATAATAAAATAACTTTCATGCTACGAAATTTATTCACCTTAGATTTTGTGCATGAGAGAGGCTTTAAGTCGAAATAATTCACAAATTTACACTATAAAAGCCAAAATAAATAAATAGTTGACAATATATAATTTGTTGAATCCGTAAGCGTAGTGCATTTTAAGTACACTTGTAATTAATCTGTTACGTTACAATTGTTGATTTTAAATATTTTACTTGACTTAGGTCAAAGAGCCAGAATTTCAGCCTCTTTTCTGTCATGATATAATTTCACGAATTTTTTGTTGACACGAAATTCTTCACAAGTTAAATAATAATATATTAATGTTGCTATTTATTTTTTATATAATGCACTATTTTAATCTTGAAAGACTTTGCTGTTTTTAAAATTGCAAGTATCCCTTTGTACTATGTGAAGACTTGGGTCTACGGGTCAACTCCCTCTACTTTAAGAAGAGAGAAAATATAACACAAATAATATATATTTATATAAATTAAGGATGTACTAAGAATAAGATTTCACTAACTAGGATATTAATTTTTTTATTTTTTATTTGTTAGTTAGGGAAGAAATTGTTAACTTGCTTTTGATGCAAAGACTTGGTCAGTTTTATTTGCTCATTGACATAGACCAACTTGTGACAATTGCATCTGAACTTAAACATGATGAAATTAAGAATATTGAAAGATATATAAAATACTAATATTATAAAATAATTTTATTTCATCAAAATTAATTTATTTATATTATTTCCATGACAAATATACATTCTTGATGTTGGGCACCAGATTAAGAATAAAGTCATTTTCTCTTTTGAAAAAAAAAAAAAAAAAACTCAATGATATCCTAGCACGCATCTTACAAAAGCCTTGGATGATTACTTCCAAATCACATAGAATTTTTAAGATAATCGAGTGGACTTTTTAACATTTCAAGACTTGACATTAGGAAATTGCCTAGCTTGTTGCTCATAATTAATTAATTAGTTCCCCTGGTGTCCCATATATATAGAGGCCACAAGGAAATACAAAGCAGACTAATTAATCCCACATGAGAGATATCTATATGGAGATGCAAATGCTTAAAATTGTGTTTTTCTCACTAGTTTTTGCATTGGCATCATTCTCCAATGCTCAAATAAATACTACTACCTTTCAAGTTGGTGTCATTCTTGATGCGGATTCGCTGGTGGGGCGCATCGGCCTCACCAGCTTGTCCGTAGCTCTATCCGATTTTTATAGCGTCAATGCAAACTACTCGACTCGGCTCGTGCTCAATGTAAGAGATTCCAGAGGCCAACTCACCGGTGCTGCAGCTACTGGTATACTTCTGTATGATTGTTTATGTGTCTCTGCAATTTAGCCTAGTAAACTGAACTCCCCTTGCCATCTTTATTCTACTTTTCAAAATACTACTATTTTCATTTTTATTCTACTTTTTAAAATATGTCTACCCTCCATCCTTTCAAGCTTTTTAAAATGGAAAAGTATCGTGTGCAACTAGTGTATGGTGCAACTCACTTAACAGTTGAGGTTGTTAGTACTAAAAAGTGCAAGCTGATTGTACTGAAAAGTGTGTATTGATATATAGAAAAGTTTACACTGTTATCGATTTTTTGTGTAAACTTTTCGATGTAATCAATCTTCGTTTTTCAGTATAATTAAGCTTCACTTCTCAATATAACCGTTGAATGAGTGCAATGCGACTTTCTCTTTTAGAACATGTATACCCTCCACCCTTTTCAAGTGTATGTGGGATGTAGGAGTAACTATTAAGTCATGCAAATGCCTTTGCTTGCTTTTTGGTATAAAAGTGTTATCAGATGATCAATCAAAAATTTTCAGAAAAAAAAAAAAAAAAAGCAATCTTGATTTTCTTCCGTAGTTCAGCGTTCTCCGGAATTGCTAGAAATTTATTTGATGGTTTCTTTCTGTAGCTCTCAATCTGTTGAAGGACGTCGAAGTGGACGCGATAATCGGCCCTCAAACATCGGCGCAGGCGAACTTCGTCGTCGGTCTTGGAGACGCAGCAAAAGTGCCGGTCATTTCTTTCTCTGCAACAAGTCCTTCTCTGCATCCTCAGACTCCCTACTTTGTTCAGACAGCTCTAAATGATGCTGCTCAGGTTGATTCCATAGCTGCAATACTTAACCACTTTCAGTGGCATCAAGTTGTCTTGGTATATGAGGACACATATTATGGCAATGGCATCATTCCTCACCTCTCTAATGCATTCCAACAAGTTAATGCTCGAGTTTCTTACAGATGCGTCGTCCCCGTCTCAGCAGCCGATGATTTCATGCTCCGCGAGCTGTACAAGATGAAGACTATGCAGACAAGAGTGTTTGTGGTGCACCTTACAGACTCTCTTGCTTCAAGATTCTTCCCCAGAGTGAAAGAGGCTGATATGATGAGTGAGGGCTATGCTTGGATCATCACAAGTGGCCTAATGGACTTGTTCCACTTGTTGGATTCACGTGTTGTCGAATCCATGCAAGGCGCTCTCGGCGTGAAGCCTCTGATTCCGGTGTCAAGAGGGCTGATATCGGCGTCAGGGAGGTGGAAGGAGTGGTTCTTGCGCGATAATCCTCGTGTTTTGGAAGCCGATATGAGCGCCTATGGCGTGTGGGCGTATGATACTCTGTGGGCTCTGGCTATGGCTGCTGAAAGAATTGGGTTTAGGGAGTCAAGTTCTTTGCCAAACACAAGTGCTGATGCAGACATGTTCATAACTGGGACTTCAAAAACGGGGCCTAAACTTCGCGAAGCAATGCTGGGGACTCGATTTGAAGGACTTGGAGGGAGCTTTCGTCTGCTCAATGGGCAGCAAGGGCCGACGTCTTTCCAGATAGTGAATGTTGCTGGAAACAGATTGAGAGAGGTCGGAGTGTGGGCACCGTCTGCTACAAGTTTGAGCTTTTCGGGTGAAAGACTTGGGCGCGTTGTCTGGCCCGGAGGATCAACAGATGCACCAAAGGGATGGGAGATACCAGTTAGTGGGAAAAGGCTAAGAGTTGGAGTTCCAAAGAGAGCTGGTTTTCCAGAATTTGTGAATGTTCAAAAGGATCCTCAAACAAATGCTACCAAGATTAGTGGTTATTACATAGAGCTGTTTGATTCCGTGATGGCTGCACTTCCTTATGCTGTCCGATACGATTATGTCCCGTTTGATGTAAAGGGTGACTACGATAATCTACCGTATCAAGTCTTCAATGGGGTGAGCAGAACTAAGACTCCAATATATACATCTTTTCTAACATCTTTTTCTCATGCATGTTTCTGGTGTTGCAGACCCTAGATGCT
>JAPKLY010000116.1:847338-907373 GCA_026898435.1 Prunella vulgaris
TTTGCTTTATCAACAACTTTTGTGTTAACTTTCGCCTACAATCATATTCCCAATCACTTTTCATTTACTTTTTTCTGATGCAGAATCCAAGATTCTTTTTGGTCTGGTTGTCTTTTCTTCAGGTCACGAGCCTTTGCATGGGTCTGTCGACCCCTGCAAAGGCCGACGTGGGAGTCATTCTTGATCTCGACACGACACTTGGAAAAGTAGTTAAAACATGCATTTCCATGGCAATCGAAGATTTCTACTCCAAGCATAAGAATTACAGCACGATGATTGTGCCCCACTTCAGGAATTCCAGAAAGGATATAGTTGATGCAGCTTCCGCTGGTAATGATTCCCTTGTGTCATTTATAGACTATCTCATGACTAAGCTAATAGCTCTTTCTTGCAGCCATTGATCTGCTGAAGAATGCTCAAGTTATGGCGATTATCGGGCCTCAAAGGTCCATTCAAGCAGGTTTTGTGACAGACATTGGTGACAAAGTGAGAGTTCCAATCATATCTCCAGCAACGAGCCCTTTGCTGTCGCCTAAAGAATCGCCCTACTTCATCAGAGCAGCATGGCGTTCGTCTTCTCAGGCGAAAGCGATTGCAGATATTGTGAAGGATTTTGGTTGGAGGAAAGTGGTGTTCATCTATGAGGATACCAACTATGGGAGTGGATTAGTACCATTCTTGACAGAGGATCTGCTAAAGAACAATGCTTTGGTCTCTTACCAAAGTGTTGTCTCTCCTTCTGCTGGAAGTGATCAGATTCTCAAAGAACTGCTGAAGTTAAAGTCAATGAAGACGAGGGTGTTCGTCGTCCATATGCTACCATCTCTGGCGTCTCGTTTTCTCAATCTGGTGAAAGAAGCTGGGATGATGAGCAAAGGATATGCTTGGATTATCACTGATGTGATAACTAGTCTCTTGGATACTGTTGATTCAGAGACTATTGAAGCAATGCAAGGTGTAGTAGGAGTGCAGGCTTACATTCCAAGATCTGATGAATTTAAGAACTTCAACAGGAGATGGAGCAAGAGGTTTCATATGGAGAATCCAGACATGGACAGGACAGAACTCAATGTTTTTGGGGTGTGGGCATACGACAGCGTATCAGCTTTAGCTGAGGCAGTCGAACATGTTGGTGTGACATCCCCACGGTTCAAGAAACCCGTTGATAGAGGCAATTTGACAGATTTGGAAGCTATTGGGACTTCAAATGCTGGACCGTCTCTTGTCCGTTTGATCAGAAACTTTACATCTAAAGGGTTGAGTGGTGATTTCAGTATATATAATGGTCAGCTGCTGCCATCTGTATATGAGATAGTGAATGTGATTGGCAGAAGAGAAACCACAGTTGGATTTTGGAGAGAAAAGTATGGGATTTCAGAGGCATTTAACTCAACGATGAAACATAATCTTACCTTTAGATGGCCTGGCAAAACAGATGAGGTACCTAAAGGCTGGGAAATTCCTACAAGTGGGAAAAAGTTGAGAGTTGGAGTTCCTGTAAAAGGTGGATTCAGCGAGTTTATCAAAGTCGAGAGGAATCCAGAAACGAAAGCTATTAAGGCATCTGGTTTCAGTGTTAGTGTCTTCGAAGAAATCATAAATTTGATGCCATATGCTGTCCGATTTGAGTATATTCCTTTCGAAACTCCTGATGGAGAGAGTGCTGGAAGTTATGATGAACTTATTTACCAGATATATCTGCAGGTAAATACTGAGGCCACATTTAGGACTCCATTTTCGTATTGTTGTCTTGTTTCCTGATCACTAAGCACACGAAAATTTCTTTCAATTGCAGAAGTTTGATGCAGTGATAGGAGATGTGACCATCACGTCTAACAGATCAGAGTACGTAGATTTCACCATTCCCTACACAGAATCTGGTGTTGCTACCATCGTCCCCATCAAGGATAATCAGAGGAAGAATGCCTGGATTTTTATGAAGCCTCTGACGACTGGCCTTTGGCTGACCATCGGAGCTTTCTTTGTCTTCATTGGATTGGTGGTTTGGGTTCTTGAGCATCGCGAAAATGAAGATTTCCAAGGTCCACCTGTCCAGCAAGTTGGGAAGATGTTCTGGTTCTCATTTTCAACACTTGTTTTTGCGCAGAGTAAGTCCGAGATTCCCTGACATATGATCCTTATATAAGAAACTGTTCTTGGTTTCTGCCTTAAAAGTCTATTACTAATCTTGAAATCACTACAGGGGAGAGAGTTACCAGCAACTTAACAAGATTTGTGGTGATTATATGGGTGTTTGCGGTGCTCGTTCTTACCTCAAGTTACACTGCAAACTTGGCATCCATGTTAACAGTACAACAGCTTCAGCCAGCAATCACAGACATCTTAGATCTGGTCAAGAATGGTCAGTATGTTGGCTATCAAGATGGCTCATTCATCAAAGGATTATTAAACAACATGAAGTTTGACACATCCATGTTCCGAACTTACAGCACACTTGAGGAATACGACAGAGCCCTTTCCGAAGGTAGCACCAAAGGAGGAGTAGCTGCAATTGTTGAAGAACTCCCTTACATCAGATCCTTTCTTTCCAAATACTGCCACAAGTATACCATGATTGGTCCCAACTATCAGACTTCTGGTTTTGGATTTGTAAGTATTCATATTCTCTCTCCACATCAATATTTGAAGATCTGTAGACTGATTAATATGAATTTCCAGGCATTTCCAAAGGATTCGCCACTTGCTTTAGATTTCTCTAGAAAAATCTTGAAACTGAAAGAGGATGAGAAAATGGTGAGGATTTCAAGAACTTGGTTTAAAGAAGAGAAAGAATGCATCGGCAGTGATGGAAATATGATCACCTCTGAGAGCCTCAGTGTGGATAGTTTTATGGGTCTCTTCCTAATTGCTGGCCTATCATCATCACTAGCCCTATTTATATTCTTCGCCAACTTCTTGCGCGAGCACCGCGATATATTAACCTCCACTGCTTCAATCAAACAGAAGCTACATGAACTTGCCAGAATTTTTACCCAGCAAAAACGTGAAGAGGAGTCGGCATCAAAGGAATCGATGAGTGCTGATGCTGAAGGAGAGGGTGTTTCTGCACCAAGTCCAGCGGTTAGCATAGCATGCGATCAAGAGGACGAAGGGTTCACAACAACAGAACCAGTAACTCCTGCACATCATGCCACAGAAGGCTAATTCAACATACACATAATTCATTTGTTGTTAATCTTAGTCTGATGATTACCGTAGTTTGTCACAGTGGTGTAGCTAAATTATTTGGGTGGTATAATTATTTATTTATGTTTAATAACAGTATGTTGCACTTAGATTTGAGAGGAAAAACTGAAAAAAAAAAAAAAAAAAGATTCTTAATATGATATTAAATCCATTTACAAATATTGTAAGGATGTGACAATATAAGGCGCCAAATAAACTTGTACATATAACATGAAAGAATATGCACTAACATATTTGATCAAAATATACACACTCAAAATGCTCCCCACCACTGGGGAACATAAAGAATTTCTAGCCTTCGAAGAAAACAAATTTAAAGCTACAAATCTATTGCTTAAAAAAGAAAAGGAAAAATAATACAAGGCAGGCATCCATCCATTCATCTATCAGAACCAGTCATATGCAGTCTAATATACAAATTTGTAACAATCGCGCCTCAGGAGCTTCCATGAGATCTAACCGATGAAATGGATTGTGCTGAAACGGACGCAGTTGGGCTATTCAGATCCCTCTCCCCATTAGCAACCTTCACTTTTCCACTCAGCTTCTCGATTGCATCTTGACAAATTTCATTGAACCAGTCATCGTCTGGAAGTACACTGCAAGTATCAACATCCATCAGGCTTAATATGCAGTCTCAGTTACTCCATATCTCCATATATTCCCTAAAATTAAAAGTTAAAACTAGACCAACCTTCACTATATTTTTCCTACAGATATTACCTCAACTAGTATCTTCACTTTTTACTACAGACCCAGAAAAGCTAATAAACCCAGAAGCAAAAGCCATAGTTTTATCCAGTGATTATTTCTTTCACCACTAATAGAACAATAATCAATACTAAGGTCATCTACAACCCACTCTATCAAAAAGTCCGCGCTACTCTATCGCAAAGTTTGCACTACACTCTTATTCATCTCCAACAGTTCGCGCTACATATATTTTTCTTAATTTTTATTAATTAACTTAAATTATTAGGATGTTCAATTATTATGCTTAATGTAATTTATGCATTTTAATGTATTTTGTAGTGTTTTAATTATGATTTGAATTATTGTAATATATTATTTAAGATTTAATCAAAAATCATGAAAAAAGATTCATGTCAATCTTATAAAATTATCAACAAAATTTAATATATCATATGAATTTAAAAAAACAAAAGAATTTCAATACCATGTCCATGTACAACAATACTTTAAAACAATATATATGAGTGGATAGAATATTTACAATTTCACTGTTCAACCAAGAAATATTAAAATTTAATTATTCAATCTAAAAAATTACAATTAAATATATAACATAAATATTCAAAAAGGAAACCAACACAGATGAGAGCGGCACTGTTCACAGATTTAAGAGAGTTAAGATGTGGCGCTGGGTTGGAGCAAAATCTCAGCGCTGGGCTCCAACCCAACGCAGGGTTGGAGATTCCCTAATGGCTGCACAGAACCCCTAACTCATGTTTATTTATCAGTGACAATGCAAGAAAATTGCCACCAAAAGTGGATTGTCAACAGATTTAGTTATGTTACCCCATCCCATTATCATAATTTCACTGCTTTACAAAACTGCAGGTTACACTAGTCAAAGAATGTAATACACAACACAAACAAATACATACTCCCTCTGTCCCACTCTAGGTTTACACTTCCCTTTTATATCTGTCCTACTCAAATGGTTTACATTTCCTTAATTGGTAAGCGTGGTCCCTTACCTCTCTCCATCTCTCTCTACTTTCATTTCTCTCCATTTAATACAATATTCCCTAATCTATGGTCCAGAAGAAGTGTAAATCTTTGAATGGGAGGGAGGGAGTATATAATTTGAAATATTAAATTGAATCTATAAAGGCGAGAAAGCAATCATGAAAAAGAAGACAAATGCAAACATACGAAGGTAAGATGAAGTATTTACCTGTATGGATCTATGCCTGTTGCGGAAAATGCAGCAATTGCTTTAGATATAATATCATTGATCACACGATGCAAATTCCTAGACAAGTAGCGGCCTTGCGAAGCAAAACACATGACAAATTTCATGTCCAAATAGAACTGCAAGCATTAAGAATGTAAATATATAGACAAAGCAATTGAGAATAGAAGCGACTATGATTTTCTCAAACCTGTTGTAGACCAAGAGAACCTAATGGCCTAGGTCCTTCCTCAATGTCATCCCAAAATGTTTGGTCTTCTGAAAGCCATAAAATGACAGTTTCTGTGAGCCTCATCAATAATAATGTGGCAAATCTCTCCCTGCCAGCAAACATGTCTGCTGCCAAGCCAACCATCCTATTCAGTTTTGCATAAAGTTCCTGCTAGTATAAAAAGTGCAAAGAGTTACATAATAAATATAAGACTTGCAGTAACAAATGACCATCTGTCTCTTTAATTAATGAACTGCAAGAAAGTTGATTGATCCATCATATTGCAACCAAACGCTTGAAACAAAGAACCTATGCTAGCAGACTAGCAGTAGATTGAAAATGGAAAGCCAACTGATTAAAAATATACCTGGAATATGGGAGAAGGAAACCACTCAATGTCATCCGCATTACCATACATGTTTATGTATGTGTCAGCAGTTAAATAGCAATCACCTTCTTCAGTAAAAATAAGAACTAGAGCATGTTGGCGGCAGAAACTATCTTTTAATCTATCAACAGAATTAGAGAGGCGTCTCTTCCATTCCCTTTGCTCAGGATTACGATTTTGTCGGTCAATGGGCCTTCTACGAAGATCCTCCTTGTAATTTACCTGAGGTGAAGGGGAGAGCTTCATGGCTGCACGTGGCAGCAGCTCATCAGCAAGTAAGGACGCATTGGCAAGCAATGCCAACTGTTGTGCTTCAGTTTCAGCCATTCGAACAATTTTATTTCCTGAACCTTCAAAACTTGATTCTTCTTCCATGGAACCAGGTAATGCTTTGATAAGCATATTTACATATGAACTGAAGACTTGGAATAAGCCATCCAAAGTTTTACTTCCTAACTGCATACTTAAGAGGGGTCCTACATCTTCAAAAAAATCCTGCAAAGCAACCAGAGGAACAGCATAAGTTTCACATTTTAGGGCAAAGGAGAAAAACATGTTAAGAGCAGATGTTTTGTAGGCACATGTATAAAGCACCAGAAACAATGTTGTAACATCTAATTGCAGAAGACAATTTCAAATTCAGAAAGAGAAGAAGGCATATTGCGATCATCAAAACAGATTGACAGAGAAGGATAAAATTTCTGGAGCCTGCTAACAGATCTCTTCCTTTAGATTCTACCATTGGTGCCTGATGGAATACATTTCTTAAGCAAAACTAACAATTTGATAATGATATCTACTCAAGCATGTGAAGCAAATTGCATAATATAAATCTCAATGGAACTTGGAATTACCTGGACCATTGTATTGAAACGATGAGCACTACTAGAAAGCTTGTGCTGATATGTCATTGCGCCACCACCTACGGCTGCACTGGTCCTCCCAGACAAGTGCAAGGATGTTGTAGGATAAGTGAGCTCCCAATCATCAGCAGCAGCTAAGGCAGCTGTACTCTCCTCAATCCGTTTTAAATTAGCATCCAAAGCTTGCTCGACACTAGGCCTAAAGAGCTTCAGAAGCACAGGACCAAGGACAAGACCACGGCCTTCAAGTAGTGAACAGTGTCCGAAAGCTATTTGAACACATTCAGCAGCAGATCTCAAACCCCCAGCAGCCGCAGATGAAGCTAGAGCATGTCTTTTGACTAAGAGTGCATATGCTTCGGTCTGCTTTGTTGCCCACACCACAAGCTCAGATGTATAAGCTGCCTCCTTGCCGAAAATAGACAAAGAATCACTGGCTGCTTGAGCAATGGCAGAGAAAACAAGCTGTGAAAGTGCTGCGGTATATGCTCCTCCATAAGACGTGCTAGATGGACGAAGGCTTTGCATGTTGTACTGATACCTCTGATAATGTGCATTAAGGAGTAAACTGTGAGCGCGAGGGCCATCACCAAGCCTTTTAAGAGCTGAAATTGCTGCACGAAGCTCAGAACCCCGTGTGGAAGGTTGGCAGGCAGCTTCAGCAAGTTGATCAGCTAACCTTTGTCTGCGTTCTATTATAATAGTCTGAAGTAACTTCAGCTTGGCAGGAGCCAGTGTTTTCTTTTCTTTTGCTTCAGCCACAATGTGTTCTCCTTCATCGAGGCTGGACAAAGCTTCATCAATTCTTCTTTCAGCTAGTAGTACATCAAGGACATCAGGAAACTCAGTTGACCATCTCTCCATGTCAGAAGTTTCTCCTACTTCATCATTGGGTAAACCAGTTGAACCCGAACCATCAAGAGCAGTGTCGGATAAAGAATCAATATGAACTCCCTCAGCTAGATTATGAATCAGGGTTGCCTGAGTAGACAGCAAGTTCCTCATTGATGACAGCTCACCCTCTAAATCTGATATCTCTTTGGACGTACTGTAGATTTTGTTAGGAAAATAAGAATAACTACTTAACATGTATGTTGAATATGCAGAGTATCCACTTGCAATGAGATGTAATGAATGTATAAAAGATTATACACCAACTAACAAGAATCCTAATATATATTTCTCTGGAAGATAGATTGGCTACTATGGGGTCTAAATGAGCACACTGCTGTGACAAAATGGTTGAGCCTTGGTTTCTAGCTTTCTAATCTACTTCCCCAGCATAAATGTGTAGTTTCAAAACTTTCAATGCTATTATCTGTCTGATAATTATTGACAAAAAGAGGTAATTTTACATTTATATCTCTATCCTAAAGGTTTTCTTCATTCCTATTTACAGCATATAATACTCATTCTGTCCCAAGATTACTTGCACACCTGCCTTATTGGGTCGTCCCAACATTACTTGCACTCTCTAAAATAAAGAAATGTTGGTTTGTGCGCATACTCATAAAAATATATGCATATTTATCCATATACCACTACTTTACTCAAAAAGTGAATTTTAAGCCTAAGTGGGAGGAAGACCAAAAAATGAAGATATATTTTGTAATTATCCAGGCATAACACAAATAACTCACCGAATAAAAGCTGTATAATTAGCATACACACTTCTGCGCATTTCCTCAGCAGAAGCTCTCTTCAGATCCACAAGATATGAGCATAACTGTCTTATTTCCTGCAGAGCATGTACAGATATTATTTACAGCATAAAAATCCATTTCTAATGGAATCCGAATACAAATCCTCTTGGTAAAATTAAAGTCGAAATCAAATCCAACCAATTTTTTAGCATAAAATTTAGCATCACAACTGAGAATTGATCTTTGGCTTCCCTCAATTCTCATTTGGATGGTGATATCTTTCAATGAGTAGGATTTTTTACTACAGATTACTACACCTACAAAGGAACAGAGATAGTCGGGGAGGTGGCCGTTAGGGAGGCTGTAGGCATGACCTCTAGAATCCATTTAATTTTGCGCACGCTGAGAGGATGTGCAATGTCTCTATAAAATTAAGCTTATATAGCATGCTATCGAAAAAAGATAGGACGGGCATATTAGAGGTGTTTAAAAGCTTCTCGCCAATCGGATCTTTTCTCTCTAACAGAAACCAGGTCCTCTTATTTGTCCAACGCATAGCTCCTTTATTTATATTATCTATTAATAGTAAAACCTATTTACTCGGAATTCGGAAGACGTTAACAACTCAGCTCCCTATCCCCCACCCCCACAATAATATCAGCATTAGAGTAAAGATACGGACGTCCATCTTCGATTGCTTTAGAAGATACTATATTCTCTTCTCCATAAAAAAGCATAACAAATACAGAAACAAATTATTGAGCATTGCACTTCCCCTGTTACCAATTTCCATAAGTAATTATTGCAGAACTCCAGGTCATCAGAACAATACAGAAGAATATGTATTCCCCGATCATTACTCAATAAAATTATACAAGTTGTATTCCACTGATTATATCTCTACTTCAACAAAGAAGAGAAAACTGTAAATAGATTACTTCTTCCTAAATCATTGACCAAAGATTTCAATACAAGTTATCATGATATCATTTACTTGGAACAACAAAAATTCTCAACCAGAAAAAAATAGGGTTTTTTGGATCAGACCATTAAAGACAATATAAGTCGCAGAGACAGCCTCAAGCTAAAAATATTGATTGTGAACCTTTTCATTTAGGGAGTGACATTTGGACTGCACATAAGCATCGGCATCGAAGCCATCGGACTTGAAAACGTTGAGATTTTCCTCGAATTTCGCCCCTGCATCTTTGACACCTCCCTTTGCTGAAGCTCCGGCGTGTGCTCCTCTTGACCGAGACGATTTCGCTGTAGACATTGCCAAATTTAGTTTCCGAAACGGAATTAACTGAAGTATGCAAAATTAATCGGGTAAGACTAAGCAAAAGCGGATTAGGTGGAGTCAGATCCGAGAGGTGTTGCTCCGACGTGAACTTAGGTAAAGTCCGATTCGATTTTGGGGGAAATTCAATAAGTATTGAGAGGCATAGGGATTGAATTCGCCATTGAACAGGGAGAGAAGAAATTCGGGGCGGTTTGTTGAGTTGGTTTTGGTTGGCGGAATGTTTGGGTGTGGAGACAGACCAAAAGAACTTTGTTGGTTCGTTAGGCTGCCTGTCAAAACTCTCTCTCTCTCTCTCTCTCTCTCTCTCTTATAAATTAATTAATTAATTAAAAATTGGCATCATTATTGGTGTATATCATGATTCAATTATCCCAATTTTTAAAATTATTTCTGATGATAAAATGTATGACCGCAGAATACTAAGATGATAATTATCAAATTGCTTTTACAACTTCAATGAGAGAATAAATATATAACTTCATCATCTCTTTTTATAAATCGAGTGCGTATTTGAAAATGTTTAACACTCCACTCATGATCATGGTAACAACATAAATATAGACTTTAAAGAAGAGTACGTTTTCTATTCTTCAATTTTATTCCATAAAAAAATAGAAGATGAAACATAATTTATTATCATCAATGAGCAAGTAATAATATACTTGAAGTTTATGAGTGAAATTAGATTGTGCTTGGATTTATTCGTTTGAAATACAAAAAAAAAAAATGAATAAACTTTAAATGATATAATTATAGTAAGTATTTAAAATTATTCAATTTGATAAAGGTGAAAGTCAAATTTAAAGTCCATTAATTTGAATATTCTAGTAGAGTGAATTTAATTTTTTATTTCAAAAATTCATATGCCCAAACGTAATTTAGAAAATTATAAAAACACAAATTTTCAATGAGCAAGTGTATTATTGCATCAAATGCACCTACAATTCAAATATATTTTTAAAAAATTATTTGTGTTGTTATAAAAAAATTATTTTTGTATACAAAAAAATTATTTAATATATGGTAACTTTTTAATAAAAATTAAAAACAAAAATAACTTTACAATAAAATGAAGATAACTTTTTTAAAATACATTTAAATTGCATGTTTCACATGTTCGCAGAGTAAGTATTTTATTTTCATCCTTCTTTGCCTACAGACAGTCAAATCCTCTATGAAATGATACCACATATATGCAGTATATATTGAAAATAGAAATGAAAAACAGCCTCAAAATATACTCCCTCCGTCCCCAACTCTTTCTTCCTGTTTTTCTATTTCGAGACGTCCCAATTCTTTCTTCACACTTTAAAAAGGAAATAATTTATACTCACAAAAATTAATAAAGTACACATTTTATATTTTATTATTTAACTTCACACTTACATACTCCAATATTTCCTTAATATGTGTGCCCTGGTCTTTTTGAAGAAAGACATGGGACAGAGGGAGTAAATTTTAATAAAACCTACTTTGGAAAATGTCGTAAAAGTATAAGCAAAATTTCATGTTGGAGCTTTGTCGAAGCAAACTTTATTGGCAAATGAAAGAAATCAGGAAACAGCAACCTAATGTGACCAACAATGTTAGGCAGCGGATGAACCACTACTCTATCTCCCCACCTTATCCGATGCTTATCTTGCCACCAAATTTAAGTGAGTTTAAACAAACTTAATTAAATGAAACAATTATTTGATCACCAAATGATTGGAAACTGCAAAAGGGGAAAATATATCTAAGTCAAAAGCATTCACATTATTATCAATGAATTGGACCCATAATTTGATCACAATCACAGTCAAACTCGCAAGGGAATTATAAAGCAACAATGCTTTTATCCAGAGGAAAACAAGGATCTTCAGCTGGAATAGACTTTTGAAGAACACTCGTCTGCCAGCGTCCAGCCTCATTCCGGGTCATCAGAGCGCATGGCTAGAAAAAGTAACACAAGTAAAAAACCGTGTATCAGAATGAAGTGCATTTTTAACATGTTCAAGCAAACAGAAACCTTGATGAGAAAAGCATTCAAGAGAAATAAAACTTAGGACTAGAATCAACTGTGCCTGCCAAAAAGCCAACCACATTGATATGCCCACATCCCTAAAATCTTAACATAACTCCAACATTTTTAACTCAACATGCATAATGTGCCACGCATAGGTACACTAGCATGAAGAGAAGGAAGTGAACCTTATTCGCCACTAAAGAATGATGAGCACCTGTTACTGTTAGCTTCAGATTTGTTAGAACATATCATACTTCTGTCTATGTGGCCAAGTGAAAGAAAAAAAAAACAATAGATAATCTCTCTTTGTTTTGTCTTTTATATGATCGCAGTAATATCTCTCCTAATCTGAATTCCTCAAATCAAGAAACTGTTTGCCGGCCACTTGTCCAATTACCTGAGAAGATACTTGTCATCGGTTTGAAAAGATGAACCATAAAAACCGAGTCAAGCAACTACTACTCTGTGTTTCAGACTAAGTACCTTTTAAGAGTTTAAATCTTGTTCCTAATTACTTGCCCGAAACTATTCTCTCCTTTAATTGATTGAGGGTAAAAATGGCTAAAGTTTATTGTAAATCTTTAGAAGACATTAATGGCAAAACAGGGGTACAGTATATTATCCCATCAATAACTTGGAATTTGGAACTAAAATTGTCTGATTAAACCAATCTTCTCCAAACATAGTGAACTCTGAGTCTGCAACTATATATCAATCGCATAGTTTTTAAAGGCGAGAGGCGCCAAAAGGATGGTAGCGCCCGAGGCACGCCCGAGATACATTTTGAAAAAATATATCATATAAGATTTTCTACCACATAATACAACTAAAAACTCAATAAATAAACATTATAACATAAGATAAGCATAAAATTAACACAAAAAAGTAAAGATAGACTTCACGAGTTCATTCTTCACAAACAAAAACCATGAAATTAACACACCAAGTTAACAATTTCTCAATCCTCATCCTCATCCTCATCAACATCAAAACCCTCCTCCTCCTCCTCATCAAACATCTCATCATCATCGATGTACTCTTCTTCATCTTCCTCTTCCACTTTATCAAATACCTCCTCATCATCATCATCATCTCTAAGTCTTACATATGAGTCTTTTTTCCTATTGTCTTTTTCCACTTGTTTGCTCTAACCTTTAGAAGTTAGCCTTGCACTTGAACTACCCACATGTTTTCCCTTCCCCTTCTCCTTTCCCTTGCTCACTTGTTTTCCTCTAGTTTGGTACATGGGCTCATCAACCCCAAGAACATCACCAACCATACTCCAAGTTAAATCATCACAATCATGTACAAAGTCTTCATCTTCATCAGAATTATTATCCCCGCCCCCAAACCATTCATTGCTTTCATCAATTTCATTTAAAGAAATTGGATCAACTCGATCACGAGAATCATAGCGTCTCTTTAAAAGTGCTACTACTTAAAAAAGTGTCAATAAAATACATATAATTGAACTAAAAGTGTCCAAGTTTATTTAAAATTCTCTCCATATAACAAAAATCAAGAGGCACGCTCGAGGCGTGCCTTTTATTGCCTCAAAAAGGCGCCAAAGGCGCTCGCCCGGGCAACAGTGCCCTGCCTTTGAAAAGGCGCCACACCTATAGCCTCTCGCCTTTCAAAACTATTCAATCGAAAGATAAATAAGGTAGGTGTGCAATATTGACATCATCATAATTAGTCTGAGATGAATATGAATTAAGAGCCCACTTTAAGATGACATTGCATATCAACAGTGATAGAATTCCAACTTAAGACAAATGATCCAGAGCAGAGGCAAAACTGTCAGGAGTAAGACGTTAAGGTTACAAACCCACTGTCCTTGTCATCCAGAACCACAGGTAACAAGCATATGAACTCCCTTAACGAACAAGGGACACTGTCATAGTTTTTTATTTGTTGCCCCAAAACAGAATCATTATAAGGACAACAAAAATGCTCTAAGAAGCAAGAATGAGCCAAAATCGGGGAAAAAAAAAAAATCAAACCAATAAGCAAGACTTTGGCACTATCTCACACAATTGGACTCATATTAAAATCTGTCTGCATATACTATGCATAATTAAATGGCAACCATGCACAAAGAACATCAACTCAATCCGAGGAACACCTTCAACCCTCAAATCTCCCCAAACCAGCAGCAACCACTCACCCCCAAGAAGAAAGGTGGAAGAAAACTGTCGTCTAGATGATAACTTATCACACAAACAAAAATGAATGCTTGCTACCAAGTAAACACTAAAACACACCCGTTTATAATTATTGAGAAATATGTGGAATGTCACCTAAGATGCTCTTCTGAAAGAATATAAAAAGTGACTGTCCCCTATGTAAATTGTATCCCGAAACCAGACTCTTCAAGAAAAATTAAGCAAAAACTTTTGCATTTATAAAAAACACTATTCTAAACAAATTCTCATAATCAAAATTCAGACATTACATAAATTCCCCACCTCAATAAGCACCTGCAAATTTTATCTCAGACCAAAATTTCCACTGAGATCAACACGTAAAACACCATACACAAATCAATCAAAAACAGAAAACGATCCCAACAAACCCACTCAAATCGGAAATGAATCAATCAACACGGGCGGATTCGAATTCAATACTCAATGTCAAAACAATCAAACAAAAGTGGAAACAAATAAACAGATCTTAATAACGACAAAATGAAAAGGTTAAAACGGAAAATTACTTGGTTTCTCAGGTTTGCCATCGGCCCATTTGGTAACGGAGAAGTGGACTTTCTCACGGTTTATAGCTTCGGATCTGTAGGGCTCCTTCAAACACTGCCTCACCAAGTTGGCGCAAAGATTCGAGTACGTTATGTATGTCATACCCGCAGCTCTCCAGAACGGAACCGCAGCGTTCGACGCCATTTCTTCCTCCTTTTCACGTTTTACTTTCTCTCACTAGCTCTGTTTCTCACCTCACAGTGTGTGTTCCTGCGGGTGAGCCTGGTCAGGGCTTCTGATATATACGCGCCTTTCGACCTCTTTGGGCTATCTATAATGGGCCCACTCTTTTAATGGGCTCTGCATAAAAGGCTATCCAACTCGGACATGTGCAGGGCCCGATTATTAAGACACCGTTTTTAATTTTTAATTTAATTGTAATGAAATATGAAATGTCTGACACCCTTTATATCATAATAAATTTCATATTTTTCTTTTTAAATATCTCACAATAATTCTTTTTTATTCTAAATAATAATAAAATATTTTTACAGTACCTATTTTATTTTAAATAATCTTCATTCACTTGTCTAAAAAATTAATAAAATAATTTTTTTAATATATGTTAATTTTAAAATGGAGGGAGTAAATATTATAATATACATATATATAATTTTTTGAATATTAATGGCAACAAAAATTGAAGCATTTTATGTTTGATCTCTCCAACTTTAGTTACACAATACAAATAAAATAAAATAGAATTGATGTATTTTTTATGTTATTCTTTCAACTCATGGAAAACATCTAAACGTATTTCATAAACATGGCATGATTATAATAGATTTCTTCATGTATTCACATTTTATAGAGTGTAAAGCTCAGCTCGAGCTCAATAAGAAAAAAAAAAAATTAAAAACATATGTAAAATATCATACTACTTAAATTTAATTCATGTTCAACTCAATTAAAATTCATTCAAATTCGATTTAATTAATTATCAGGCAAGCTCAAACTACAATGCGTGCGAATTAGCTAAACTCATTTACAACAATACTTCCTATTATATAAATTATTGCCATTTTCAACCATTTACAGTTGTTGGTAGCTTTCATATTCAAAATATTCTGGAAATGTCGTAGAATTAAAGTACAACGGGTAAATTTCATTAAAATTGAAAGATTTAAGGGCAAAAAAATTTAGACAAGTATAGGAGTAAAAGACCAAACAAAGAAACACATCGAGAAGAAATGCAGGGGAAAGTGCTGCTCTTGAAATGATTAAATTAGTGATTCTAGATTGGCATGAAATTCAATTCTGATGAGTTCAACCAACCAAATTTAATTAGGAGGCCTCATAAACACATTGCATTTTGAAAGAGAATTACTGTAGCTCGTCACAATATAATCACATCAGAAAGCGAAAAGGCAGAGAAATAGCAAAAATGGATTGTAGTGAAGATGGGCAGATAGCAACCAAGCCATTTAAACGAGTAAAACGCCGTTGATACAACCATCATTTTCAGGGTTATTCGTAACTTGTGCGTACTTCCCTGCATTTACCATCCACCAAAGAGAATAAGACCAAACAGTTGAAAAATTAAAATGTTAAGTGAAAACAGAAGTAGGATAAACGTACCCCAAACAACTTTTCCCGCCGGGGTTACAAGACCGAGTTCACTAACATTAACCTAAAACAATGAATCAAAAAAATAAGCATATGAAATTCAATTAATCGAAGGGAACTAAAGTTATGAGCAGAGGTTACTTCAAGATTTACCTCAATTATGGTTCCCTTGGTCATAACACCAAGAGACGTGTACATGGGGCCATTTGGATTTTTCTTTACACCAATAATCTCTAAATTGAAAGTGCACTTAAGTTCAGGGTGAGTTATGTGAGCTTTTGTAAAACGTAAACCAGTTGGTCGAATAAAACGCTCATATTTGGGAGGCTTCCTTGTGAAACTTGGTCCAACAAATGTGGCTTTTGTGATCATCCTCTTCCACTGCTTAGCTGCAAAATGGGAACCAAATTACAGATCATCAAAAGCACAATTATAATATCAAGTATTCAAGCCTCGGAATTGGTATTGCTCAACAGAGAACACCATGCGAAAGGATACTTACTCTTTCTTTTACCAGATCTGATCACCCTAAACATCTCATCTTCAGCAACAGGTCGTACCTATAAAGTCAATAGATGAACTGATTATTGATTGATTTAATAATAGCAACACAAATCAGTTGAAACTAGAATGAGAAGAAATATGAGGCAGCAGCAGAACTGGATACATATATCCTAGTATCCTTGATAAAATGGGAAATAATCAAGTGCACAACATTCCCAAAAGACAATACCAGAAATACTCATTCTCCTAGTTTGCTCCGATTTTTCAAGGACTATCCCTTAGTGACTGGTCAGTGGTCACACATAGTAGAGGAAAGGACTCACAAACTTAGCAGTAGAAAAAATAAGACCACGTTTACTGTTAATGGACCCAATTCAAAAATTTAAGCACCTATGACTTCCAAGTTAAAAAAGAACTATTGGCAATTGGCATCATGGGCATGAATCCCATGCACATTTAGGTTGACATCACCCCACACTGATATATGCTTCCACAAATAGCCTGCTAAACAAAGTCTTTCACAGACAACATATACATCTGCCAAATGAGTAAGGTATTAGCTAACTGCCTATCATTTAAATAAGTATGTACTGCAGAGAATCTTTGGCGTATCAGAGCAGTCAAAGAATGAACCAAAGAGAATGATTGTTCAGGAGTGTCTATTCCTAACAATTGCTCCTTGTGATGTCACCAAGAGTTTAATCCACCAGAGACATGGATTATAAGATTTGGTTTCGTTAAAAATGTAACCCCCTAAAAAACACAAGCTTCATATATAAGGGATTAGAGGCATCATTACCTTGGGTAGGGGGACCTCCCATTTTCCTGCCTTTTCTTTCCTCTTTTGCTTTATAGTGTTGCTGAGTACCTGCACTCAGAATGGGGCTAATTTCAGCACGACTACAAAATTGATGCTTATCTCAATCACAAACTATGTTCTCTAAGGAATTAAAATTAAAGGGAATATACCTTAGCTCTTGTTGTCTCATCACGATCAAGAAGATATGCAGGGAGAGCTCCTTCGTGGACATTATCATCAACCTTGCGTCTGGTTGATGATTCCTCATGCATGGCCAATCTATCAATTTAAATGAAAGTGAGACACCAATCTCATTAAACAAACTGACATTTGAAGGGAGACAGGATAATTGCAAAGATTGAGGACCAGATTTACGATTACAATAGATACATAGTGCAAATTCTTTGCATCTATAACATAAAATGAAAGCCATCAACACATGGAACTTACTCTTTCACTTCATCATATCAAACTAACCCAGCAAAAAACCCCACCACGAGCAAACAAAAAATTAGAAAATCCGCACACCCTCACATACACAAAGAAAGTAATTTAATTAAACCAGCAAAAGAGCTTACGTTTTCTTCATCAGCGCCTTCTCAGAGTACCGCTTCTTGGCGAGCAGCTTACCCTTAATACCCAATGTCTATCCATCCACAAATAAAGCAACAATTAATCACGCAGCTCTCAATAACATTCGAAGATAACAGGAAAATAAAAGAAAAATTTTAACCTTTTGGGCCATTCGGGAGCGCTTATGAACATCACGCGCCTCCCTCTTGCGGTTGCGCTCGAAGTGGTCAGGGCGGTAGCCATGCCTCTTCCTGTGCAGTTCGATGTAATCTCCTTGCGGCTGTCAATTATAAACCATTTCATAACAAAATCAACAAAATATATCAAAAAACTTTGTCACAGAAGTGAAGATGCTAATTCAGTACCATACCATGGTTGATTATGTGTATAATTCGAAGTTCTCTTGGAGAAACAATAGCTAAAATTCAAAACCTAGCAGCGATTTGTGGAGGTATAGCCGTTTTACGGCTTTAAACCTTTTGGGAGAGAGAAGGAAGAATAGAAGGCGTTTGATTAAAATAGGGTTGGCTTCAACCGACCCGAGAAGGGCATTACAATTTGTTAACAGGCTTGGTTAGCCCACACCAAGGTTGATTTTTTTGGGCCTAATTAAGTCGGATGAAGCCCATTTAATTTTAAAATACGAACGGCCCAGGTTTAATTTCTTATATTTCCCATAATTAATTACAATAATTTTCTACAAATTTTTTTAATATAATTAATTATAATAATTTTTTTTGTCAACAAATTTATGGCATATCATTTTGTCAGACCAAAAATACAACCGCCACAAAAAAAAACCCATAGTTACATTTGAATATACAACTTTCTAACATTTGTAGATAAATATTAAACTTTTAAATTATTTAAAACAAGAAGGTTACTTTTATCAATTTATATATAAAAAATACTTGTTTCATCCTAAAATTAACTTCACAATGTCATTTTAAAAAATAAAATAAAACATGTGAGTATAAAATTTAAAAATATATTTTATTAATTATTACTTGATGGGGAACTATTGTCCTACTAATTGCAACAATTTAAAATATTCTTAAAAAATAAATCTTGTGTGAAACTGTCTCGTGTCATTAAATTTGCAATTATAAAAAATTATAAGATTTTAATTTAAAATAATACTCCCTCCGTCCATGATAATTAGTCTACATTACTTGTGCACGGTTATTAAAAAAAGTTGATGTTGATGTGTAAAAGTGAGTGTATTAGTATAAAGAAGTGTTAATTACTAATAGAGTATTTGATGTGATGTGTAAAAGTGAGTATATGTGTATAAAAAAATAAAAATAATGATTGAAAATTTTTCATTTTGAGTAGGTAGATTATTTATTGTGAACGGCTATTTAAGGCAATGTGGACTAATTTTCATGGACGGAGAGATTAATATTTTTTAAGTAACTATCACTTTTTATTAAATTTTTATTATTATTTTTTTGAAATTTTATCATTTTTTATAAATTATACTCCCTCCGTCTTTCTATAAGTTGCTCATGTTGCCATTTTCGTCCGTCTTTCTATAAGTTGCTCATTGCTTTTTTACCTTTTTTGGAAACTACTATTCATTTTTTTATTATTATTTTCAATACTATTTACACTATTTTCATTACTTTTTCACTTTTCTCCATCACATCACTCATACGTTTTCACTTTTTCTATCACATCACTTATATTTTTTCACTTTTTCTATCACATCACTTATACTTTTTCACTTTTACCTTAATTCGTGTGCCCAAAAGCAACAACAACTTATAGAAATACGGAGGGAGTAATTTATTATTAATAATATCTCATATAACTTTTTTTTTCCTTTGAAAAAATTAAAACTTCAGTGTAAGTGCAATTAGCAAAGATTTATAGAAAAATAAAAATCAACTTAACCAGTACCTTTGAGTACAACAGAATGCGAGCTGCAGCAGTCTCCACCTGCCACGGCGGAGCGATTTGGCAGCGCCCGTCACCGGTCCACTATCATTTTCCTCCTCGGATTTGCTTGCGGACCTATGGACATAGCCTCAGTCTCAACTGGAAGCCGGTACTCACAAGTGAACACTTAGTAAAACCAAAATCATGCAGATTAAGTGCTCGAGCAAATGCTAAAGCGAGGCCAGAATGGGATGTTGAGCCGAATGAAGCTGCTCAAATGGGAAGGAAGTATTACATGGACGAGCAAGATGTGGTGACGTTTCTTGATCCCCCGAAGGCGCTCATTCCTTTGGACCCTTCTTCATATAATCCCGCTTCTTATCTTTGGTTGGTACACTTGAAAGCTTACCTTTTTAGTGTTAATAGTTGTTTCTCTTTTGTTCAAGAAAAGAAAATCTTGTGCTCATGGGATTGGTGATTGAGTTGTTGGATTGAACTACAACGAGTATGTGGGATGATTTTTTTTAGATGGAACATATTTCAAGGTTTTTCGTGTTTATGTGATCAGGAAAAAAATTGAAGACATTCCGGAGGAAAGGCGGCATCACCTGCTGTCTCTGTTAAACACCAGGTTTGTGTATTGGGTTAGCTTTGTTATAAATTAGAAAAACTTGCTCAAATTTAAGTCAGATATTGCGTTTACCATACACAAGGTTAATGAATGGGTTATGATGGGAGTAAGTGTACCCTTTTGGTTTATCATTCCAAAAGCTGGTTTTTTCTCCTTGATTCGTTTTATTTCTATTGTTTGCTTGGTGATTTTTGGAATTTTGCTTCGTTTGATTCTGTCTGATATCCAACATTGATTTACTTGGATCAAATTATATGATAGAGTTGGATGAGTATTTTAGTTAAGACGTCTTCATCAATTTTCTGTTTGTTTGGGCTTCTTTTAGGCTTATATCAATTGCTTGGGAGGTGGCTGGAAGACGCTATGATGATCCCAAGTTAGCCAAGAAAACGGCTTCTAGCTTATTATCTGATGGAAAGCGTGCAGGCTCACTTGAGATATGGAAATGCCGAACAAGTGGAGGTAGTTTTAGCTACATATATTTATATGACTAATGTTTTGTGGAATCATTAACACTTCAATTGTGCATGTTTTACAGCGCCACTTCCTATTGCTTGGATTAATTCTTCCGAGAAGGTGTGAGATCCCCTGCCTTCAACTGTGTTCGAGTTTTATGCTGCAGCTTCTCAAATTTCTTCGATTCAGTGATCACTTCTGCTTTCTGTTACTGCAATCATGCATCTGGTGACTGTCTAGTTCTATGTTTTTTTCCTTTCCAGGCAATATTTTGTTGCTCTGATGGGAAAGCCTATGGACGACTTATTGGTATGTTGGTTTATTGTATGTTACTTATTTTATGTAGCTTCACATAAGTGAATGGTCTGAACTTTTATTAATATGTCGTTTATTGACTTCAATAATTAAAGTAGATTGTATTGTGGCACAGGTGGATACCCTGTATTAAGAATCATCAATTCCAATTCGCCTTTGTACTTTAGTGTGAGTGAAGTGAACGAGGTAATGTCAACAGAGGAGCCTTGTGATTTAGCATATGAACTTGGGGATGGACTTCTCAACCTTCCAGAATACCCACAAGAATTCCCTAAGCCAGGTGGGGCACTTTATTGTTGTAAATCTGAACCTCTGACCAAGATTTCTGAACTCTTTCTTTGCTTCATATTTAGTTTAAGGCGATCTCTTTAATCTGGACTAAAAGTAATCTTAATCTCACAAAATCATGATTATTCCATTCTCGTCGTTCAGTAAACATGAGAATAATCTGAGTCTATTGACATTTTCTTGTGATCACTTGATGAAGAAGAAAGAGCTGGGAAACATGTCATTTAGTGTCTCAATCATCTTAAGTTTGTGTCCACAAAAACGAAACATTTTACTAATATGTTATACTTTCTGTAAGGACATTCCGTTGGATAAGCTATAAGAAGTGGCTTGTTAATTGTTCATTACTGTAAATGCTACTTCACCATCAGCTGCTTCGTTTCAGATAAACATCCATGGCCGTTTAACGATCAAGTTGTAATATACATTCGCCACGTTGGTCCAGGAGTGATGGTGGGGCAAGCATGGCAAGAGGGTAAAGCATTGGAACAAGTACCTAAGAAGCTATGCAGTGAGATATTGATGGTGAAAGATTATTTTTCTTCAGCAAGAAGAATTGAAAAGCGGTGAATATCAACAATATTTCCAGCACGCTTCTTGTTGTAAGAATTAACTTCTGCGTGTTTTTGTCTTTAAATAATAGTAAATTAAGAATTTTACATTTTAACAGATGACAGTTATCCCTATAAATTTTGTTTTAGATATAAATTTGAATCTTAGAGTATATCTATTAATAATTAGCTCAGAGATTTTAGTGGATATTACATTTTCCAACCCTGTTGGCCATCTTCTTGCTGTTATTTTGTTCTCTGTCTATGCTTTGAATTCAAAAGTTCTTGAGCTGAAGGAGCAGGTAAGATAATTTTACAATTTTACCACCCCCTCCCATGTTCTTTTTTCTCTCTTTTATAAGAGTTAGCTTTTGATAAATTTGTTTTTCTGTTATAGTTATACTAATGCATAATACTCTGTCACCACTGAAAAAGAGAGAAAATTTCCCCAGCTGAATCAATTCTTGGCCAAAATGAAATTCTTTTAATGTAGTTTTAACTCTAAAGTTTGATAAAACTTCAAATAAGGTTGTTATGGATATTGTGAAACCAGATAAACCATTCCAAAATGAAGCAAGACTTATTTTTACAGATCTACCATCCCATATAATCATTGGTATTCCATCAACACTACTGATGTGTACCACCATTGTACGTTGCAGGTGTGTTTGCAAGTCATGGCTTGCTTTGCTTGAATCACGTGAGTTTGTCGACTCCCATATTTTGAATGCAGTCCCTGGCCTTGTTGTCTATACCGGCATGCCAAATTTGTAAAATATTTTAGAATTTGAAGAAGAGTTGGATCTTGAACATCATGAGCTCCATTACGATTTTGTCAGTCAGTTCAGTCTGTCGTATAATTATGGATGTGCATGTGGATTTGGACAATGCTTTTATGTTTTACATATGCAATCCACTCACTCGTGATTGTATTGAGTTTGAGTTATTTTAGTCACTTGTGGATTTGGAGGGAGCAAAATAACTCTGTCATCATAGGGTGGTTATCATTTTTCAGGACTCTTCATTAATTGGAGCTACTACATCTGTGTGTCATGTATATACTCTTGAAACAAAATTGTGGAGATGAATATCAGATGTTGCTCATCATTAGCATTGTGACACTTCTGAATGGATTACTTCATTAATTGGTGTTAGATTTAGATGACCTCCGACTACAGATTTATTGCATTGATCTTGAGACAAAACTTTTTAGCTCGTTTTATTCGCCTTTCTAGCTCTAGCTCGTTTTATTCGCCTTTCTAGCTCGTTTTATTTGCCTCTTCCACTAAACAGATTTTTTAGCCTCTAACTCAGAATATTACGTTTTTTTAGATTATTTTTTGTTGGAAGTCTCTCGTGTAATAATCTCCCCATCCAGATTTATTTGTTCATTTTACATGTGATACTTTTAATTCCAGTATCTAGTAAGTTTAGTGGAAGGGTTGGTGGCTTAATTTAATTCGTAGGAATAAAATAATAATCTTAATTTTCAGAGCGTGATATATATATGTAAATAATTTCCACATACTTTATTTTGTTTAGCAGCTAAAATCCAATATTAGGTGGATAATCATAAGGTTAGAAGATCAGTGTGTTGACCATCCACCAATATTTTGCGCTGAAATCCAAGTGAACATCCTTCATTTACGCCTCTATTTACGATTCCATTTATTTAATTAATCTCAATGCTTAGTAAACTAAGTTGTCCAAGTCAAACAAAGGAGTGTCTATAATTGGTATATTTCTGACTCTACGAAAAGCGAATGATTTATTCTTGTATGCACCGATTACACTGTGCAATTCATATTCATTTTTAAAAAGTTAAATAAAATACTACTGAAAAGTTACACATGTTATTACTGAAAAAATTTATTTTTAATGGTGTAACTTTTCAGTAATAATTTGTGTAACTTTTTAAAAATAAACTTGAGTTGCACGGTGTAACTGGTGCACAAGAGACTTACTCAAAGTGAATTATAGACTGCCATTTTTTTATTCTTATTATTTCAATTCCTCAAGAAATTAAAATGAAATTAAAAATATATATAAAATATTAATGCAAAAAGTATAGTTGTTCTAATAAATTAACTTCAATTATATTAAACAAATATACTAAAAAATCATTTTTATGATTCACATGATAATAGTCATATACTGAATAATTATACTGCAATTATTATGAAAACATATTAATATAAAATTGTTGGATCACAATAATTAATACGGAGTATTTATGGAGTTAATGTAATTAATTATTGCGACAATCATATGTTAATGGCAGTCAATGTGATTTTTAATGTGTTTGAGAGCAAATTAAAGAGCTATGAATGATGAACACAATGAAAGCAATAAATACACAAATTTGTTGAATTTTTAGATTAATACTTAGGATTTTTTGGATCATTTATTTGGTTTTAAAAGACTCTATTTATCCATGCATTTAAGCATGGAATTGTGCCTTAATATTATGCATAAAACCACGTGAATAGTATCATAAAACTACCTTATAAGATTTGATTTTATATTTAATCAGATATAGATTGTATGTACTCTATTTATAACTAATGATTTCTCTCTTTAATATAGGTGTATCTAGTTGACTTTGGAAGTTCTTCTCTTGATTTCCACCCCGCCTATTAGAATAAAATCTACCTATTGATAATTCAAAAAAATTACAATGAAATATGTTTGATGTAGCTGATGCATACAAGATTAAGCCTTAAAAATATATTTAAGGTGCGCAGTGTATTTACGGTAAACATAACCTTGACAATTAATTTTGGTAAAATTTGTTTGAAAATAATTTATAATAAATTTGTCATGAAATTATTTTAGAAGTTTTTAAGTATTAATATTAAATCAAGAGTATTAAGAATTCATAAATTCTAATATGTACCATTTCCAAGACATGCACATGGATTTTTAAGTTCAATTTGGACTTTTTTAAATCATACAATACACCAAATTGTTGGTGTATTATACTAATTACTATTATGGTATTACTAATTACTTTTTAAGATATTATTGATACTTCTTAGGATATATTTTTTGAAGAAAAATTAAATTTTAAATCTAAATGCAAGATATGAACATGGTAAATACATGAACTCCTAAGAATCATATCATATCACGAGTGTTAAAAATCCATATCAATTATTTTGAAAGATATTATATTAATATTCAAGAATATCAACAAGAATTAATATTTTTGAATTTTAAAATATCAAATTTTCAAATAAAATATTTCAATTATCAGATATTTAACCAAGAATATTAATTATTGTCCAAACCAAAAGTATTAATTATTTACCCAAAATATAAAAATTAGATATTAATTATAAAATCAAAAATCAAAATTCATAGTATCATAAATTACTAATTATTGTATCTTTAATATTTCAAATTAAGAGCATTGGAATCTATATCTTTAATCTAATTAATGTTTCTTTAATCTTCCATTTAAGAGCATTGGAATCTATATCCTAATTAATGTATCTTTAATCTTTCAATTTAAGAGCATTGGAATCTCAATAGTCAATCCTTTATGTCGTGCAATAAATTCGAAAAATCTTCATAAAACGTACACATCTTAAAATTCAATTAATTCATTCTCCAAAATTGAACCTCAATAGTATGAAACAAAATGGAAAAAATGAAGGGCAAAAAGGGAAAAAATTGTTGAAGCTAGAGAGAGAGAGAAAGTAATAGGAGGAGTGCTGAAATATAGGAGGCCAATCGTTTTCGGAAAACTGTCGGTGCTCCTAAAAATACACACACTGGAGGTGTATCTCTGTGTATAAACCTATAGATACAGGTGGGTTTATGCGTATCATGATTAATCAATCAAAGCATGATGATTAGAAGTGCGTATATATTTGCATTATAATTAACCTAAAACAGAGGAAAAGGGAGGTGGTTAAACCACCTATAAGCGCCAAACGATAAAACCACACTGCACTGCTCTCTTGCTCATCACTACTCATCATCCCTTTCTCTCTCTACATCTACAGTCACGAGCAGGTATTAGAGAGAGAAACTGAGATCTGTACCAATGGCTGTGGATCCAAGGCAGGTACTGGCAGGGGTGTTGACGGTGACCATGTTCGTAATGCTTGGCGATATGATCAAGCGCGACCACTTCGATTCCGCTCATGTATGTTCGTTTGCATTTGCTCATTTTGCTGCTGTTGCTTGTTTGATTTGTTCTTTTCTGGAAATTCGCAAGTTTGATGTGTGTATGTTGTTGAGCGCACGTTCAGTTGAAGTACTTTGATGATTATTGGCGTAGGATTCCTTCTTCTTCTTCTCCCGTTTGTTGCGCGAGTTTTCACATTTTAGCTACATTTGATTATGAATTGATGTTTGTGGATTGGATAATTGTCTTTTTCTGTTTGTGCATCTGCTGATGTATGCACATTTGATCTGATCTGAATTGGTTGACTCTTTGTAATAATGGATCCTTGGAAGCTTGTGGTAACAGCTCTTTGGATTTTAGCATTTGTTATAGAGACTGTAAGATCATCAAGGCTGTGTTTTTGTTATAGCGTTGGATTCTATTAGACTATAAATTAGACTCATCTTTTGATATTTTCTTGTTTGCAAATAGAAAAATTGAGAGAACGTATTTTCAAATTGTCAATTGAAATTGATGATTTCTTGTTTCCCTTTTAATGTGCGGATTTTCCCCCCCACACAGCCGACTGTGCACAATACGAACAAGGCTTCTGAGCACAACCTGGCTAGTGTTGCAAAAGGAGCAGATGGCCCCTGGAAGGAGGATGGTGTGACCTTAAAGCCATGTTGGCAGAAGCCGGTGTTGGGTGAGTATAGTGCATTTCTGAAAAATCACCGTTTTTGAGCTGGTGATCTTATGCACTATTTTGTTAACAGAGGAGGCTGATGAATCACAAGGGTATGTCACGTTCTCACTAACTAATGGCCCAGAATACCATGTCTCTCAGGTAGCTTCATATGCTTATCTAGGACACTCTTTCTTTCATTTCTTAAATCGGGTGAAGTTATTTGGATGTAAGCGACTAGCAGATTCAAAATAAAGCCAATAATTGCATATTAAAATTGTCATGAAGTTTCGACTAACAGTGCTGCTGCCTTCTCTTGTATCTGTTTTTGGGTTCGTGGTTTTAATTACCAATTCAATAAATTGTTATGTATGCCTGCCAGATTGAAGTCTTTGACAACTCGTAAACTGCTTTCATTTCTATTATGTGGTCCAGGCTTGAATCTTCTTAAATTTCACTTGCTTTTGTAATCTCCAACCTATGGTTAAATGTACCGATTAGTTCTCAACCTTTTGACATGTGGGAAGGCATGACGTAAAGGAAAAGCAAATCACCAGCTGTAACTTCTTGTTTGTGCTTCTATAGTTATTCCTAAATGGCCCTATTTTGATTCTAAGGGGTCAGTTTAATTATTAGTACCTATATTGAAATGCAATATGAATTAAGTATGTTGCACGTGTCAGGTATACCGCCACTCCTCTGAGCAATAACTGCATTTTCAAATATCTTAAATTTCCTAATTTCCTGGTTATCTCATTCAGATTGCTGATGCTGTAGTGGTTGCAAGATATCTACGAGCAACACTTGTAATCCCAGACATTAGAGGAAGCGAACCTGGTGATAAAAGGTTTGATGTTTCTTCCCAGCTTGTATAAATGGCATAGACCATGAAGGCGTTTCTGGCAAAACACTAATTCCCTAGATAATATAGGGTTGTGGACTGTGGTCCCTTTTCTTTCGCTGACTTTCAACTGGTTGGTGTTCATTTATGGCTGGAAAAAAGTAAAAAGGCACATTTAGGTTCATTAAAATTGTCAAACCTTGTATTGTTACCGTACAATATTACTTGCTCCAGATGTAATTATTGAAGTTATACGTTATCCATAATTTTCAGGAACTTTGATGATGTCTATGATGTTCAAAAGTTCATAACAAGCCTAGATGGGGTGGTCAAAGTTGTTAAATCTCAGCCTTCTGGATTATCAGCTCGTAATGTTGCAGTCGTAAAGGTCCCTAATCGGGTAACTGAAGAGCATATTGCTGAAAACATTGAACCAGTTTTCAGAGCCAAGGGAAACATAAGGCTAGTTACTTACTTCCCATCAGTAAACATGAAAAAGACTGAAGAGAAAACCAACACAGACTCTGTTGCATGTTTAGGCATGTTCGGAACTTTGGAGCCTCAGACAGAAGTTCGTGAAGTGGTCGATTCCATGGTTGATCGGCTCAAAACCCTCAGCAAGAAGTCGAATGGACAGTTTGTGGCAATTGACTTGAGGATAGATATATTGCAGAAAAAGGGATGTCATAAAAGTGGTTCTTCTGGATCTAAAAGTTGTTATAGTCCACAAGAGATAGCTCTCTTTTTAAAGAAGATTGGCTTCAACAAGGACTCCACATTATACGTGACCCAAACCAAATGGCACAGCAGCCTCGATGCTCTAAAGGACTTCTTCCCCAAAACTTACACAAAGGTAGATGTTCGTCTTCCCTCTCTCCTTGAATACACAGGCATTTTGTTTGTTATTCATTCTCCTTGATATGTTGCAGGACTCTATAATGGCAATGGAGCACAAAGACAAGTTTCTAAGTTCGGAGACTTCCGAGTTTGAGAAGGTAATCGACTACTACATTTGTTCCGAGAGTGATGTTTTTGTTCCAGCCATATCCGGCTTGTTTTACGCCAATGTTGCTGGAAAGAGAATAGCTTCAGGCAAGACACAGATACTCGTTCCCGAATCTATTCCTCGTTCCACTGCACCTCCCGAGGAATTCATCTCACATTACATTACAAAGAAGAACCACTTTGCATATTCGTGCTTTTGCTAATCAAGATTTGAACTGATCAGTGTTTTTATTTATAAGCTGAGGAAAAGTCTGTGGCAACACTCTTTTTGTTTTCAAGCAAAAGCTTCATCTCTCGTCTCTCTCTCTCTCTTTTTATTTTTCTTTTTTCTATTTTTGCCTAAAAGGGTTTTTTGTAGGGCTTCATACTGTTTTTTATTTTGTAATTGTTTACAGTTGTTCTTCAATGGTTTGTAAAACACTATATACTTCATCATCTTGTAACTAATATTACATCCCTGGTTGACTTAGCCATGTTAATTTTATTTAGTTTCAACCCGATTCGTTTAATTATATATATATTCTCATAAGCCTGTTTTCACACAAAATGATTATAATCATTATTTGAAGTATTTAAAATATATATATTATTTCTTTCAAATAATATACCCAGATTCAGGAAGCCAGTATTCTATTACACCTTAACACAATTACAAAAAAGTGCCTAGTGATCACACACTGAATATTTCCAACAAACTTGATGGAAGAGGCTTCTCCATAAATCAAACGATGATATTACGAGCTGTTGCGAGAAGCAATGAGACGTTGGTATGGCCTAATGAAGACCTTCGCCAGGGGTGTTTTCGGAACTGGAATGTACTTACCAGCAATAGCAAGAGGCCAGCTGCAAGAAAATAGACAAGAAATCAGACTATGATTCTCGACAAAAAACTCACAAAGTCAAGACTGGGAGAACCCCTACCTGACAACAGCTATAGCGAAGCAAATCATCCATTGTGAGATATCAAGCCTAACAGTTGAGGTGAACTTGCCAAGGAAGTTGATGATGATTATCTGGTGAAAATCGAGGATGTTAAAACTCGTCCTAATCCTAAATATGCTCATATGATCCCTTGAGAATGTAATAAATTTAAACTGTCAAAGGTCATACGCATAATGTACTCACCTGTAGTATAAACGTGCCTCCGACTATTCCAGTGAAGAGGGGATTCTTGGTCACGCCCGTGAAGACATTAATTTCTTCAGGTTTACGCGCATTGAATTCATTGAATATCTGTAAAATCGAGATGGGAGAATTATTGAACTAAAACCTGGTAAATTTGTTAGTGATCATAGATTCATTCATCTGAAATGGATTGTACTTACTTGGCAGAGAACGAAAGCGTTGAAAACCATAGTGTTCTTCACCATGTGAGCATGTTCTGTGTTTTCATTTGTCAAATTGAGAAGAGAGATACCACAGAAGTTGAGGACGAGGAGGACTGCAACTTGGTATAAAGCCTGCGGAAATGGAATGTATCACATGTATGTCATCTTGAACGTTAACGAAGAAAAAGAGAGGGTGAATTTACCTGTATAATCAAGTTCCTCCACATGATGTTTGTTACAAGAGGCTCCCTGCACGACGTAGAAACAGTTAAAATCGAATGACTTAGATGTATCTTAAGCTGCTCGATTATGATAAATAACTAAATGCGGCTGCATATTCTTACCTACGACCAACTGGAGCTCGATCCATAAGGCTATCGGTTGGTGGTTCAGTAGCCAAAGCCAAAGCTCCAAGAGTATCCATGATGAGATTAACCCAAAGAAGCTGCATCAGAAACACAAATTAAATGAGAGTTCCAAAATGGAACTGGAAATGTGATTCACCAGGGGAAATGGTTTACCTGTACTGTAGTTAGAGGAACATCACCAGAAGAAACAGCAGCAACCACGTTTATCACAAGGGCTGCAACATTGACTGTGAGTTGGAACTGGATAAACTTCTGGATATTTGCGTACACAGAGCGTCCCCAACGAACAACCTGCAAAGATAATCATTGAGAATGTGATTCAGCCCAGAGGTGTTTGAATTATAAGTTGAAGAATGTCTTTCCAGACTTGCCTTAACAACTGAGGCGAAGTTGTCGTCCAAGATAATGATATCAGAGCTTTCTTTTGCAACTTCAGTTCCTTGTATTCCCATGGAAAGACCTATATCAGCCTACAAATACACGAAAACCCTTATGTTCAATCGATGTCAAATATAAATGAAAGAAACAGGAAGAGTAACCTGCATATGTTGACAATGGCTGATTTATAAAATCAAGGCCATTATTGATGCATTGTGGTGCCCAATAAATAGGAGAATATGTACAATATGGAACAATATTTGATCTAAGGTAATTATTTCTGCTCTAAGTTTATTTCAAATAAAATTTTATAGGAAACCTCTTGTTGTTAACATTAACTGTTGTTTCAAATTTTTTTTTTTAAACATTTGTCCAGTATTATTACATTGACGAAGCTGCACAAATATTTCTCAGTGTCCAAAAAAGTTGCCAGTTGTCCATTGAAGAAGATACTATTTCTAGAATTAAGAATTTATGGTCATTTACTATTGATATATGGAGACAAGAAAAGCATGAAGAGAACATCAAACCTCATGGAGTGCAGGGGCATCATTAGTTCCATCTCCAGTGACTGCAACAACATCCCCTAGTTTACGCAGGGTTTGTACAAGCAAAAGCTTGTCAGTTGGAGAAGATCTCCCCATGACCTGTTCATTATCAACAAAGTCAGCTAAGTCATTATGATAAGGCATAGCTTCTTATATAAATATTAGGTTTCCTTGATTGGACATACTGAAATCTTTTTAACAATTTGTTCTCTATCTTTCTCAGACATCTCGCGGAATCTCTTCCCTTCAATAACATAGGGTTCACTCGTCTCTGAGTCTGGTGAAAGGATACCACACTCCAAAGCAATTGCTTTGGCTGTTTGAATATTATCTCCAGTTACCATACGCACCTAGTGGTTGAAAAACACAAGAAAGTGAACCATCACATTCTATTATTAATAAGAAGTAGACCACAAATATATGGTATGTTGTTCCAATTTGTAACATAAAACTCTTATAAATGCTCTTCTTTGGAAATTTTTACACAATTAGTTTCCTTGAATGAGCTTGCATGATATAAAGCTGAAGGTTTGACGATAAATATTAATACCTTAACCCCAGCATGTTGGCACAGTTGTACTGCTTCTTTGACACCCGGACGACAAGGATCCTGCACAATTGAATTTGATATTTGGGAATTCATCACAAAGAAACTAAATACTTGAAGAAGTCAAGCACCAAAAGAGCTTCTTGTTGGTGTTGAAAATGTGCATGATAATCAGAAAATACTGTTGGTGCTGGAAAATATAACTAGGTAGCATGCAACAGCAGCAATCAAGGAAGATAAAGTTCATAATAGAATTCTTCAAAATAAATAAACTTATAGATATATTACACCTTTATACAAGTGAGAATCCAAATAATATCTTATTGAGTTTACTACCTTTATACCAACAATAGCCATCAAAACAAGATTATCGTCAGGTAAAGTCCACTGATCCAACTCTTCTTCATCAGTAGGAACAGCATCTGCTGCACATGTTTTGTACGCAAGGGCAACACACCTTAAGCTTCTTTCAGCCATACTATTGATAGCATCTTTAAAGAATTCCTGGAATAAGAAGTGTGTTTACAATCCCAAATTCAAAATTTGATATATCCGTATGCATAAACATATCTTCACCAAAAATTATCTGTTACACTAGAAGATTAGAGACAGTATATTTTACAATTTGGTTGTCCACAGTTCTTAACAGACATATCTATTACCTGTCTCTGTGACATCATATTTCTATTTTTGTCATTAAGTTTCAGTTAGGGTGAAAACGAATATAAGTTCATGAAGTACCAACCACATTCCCATCAATAGGCTGCACCGAACCATTTAAATCCATGTACTGCGAACATGATTCTAAGATAATTTCAGCTGCTCCCTTCCAATGGACATGAACATCGGATCCAACCTGTCAAGTCAAAGAAGAAAAAAATGGGAAAATATGTTTAAGAAATTGCAGAAAATAATACTAAGCAAAAATTAATCATTATCCTGTCCACCACTTACCTGCCCTCTTAATGCAACACCACCTCGCTTTTTGGTAGAATTAAAGGGAGATACGTGGAGTACTATGGTTTCTGATCTCACGACTTCAAATTTCATTCCCATCTGAAAATTTTTGGTTCACACAGATGATTAGTATTGGCAGATTAAAAGTTTAAGAGAGATGCTAGAATACAGCAGAAACATACCTTGACACCCCATTGAAGGATAGCCTTTTCGGTTGGAGACCCAGATATCTCTAGTCCACCATCCTAAATAGCACGGAGATAAACATGCATGGAATATTTAATATGTTATTACAAAATTTAGTGCCAAGTACAGAAGGGATGGGCAGATTTCTTGCTAAAACATGAAGTTGCTAGTGCATCATTATTACTCATTTAGGCTCTAGTATATTTGGTGTGAGAGACATTATAATCTACTGCATTGCTTGCCCTTAGCCCCCATCGACTTGGATTATCACATAAACTCATTCAAGAGATAAAGTACCTTAGAGATAAACACACTACCAGCAGTGTTCTGAGCTAATCCTTCATCTACCAGAGAGGAAACTGATGCATTCAACTGTGAACCGTCATCAGTAGGATCAAGTTTCTTTTGCCCAACGTAAGCCTCAACCACTGTCATCTGTGCCCAAATGTAGTTTGCCAAGATTATTACCCAAAACACTTTAATTATAAGTAAATAATGAATCCATTTTGTGATTTTTTGCTAGATCTATGGCATAGTTTAACCTGATTAAGGGTTAAAGTTCCCGTTTTGTCACTGCAAATAGTTGTTGCTGACCCCATGGTTTCACAGGCTGAAAGCCTACGTACCTGTCCCAGTTTAAGATAACAAAAAAAATTATCAAGCGATGAAGGAACTCTATACAACAATAGATTCATGATTAAAGAAAGGTCTTTATACCAAAGCCTTGTCAGCCATCATTTTTTTCATGGAGTATGCTAGGCTGTTGCAAATAAGAAACAAATTGAATTAAGAAAGAGCACTAAAAAGGACACAAATAAAACGACAATTGCTAGATTATAAGGTGTATATTTTACGATACTTACGTCAAGGTTACAGCCAAAGGAAGCCCTTCTGGGACTGCAACAACAACAATTGTGACCTAAACAGGACTACAGTCAATAAAGAGAAATGATGCTCTAAATGTTTTTTTTCATTTTAGGCATCAGAAACTTACTGCAGCAGTTACAATATGTATAACTCCATCGACTGCCTGACCAATGGTAGTCTGCCCACGAATGAACTGAATAGATCCATCTGGGTTCTTTGAAGTTCCAGTGAAAAATCTGAGGTAGTTTATTGTTAGCACGGTCAATATTTAGAATGTGGTCATATGACAAGATTCCGGAAACAAAAGTTCAAAATTACCTAGTTAAGAGAACAATAAGCACAACGAGAGCCACAGAAAGCCCAACAATGCCAATAAAAGTTGCAACACCATTCAGGCGCACCTGTAGTGTTTCATCAGGATCATAATTCTTTAGTTTATATTTGGAAAATAAATGCCAGACGAACCATCAGCCAAAATGTACCTGCAGAGGAGTTTCTTCACCAGTATCTTCTGAAATACTAGCCATCAACAGTCCCCACTCGGTATTGATTCCAACACCAGTAACCTAAAACAGAATTATATAATAAATCATGCCGAAAGAACCACATTGACCATAATATACTGTGCTCACACAACCATTTAAAGAAATAACTATTGTTGGGTCATATGTAACATCAGCAGTAACAAATGCAACTTATTCCTTTCAATATTCTGATGAACAATTCCACCATTTTTAAGGCAACATAGCTCTTCTCTTTCTAATCACATTGCACATATAAGAAAACTGCACTGAAAGCACATGCATGTGTGAGTGTACATATGTCTAGCAACACCACTCATATAATTACAACAAAAGTATAGACTTTATTTTGCAAATAATTGATATTATATTAGCTGATAGTTTGCAAATAAAACTATCCGTTGAGACCCTGAGAAAATTTTAAATTGGAAGAAATGAGCTACTGCAATAAAGCACATCCAGAATAAGAATATATTATGCGCATTACGGCATAGGATGTTCAGTTACATGGTGTTTAAAGTAAACTTACCAGCATGGTTCCAGCACCGTCGGCTACCTTGCAACCCGACATCAAAAATGGAGATTTGTGGTCTTTATGAACCTACGTAATGGCAGTAGGTGTGAGAAATATAAGATAAATAATCTAATATAGCCTGATGGACAAACCTAACCAGCTTGCTTTCCCCAGTCATGCTGGATTCATCAATGGAAAGAGAATGGCTACTCATCAGTACTCCATCAGCAGGAACCTGTGTAGAATACACCACATACTTTCAGATATGATGCATGGTCCTGTAAATTAACAGACTCAATCTAATCATTAATCACCTGATCTCCTATCTTGAGAGGTAGGACATCCCCAACCACAATGTCATATATTGACACCTTCTCTCTTCGACCACCTCTGATCACCTACGCATTTTTTCGTCCATTAGAGTACTTAATTTATTGGTCAGCTCACCTTAAAGAGAACGAACTTACATAATGTCATTCTTGACATTACCTCCACTTGGATATTTCTCTTTTCCTCATTTAAATTTTGAAACTGGAGAGACTGCCGGTAATCGCTAATTGCTAAGAAAGAAATACAGAATAGAGAGAAAGGGAGTTAAAATTACTGCATAGCAAAAGGAATTCAGCTAATTGTTCTCATGTAACAGAGGCAACCATGCTCCATATAACAAAATTGTAGGAAAAATTGAACCAGGAATTACATAGACATATGCTTATTTAGAAGTACATGATAAAGCCTTCTAAGTGCATTGAATAATCAGTGTTATTATCTAAAAGAACTTATTATACTAATGTAATCAAAGGAAGTGAGTTAGTGGCATCGTAAGTGATAAAAACTCATGTTTCAGTTATAATTCCCATAGATGACAAATCAATCTTAAAAGAAACTTTTTAGTCAAGGTAATATAAGGATAAACCGAGACCAGTCATTCATAGATCAGTAAAAGACATTTATGGTAGAGATTATTGAAAGGAACAAGTTTAGGAATAAGCAAAGATCAATAAGTTAAACACCAAGTGTCGCTACCTGTAACACAAATAACTAAAAGAACAGCAAAGGTAATGCTTCCTCCATCATACCATCCTTCTTCCAAGCCCTGCAGAAACCACAAGAATTTATTAATTAAACTTGAAACAGATCAAACTCAAATTCTTTTGTTGCATGATGGTGGAATTGATTTTAATGATAATGAACTTAGATGGGAAGGAAAGGAATACATGATATCTCATGAATTTGAGATTATGCATGATAGGTGGGCAAACATCTCAAAAGAAAATTAAATTGATTGAAATGGACAATATGCTGTTTTATTCCAAGAATACCTCAGTTTTTATTCCAAGAATACCTCAGTTTTTATTCCAAGAGCCAACGACGCAGCGGCAGCTATGATTAGAATAATGAGGGTTAAATCCTGCCAAGCGTCCCACAGGAAACTCTGCACAAGATCAAATCCAAGGAAGTTGAAGAGAGATTTAAATAGGAAGAAAATTATGTCAGTTATTGAAGAACATATAATAACACAACAAAGTAACAATCTGACAAAAAATTCACCAAGAAACTTTTCCCCTTCTTCACGGGATACGTGTTTGATCCGAAGGCATTTCTTCTTCGTGCCAACTCATCCTCATCACCAGTAACTCCTGTATCGAGATCTGTTCTTAGCAAAACTGACAACCCTTTAGCCTGAACAAATGGTGAAAAGGATTAACTTTTTGCAGAGAATCATAAACTTGAAAGAAACAAGTTGCATTGTGAAAAAAGTAGTCTTGCCCCTCCATATTGTTGAAATGCAGCTACATTATGCTCCCTGTTCATCGAGGCAAGCTGTTCATGTCCAATATCATAACCCCCACTCGGAGCTGGAGGTGTCACTGCTGAACCTAACACTGAATTAAGCAAAATAAATCAGGTTTCTTGTGGCTAATGAAATGAGGAAGGCAGTAACTTATAGAGAACTTAATCAGGCACAATAATATAAGAAAATCAAATATACCGATTGCTCGCTGTCCGGCCAATTTGAAGAGCAATGCAGCCTTCAACAAAATAAAGAAAATAACACAACATTAGCAGTATAAAAAAGTAGAATTTAATATCATTCATGCTTAATGTGCTCTAGCATTACCCTTATGACTTGAGCATGAGCTCTAATCATTCTTCTCCTTTTTTCTTGCTCTTCATCTTTCCTCAAGTCCAATGTGTAGCGAAACCGACGAGAAGCATTAAGCACGAGTGCTGCTTGCTGCAATGATCCAACATATGAGCAATCAGAAAGAGGTTCTCATGTGTGTCGACCATCATCATTACCGGTTTCTATGTATCATAGATTCACATTACAAACTTGCATCTCAATCTCAACCATTCTGGTTAACTGATCATCAGCAAAGCAAAATGAAAACCGAAAGTTCATTGATTAATATCTAAATCCTTAAAATCTAATTATTTACACAATCAATTGTCAGTCCTCGACATCAGACGCGGGGAAGTATGAAATGAAAAAGTAGATTGAATGTGTCACAAGACACATCGGAAACGAACATATCATCATCATGATCACCAATTGCAATTGAAGCCTCTTACCCTCCATCGCTTTAGGGAATCGTGAGAAGCATTTTTGGTGTTGGTAATGTCGAAAGGGTCAGAGAAGCCAGGTTCGCCAGTCCATTCAGGGTCCTCCTCAGGAGCACCAGTCTCGAGGTCGTGGTGCATTGCGGCGTCGTTGCCCGTCGTCATGTCGGCGGTAGCCGCAAGGTCAGAGGGATGGCACCGCCGCTTTAACGGAGCCACCACTCCGTCAAAAACAAACGGGAAAAGAAATGTGGAATAGTAAACTGAAAATCAACAGAAATGTTGTCGGAGAAAACAATCAAATCAACCTTGCATGGAAGATATGTAGAAAAAAAAACGCAATCAATCAGATCAACAGAAATAGTGCGCTCCGTTTATTGAGAGAATGCATATACTATTTTTCCCCTGTAATTTTTTTTAGCAGTGGTTGTAAATCTACGGGAATCCGATTCCATCGCCATGCCGCGAAGAAGAAAGTGTATGGACCTGGAATTCAGGAAAACATTATCAAAATTCATTCTACCGTTGGATTAAGCGTAAGATATATGCGAGGAATTCGATCAAGATGATCAGAAGCACCGAATTTCCAGCTCAAATGAAGTTTCCAGGAAATTTCCCGCGCGCAAATTCCTCTTCCGAATGACAACGAGCGTCACTTGCCATTTACCTTCGTTACGAGAAAATGATACTTTTGGTCCCATCAACCACGGGGTTCACGATTTTGATCTCATAACTTGCATATTTAGTCCCAAATTGTAAATTTTGAACACATTTAGTCTCAAAATTCATTATTTTTACACAATTAAAACTTAACTGAATATGTCATATGCCTCTCACGTGGGCGTTAGTTACTCCCTCCGTATTTCTATAAGTTGCTCGTTGCTTTTGGGCACACGAATTAAGATAAAAGTGAAAAAGTATAAGTGATGTGATGGAAAAGTGAAAAAGTATAAGTGATGTGATAGAAAAAGTGAAAAAGTATGAGTGATGTGATGGAAAAAAGTGAAAAAGTAATGAAAATAGTATAAAAAATATTGAAAATAATAATAAAGAAGTGAATAGTAGTTTCCATAAAAGGTAAAAAAACAATGAGCAACTTATAGAAAGACGGACAAAAATGGCAACATGAGCAACTTATAGAAAGACGGAGGGAGTATTTTTTTCCCTTTTCGAGGAATGACACTTTTGGTCTCATAACTTATACATTTAGTCCCAAATTATAAATTTTGAACACATTTAGTCTCAAATGAAATGTGAGTTCTGATTTCAAGAGGTAATAAATTTATCATTAGTCTAGCTTAGTAGAGATTGTTGCTGCTGTGAAAAAGTCTTAAGGGAAGAAAAATAAGGATGTTTAATGTTTGGTGTGGAAGATTTAAGATTATGTTTGGCCCAAGCAATTTCATGTTCATCGGTCCAAACAAAAAAAACTACATTCAACATCACTAAAGGAGTTGGGACATATATGAAACAACCTAATTTTGCTTCTTTCCTTTTTCAATATGTATGCAAGGTTGAAAATATCGGTATCGATGAAAATATTGAGGTCTTAAATTTCTGGAAATCTCGACCGATATATCGATATCGGTAAATTTAAAAAAAAATAGAATAAGATATAATAAATAAATTTAACAAAAGGATTTGAATAAATTTTACAATTGTAATAAGTTTATACATACACACTATTTTTTTCGAAATTCATCAATATTTTATCAATATTTAACAATATTTAGTCTAATTTATGAAAAAAAATAAGCGATATTGATATTACAAACCGATATTTATCGAATTTTTTTAATGAATATTATGAAAATATCGTTTCTACCCAATACGATATTGACACCTACGAAAAATGGATATATTGTGGATATATCGGGATATTTTCATCCTTGTAGCTTTATATAAGAATTTTTTGCCTCTTCCCTCCAAAAATCAGGCGCCAAATGTTATATTTTTATTGTTGAGACCAAAAGTGTTAACGGTTGACTAACGTTGGGACTAAATGTGTTCAAAATTTACAATTTGAGACTAAATGTGTAAGTTATGGGACCAAAATCGTGAACCCCCATGGTTGATGAGACCAAAAGTGTAATTTTCTCCCTTCATTACTCATAATATGTTTATTTAAAAGGTTAATTCTATATAAATACACTACCTTTTACTCAACTTTCAATTTAATTTTGAGCTTCGCGATTATTGTAAAAAATTCCAACCTTTTAAAAAGTTTCAATTCGATACATTTTTTTTTCCGGCCAGCAACTGATGACGTGTCTCGCCAGAGCGCGTGAAATGTGGCCACGTTGACGTACATGTGTGAAATACTTTTTTGGTTAATTCTATATAAATACACCACATTTTACTCAACTTTCAATTTAATCCTGAGTTCACGATTATTATAAAAAATCTCAACCCTTTAAAGATTTTCAATTTGATACACTTTTTTTTTCCGGCCAGCAACTGATGACGTGTCTCGCCGGAGCGTGTGAAATATTATCACGTTGGCGTACACATGTGAAATTATTTTTTTTCCACATCATATATTATATATTAAAAAAATAACAAAATTTTATATTAAAAAATATTTTTTGAATGACAAATACTATGGAAAAAAACGTTTTCCACCATATTCAAGAGAGACTTGAAAAAACTGTGTTAATGGTACCAAATATCAAAATCATAAAAGGTGGTGTATTTATATAGAATTAAATGGTGATATTCGGTATCATTAACACAGATTTTCAAGTTCCTCTTAAATATAGTGGAAAATATTTTTTTTCCATAGTATTTCTCATTCAAAAATATTTTTTAATATAAAATTTTATTATTTTTTATATATATAATATATGATTTGGAAAAAATAAAATATAAAAAAACAATTTCACACGTGTACGCTAGCATGACAACATTTCTCGCGCTCCGGCAAGACACATCATCAGTTGCTGGTCGGGAAAAAAATATTGTATCGAATTGAAACTCTTTAAAAGGTTGGGATATTTTATAATAATCGTGAACTAATGATTAAACTGAAAGTTGAGTAAAAGGTGTCGTATTTATATAGAATTAACCAAAAAAATATTTCACACGTGTACGCCAGCGTGACAACATTTTACGCGCTCCGGCGAGACACGTCATCAGTTGCTGGCCGTAAAAAAAAATGTATCGAATTGAAATTTTTTAAAAGATTGGGATTTTTTTACAATAATTGTAAAGCTCGGGATTAAATTGAAAGTTGAGTAAAATGTAGTGTATTTATATAGAATTATCCCTTATTTAAAATATTTTAATATGAAGCATTAAGATATGAGACTATTGATATTCGAAAATTTGTTTATTTTATTAGGCTTAGTCTTTGATGAACTAGTTACACCGTGCAACTCAAGTTTATTTTTAAAAAGTTACACAAAATACTACTGAAAAGTTACACATGTTATTACTGAAAAATGTATCTTTAATGGTGTAACTTTTTAGTAATAAATTATACAACTTTTAAAAAATAAATTTGAATTGCACGGTGTAATTAGTGCACAAAAGACTTGTTCATTTTATTATAATTGTATTTGGTAATATTGAGAAAGAAAAATCAGGTGTGAGTACTTGCACTCAACCAACTTCATATTTATTCTTTTAAACAAGCATTTTAGATAAATATATAATTTTATTCTTTAAATTAAAATATTGTACTTATATATCAAATAATATTAAATTTATTAAAAAAAATTATATATGAATTTTTTTTCGTACCAAAAGTATTAGTATGACGACGGTATATAAATAAAATTTTAGTTATGCCTCGATATTTCAAATTATTGACGGTATACCGCAGTACATATTGTAATTTCATATATATTTTTTGGTATCAATACTGGCATACTAAGATTTTTAGTATATTAAAATTTTCGATATGATAACATTATGATTTTTTTTCGTTGTCAAAATTTTGATATATCGAATTTAAAAATTTCGGTACGATAACAGTATGATATTTTTTTGTATCAAAATTTCTGATATGATACGGTATGTCAAGAAAATTTTGATATGTCGTACTGTTCACTCCTAGTATTGCTTACATCCACTCTACTATGGCAGTATTATACTATGACAACACTAGAGCTATATATTCCTGCTCCAATTCAGTCTTTTGCTTGCATGAAGCATACATTGCTATTGACTATCATTTTTGTTCATTACTTGGTTAAAATATCTCAACTTTGTATTTCTCATGTTTATTATGCTGTCCAGTTTGCAGATGCTTTAAAAAACACTCTCATGAAATCAAATTTTAAATTCGTAAACGGACCTCACAATGTCAAATAATAATATTCGACATATTGCATTAAACCACGTGCAAAAAAGGTGGTCCAGTTTTCATGGACGGAGGGAGTACTCGGATTCTCATTAGATAACTATACAGTAGTTATATTTATGATATGCCATTTGACTTATTCTCAACACCACACTATTTTCTGAAAGTATGAACTCAGCTATGACAATAAATATTTGGGTGATGGATACTGTATACTATGATCCAATTTTATCATAATTTTTTTTTTGTAACTGAATATTATTAGGTGGTTTATTAAAAGATATTAAGTTGATAATACTTTTACATAGTGGAAACAACTACTCTATTCGTCCCCCAAATTTATTCCACTTTATATTTTCTTTCATCTCTTAAATTTATTCTCATTCCACTTTTAGAAAATATTATTTTATTATCACACTCACAAACAATCACTTTATTCTCTAGTAAAATCTACCATTATTATAAAATATTTAATATTATCTATTTTATCTCATTTTTTTTAAAACTCGTGGCCATACAAGTGGGAATGAATTGGGGAAACGGAGGAAGTACTCCCCCGTCTTTCTATAAGTTGCTCATGTTGCCATTTTCGTCCGTCTTTCTATAAGTTGCTAATTGCTCTTTTACCTTTTTGGAAACTACTATTCACTTCTTTATTACTCCCTCCGTCCACGATAAATGGTCCACGTTGTGGTCGTCCACAATAAATGGTCTACCTACCTAAAATGGAAAACTTACAATCATTATTTTCATTTTTTATACATATATACTCACTTTTACACATCACATCAAGTACTTTTTTAATAATTAAATATTTTTTTATACTAATACACTCACTTTTACACATCAACATCTATTTTTCTTAATAACCGTGCATAGCAAGAGTAGTCCAATTTTCATGGACGGAGGGAGTATTATTTTCAATACTTTTTACACAATTTTCATTACTTTTTCACTTTTCTCCATCACATCACTCATACTTTTTCACTTTTTCTATCACTTATACTTTTTCACTTTTTCCATCACATCACTTATACTTTTTCATTTTTACCTTAATTCGTGTGCCCAAAAGCAACGAGCAACTTATAGAAATACGGAGGGAGTAAATATTTTACATGACTTTTTGTGAAGAATTAGACGTTTTAATCATTAATTAATTCATTGTACATTGAAGCCCAAATGTATTATTTGATTTTAAAATGGTAGATACTAACAATCAAATTTTAAGGGGTAATTGGTATAAATTTAAGATGAAATTTATAATGAGTATCATGAAGAAATTAACCGACACATTTTATCAAAATATTGACTAAAATTTGATAAAAATGTCAGAAAATAGAGTTAATATATTTAGAATGAGTATATCTAATAAAATTTGAGGGTATATAATCGGGCCTTTTTTATAAGTAGTCTAAGTAGCTTTGAGACGGTGAGTAATCCACATTGTACATGTACAACCCAACTCTACTCTTTTTTACTAAAAGGCCCAGTTTATTGATATTAGCTATATATATACTATTCAAATTAATACATTATTTTTAATGTTTCTATATTTTTTTATATTTTTTTCTAACATAGTTAAATTTTAAAAAAATCATTTTTTTTTTCCAAAAAATTGTAAAAAAAAAAAAAAACTACCAAATATTTTTCAGGGTAGTGTATTTCTAGTGGGCCGTGGGCCGTACTAAAATACCAATCAAGCAAGGTGGGTCCCAATTATTAATGGGCTGCGAGAGGCCTCCCGGATACAAACCCTAAAAACCCTAGTTATTTATTAACCTCTACTGAAATACAGCTTCTCGACCAGCCGCTGGACATATCCCAACCCACACCGCGATCGCCAATTCTTCGCCCGAGAATACCGTAAGCCCACTTCACTTTCTTCCTCGTCTAACAATATCCGCTGCACTTTCTTCTTCTTCTTCTTCTTTTTTTTTTAATCTGAACGCCGTTTTTTTAATCTGTGAGTGTGTATTTCTGTAAGAGTTATTTTCTTTGATCTGAACGCACATATTTGTAATTCTGCGTTTTTGCATTTGTGATTTCAATCTAGGAGTTTGTGTATATTTGTGAATATAATAATGAGCAATGTGTTTGATTGCCGTGGCGGATTTTGTTGATTGCTTTTGGTTTGCGTTTGTGTTGAATTGTTGTCGCCAGACTTTTTGGCTGTCTTCATGTATTGAGGGAAAAAAAACTATACGAAATTGGTTGTTTAAGTTTAAAAATGGTGGCTATTGGTAGGAATTAATCACCTTAATTATGTTCTGTGTAGAGATGGCTGAGAAGGGAGGACCAATTGTTCCAGAGTCTGTTCTGAAGAAACAGAAGAGAAATGAAGAATGGGCTTTGGCAAAGAAGCAGGAGCTTGCGGTTGTGAAGGAAAAGAAAGCTGCAAACAGGAAGCTGATTTTCAACAGGGCCAAACAATACGCCAAGGAGTACGCTGAGCAGGTACTGTTGAAATCCTTATCTTCTATTAGTGTTGGCTATGCTGCTCATAATTTGTGTAGACAACTTATATTATGATTTTGTTGGACTCTAGGAAAGGGAGCTGATTCAATTGAAGCGCGAGGCAAGGTTGAAAGGAGGATTCTATGTGGATCCTGAAGCTAAGTTGCTGTTCATCATTCGAATTCGTGGGTATGACTTTGTAGTGCATAATGTTATTTGATAGGATTTTCATGAATTTATTTTGTTACTAATCCTATTTCTGCATGGATTGGTAGTATCAATGCGATGCACCCACAGACTAAGAAGATCTTGCAGCTGCTGCGTCTTCGACAGGTGATAGTTCATATATTTTATGTCTGTATAATTGTTTCTTGAGACATGGTTTGCACAAAATGATATTGTTAAACTAATTAAGAGAAAAACTTATGATCAGTTTGGGATGTTGAATATTGATATGGTCAACTGCTAGCCTGGTCAAAACTGAGACTATCTAAACAAACTCTTTTCTTCTTTCAATTTATTTTTTGTAGCACATTGTGTCGGGAAGCTGGATACTGCTCCTCTTTATTTTGTGCACATTGTATTTGGGTGCTGATTACTACTCGTGGCTATGTCCTATAGGCTTATTCTGTTTTTTCTTTATGAACATTTAAAATTATCATTGTGAGTAATAGTGGTATTAGAATGTCTTGTGCAAATCAATACATAATAAACTTTACTGTATTTCACTTGTAATGTTCTGCAATTACATGTTATTTAAGAAACTATGCTTTATACTATATGCTGCAAATAGAGCCCCTTGCTTTGTACTTTTCATTCATAAATCATATTATGGCTTATGTTTTAACCCCTTTGTATTCCTCGATGTATACTATATCCGTGTAATGAGTGGAATTTTATATGCAGATTTTCAATGGAGTGTTTCTGAAAGTCAACAAGGCAACAGTGAATATGTTGCACAGAGTTGAGCCATATGTGACATTTGGGTATGTTTCTGAATGTTTTATGCCCCTTAAAAAAAGGGTTGAGTTTGCTCATCAATTTAAATTCACTTGCTGTCACTTTCAGGTACCCCAACTTGAAGAGTGTTAGAGAATTGATATACAAGAGGGGGTTTGGCAAGGTCAACAAGCAGCGCATTGCTTTGACAGACAACTCAATCATTGAACAGGTTTTTATACTTCACCGTAGTCTTGCCTAGTATTGTCTGCACTGTTTGATTCATTACTAATGCCAGTGGCCTTCTGTTAGGTTCTTGGTAAACATGGTATTATCTGCATTGAGGATCTTATTCATGAGATCCTGACGGTTGGGCCTCACTTTAAGGAGGCTAACAACTTCCTCTGGCCATTCCAACTTAGCGCTCCTTTGGGTGGCCTGAAGAAAAAGAGAAATCACTATGTTGAAGGAGGAGATGCTGGAAACCGTGAAGCCTACATCAATGAGCTTATTAGAAGAATGAACTAGGTGATATAACCTAGCTAGTTTTGGGAATTTGAGTCTATTTGGCTTTATAAAGTGCGAGGAATCTTCTAATGGTGTTTTTTCCTTCTACTGAAATTTTTAATGCTTTCTTTGTTTTGGTACAATTTCAATTACTATCAAACGTGTTTTGCAGACAATTTTGATTCTATAAAGTTATGGTAGATCAATTATGTCTTGAGAGCCTTGTCAACGAAATACTTTGTTACACCTTGAATACCTTGTGGGATATTAGAGTCACTTGTTTTGTTTAACGATGATCTTATAGGTGTTCGGAGTTGCAATCAACCCCATTTGTCATTCCAGTAATTATGATTGATTACATGAGTTCGATCAAACATAAAAATTACTGCTATCTTATTATTTAATGTGGAGTACTTTATTTGATTTGCATGTAATACAATTGTTGGTCGTACGCTTAATAAAACTTGATTTTTTTGGTCGTAGTGTGGACGCTGTAACAACTATGGAATAAACTCGGTCACGAGTATTGTCAAAAATGGAAAAAGTCGGGGGTTGTTAACTAGAGGCGATTCAACGTTTATGCGATGCATAAATTATTTTATACACAAACACGTGATCATTTTCTATACAATAATATTGCTTGCTAAAAGAATATAATAATTTTATTTTCTCATGTCTGCCCTCTCTTTATATATTTTTAAATTAAACTTCATCTCACTAATAATTACACAAAAATATATTTTTAATGGTTTTATTAATTTATATTTTTTATAAACAAATATATTATTCATATAAACTTTATAAATCAACTCTATTTAAAATATATTAAAAGTAAATTAAAAAAACAAAGTTGAAACGGAAGAAATCGCAATAATTACGTTTACTTGTGTATTTGAATTTTGAATTGACACTTGGGAAGTTGGGAAGAGTAGAAATATAGGCGCCCGACGGCATCCTTCTCTCTCTCTCTCTCTCTCTCTGGATATGCCAGTTTTATAATGGAGGTTACTCATCTATATAATCAGAAAAATGGACGAGGTGAAGCTACCTGTCCCACCAAATCATATGAACTTTGAGTATGTAAGTAATATTAGAATGTCCCAATGACACAAGTTTGCAAGTAATTATTGACAGAGGACAGCTGTAGGAGTGTTTTTCATGGCAACTTATCAAGCTGGGTGGTTTGACCTTTTGGCTTGGTTGACAAAACTTGTGCCAATTGCAACCAGGATTTGAATACATGTGCCTCTAAACTTACCAAAATTAAATTTTATGAAATTATCTCTTCACACTTAATATTTGATCAACAAGAAATAAGAAAATACCATTATTGAGCCTTCACATTGTGGAATGCGATGCAACATGCCTTCTCATAGACCAAAAACCGAAAGAATATGGATTTACGTAAACGAAATAGTAGTACAAAACATATCTCCACTGCTACTATTTTTTTCAAAAAAGGATAAGGAAGGAATGATACTAATTTTGTGGTGATGGGATTATAGGGTTGTGTGCTTCAATATCCACGTGCCTGATGCCTGGAACGATCTCCTGGATCTCCTTTTCAAGCCGATCCACTTCACTCCCCAGAGCCGTGACCACCTCCTCACCTGTATCCCATAAAACAAAAACTTACATTCTCTACCTCTCTTACAAACAATACTTGCTTTTATTGCATAAACGTACCATAGTTCGACATCACTCTGAGCATTGCAGAATCATCCTTTTCTTTGGAAGCCTCCCGGAACTGTTCAATTGAATTACACGTTGGTTGACGTTAGATGAATGCCTATGCATACGATATGAGTAATCAAAATGACACATTGTTTCTTCCAAGAAGAGTAAACCTAAGATGACCACAACTAAGAGTACTGAGAATTTAAATGAGAACAAGAGTCACATGTTTAGCCCACTCTTCACGTCCGCTTCTGCTAAGATAGTTTTGCACCAATACCACACCGTTGAAGTCTGCAACACAATGTCATTTAATATTACACTGAAGATCCAGATAAACTGATATTGACTATATGCATAAAACAAGTTTGAAATGTCAAAAATTTTAAACAGCAAATCACCTATTTCAGCCTTAAATCTAAAAAATCCCGGTCCAATCACCTCGCTTTTGCAATCATATACCGCATCCACAACCTGCAAGGAAAAGAAAAAGGATATTTCTGTTACTATGCCATTTGAAACAAATTAGCAGCACCAGAGTGAAACATTCTGCAGTACAGGGTCATTTTTCAGGAAATGGAGAACTCTGTCCATATCATGATCATCAATTGCTCTGCCAATTAAAGCATGACGATTCCTCTGAATCAGAAATATAGCGACCTGCATTACATGTATCATTTAGTTAGGCTCGAAAGAAGTCACAACTCCTCATCTATATTAGCAAGTGCGGGGAAGAACAAAGTAATATTATATTTTATGCATTCAAGTATTTGTCCCCAGCATGTATTTTCACCACTGTGTTCAAGATTAAGAAGTCAATCAAGTGATTCTACTGAACTTGTGTGTTTCCAAGTGGAAGAATGGCAGTACTGTATGAAGACTGTAACAGATGTTTTTATACGGAGTGTATTATATCATGATATAGTTTTATTGGTTCCCAAATGAGTGAACAGAAATTAGCTCTTCAAGACATCAGGTACATGATTTTTGTTAAAAGACCATAACAACATATTTTATGATCTCCGGCAAAATCAATATGCATATTACCATTCCCAAAAGGTTTCCCACGATTATTGAGCCAACAGGGTCATAAATTGCATTTCCTGTGGCATTCACAGCCACCAAAGATGCAGCAGCAATGACAAGGCCCGCAACAGCAGCACCATCCTGCATCATGCAAATGATTTAACATTAGTTATATATAATTAGAGCATGCATATAGCTAGAGAGGAGTGTGCTTCCTTAGAGATTGTCCCTAGCTCGTTATATAATTCATTTCATTCAGCAAATAAGTGTAAGCATGAGGAATAGTAAGGAACATCGAATATTCTCATGAACTAAAGAAACAATTTGAATAACCATTACAGACAAGCTATAACCTCTGTCATAACAGCAACAGATGTTGGATCATGACCACGCCAGACATAGTCTCTCACACTCATTCCCTCAGCGGCAGCACCTTTTCTAACAGCTTGAATAGCAACAAGAAGGGAAGCACCTGTGACAAGTTTGCATTCACTCATAAAGAAATGTGGATATAGCAAAACAGCTAGAAGTTCACATTTTCTGAATTACCAAATATATTAAAGATATCCACCTTCAATAAGGAAAGAACCACCAATCACTAGAGCTGCATACTCTATGTGCTCAGGGGGCTGAAGAGAAAATAATATCAATCAATAAACCCCATTGCATATCCTAAGGAACACAATGTAGTTTTGAGATTCTGAAAGTGAAGCATTCAGCATTTCAATTTAAACTTTAATTCAATTACCAGAGAAGTCCACAAGTTTTGGACACCATGAACAATTGTAGCACCAGAACCAAGACAAAATATACCAACAGCAGAAATCAAAGACCAGACAAATCTTTCCTTGGAATAGCCATACCTGAGATTGCAGAAACAAAATGATTCAGCACAACTGCACAGATGAGCCTCACACCGTTACAATGTGTCCTCATTCATGGATGTTAGATTCATCATAATATAAAATCCAAAAGCTACTTAAGCTATACATGCAGGACCCCATTACTTAATATGGTAATAGAATGAATGCTTTGAACCAAAGCTTATTGTTTCCTGAAATTATATAAGCAAGTTCAGATTGACAACTCATTTTAAGCCTGGGGGAATATTGGAAGAAAAATAGTGAAATGTTGACTAGTCAGTACTCTTAAATAATCCTTGTATATGATGCACGAAGAAAACTTACGGATGAAGAGCATCTGGGGCACGGCGTGAGCTACTTAAACCATATGCAAGAAGAGCCTAAAAGATAAACAAAAGGTGAGGCATGGATTACTTATGTCCACTCCACCCATTGATAGGCCGGATTGTCAATGCCAAAAAAGTAAGAATGTTTTCCCCTCAATAATACAAAACGAACAAGTAAAATACCTGGTTTGCAAAATCTGCAGCTGAATGCACAACTTCAGCCAACATCACATGGCTTGACGTGGATAGCCATACCCCAAATTTGAGCGAAAAAACAAGGAAGTTGCACCATAATGCCATTTTGACTGCTCGATGGCTAAAGTAACAATATCAGCAAAAACAGAGAAAATTTGTCCAATGAGAAGAAAAACATGCATCTCTCAAATAACAGTTAACTTTTAGCAGCTGAGGAAGCACAGATGTTTTCAGCCTTTTAACATATTGCCACTTCAGAGGTCAGGTTGATTCACTAGCTTTAATCGGGAACTAATAATTCAACATCTACTCACATTCTATTATTGCATATCACAAATTCCAGAAAAAGAAAAGGAAAAAAACAAAAAAACCTAATGGAACTATAAACAGAGAAGAAGGAAGCTCTAAAATTAGAAAAAGAAAAAGACAAAGAAATTACCCATGATCTACCATTTCAATTTTGTCAATCTTTTTAGCTATTTTCAGAAAACCTGCAAACACCACCACCGAGTTACAGGACATACCGCAACATACACCAACCTTATAAGACACCCTACATAGAATCAAAACAAAATTAAAAGGAAAGAGAAAAACTCACTCCGTGTGAACTGGAGCCTGTGAAAGCAACCAGAACTAGGTACTATCAAGTTAGACGTAGGAACAACTCTTGGTGAAGAATTCGCCGCTGATAAATTCCCAAATGCAGAAAAACCCTGCCGTTGAGTGAACCGACGAGGGGCATTAATAGCATACTCAAGCACGTTTTGATTACTAACAAACTTAATTTCCGGCAGACTGTGATTCTCCTGCTCGCGCGAGGAGAAGGTGACATGAATTTGAGCAATTGAGCAGCTGAATGGATAGTATCGACACCGTTCATGGCGAAGCCGAGAAAGGAGGCGAGACGCTAGCATTACTGCTTAAAAGTAATGTTCACGTAAATTAACCAACAAACCGGCAATACATGATAAAAAAACCTCAAGATTTCAATCAAACAAGTAACACGAGCCGGATAGGATTTCTCTCAGGAAAAGAGGTCTAGGATTTTGCTATTAATTGATCGGAGTTGAGGATCTCCAGGCGGAGGTTGGGCCGGTGGCGGAGGAGCGGTGTTTTGGAGTAAAGAAGGTATATTCTTTTTCTTCTTTCTCCACTGTAGACTGTAATGTTGAGTGACGACTGCTTCTTTTCTCTCTCCTCTAAACAGAAAGAGTGCATTTATAAATTCCTTTTTTTTTAAATCATTAAATTAATTTTAAGGAGAATATACTCCCTCCATTTTTTTTATTAATATGATGAATATGCTGACTTTATGTAAAATAATGAGAAATACTGATCAGTGAAGGCACTGAAGGGTAAATTTTAGGCTTTTGAGTAAAACAGTAGAGAATAGTGAAAATGTTAAAAGGGTAATTGTTTAATAAATTATTTATTTATTAATATATAAAGTATTTTTTTTATCTTTTATAGATAAGAAATTTACTGTGGAACTTTCTAAAATTAGTATGAAATTTATAATAAGTGGGAGAGAGAGTATACTAAAACTGTATAAGTGGGCAAAGTGAAACGTCAAATGTGGGATCAATTTTGATTGAAATATGTAAATTAAATTTAATTGAAATAAAAAATAAAAAATAACACAATTATAATTAAACTGTGACAATTCGTTAAACTCTATTTTGAAATAAAAAAAATTCTTAATTTGATATAAGTTCAAGTATAAGCATGTAATCTCTCAGATCCAAAATAAAAAAAATGTGTTTAGAAGATTAGATATAAATTTAAAAAAGAATAAAATAGATAAAATAATTAATATTGTAGAAATCATTTTAAATAGTCTAATTTTTTGTTAGTATATGATCAAAAAGAGGAATAAATATACGATAAATAAAATAAGAAAACGTACTTCTAAAGCACGTATATGAGTAATAGATTCACCCCCGTAAGTAGCGACTCTATCAAAGAGATTGAGACCTAACAAATGAAGATATGACATTTATTAAATCTAAACATGCCTATTGGTGAAATGAAGATATGACATTTATTTAAATCTATATATTTGTTACAATCACATGAATCCTACTTCAGGCAATAGGAGATACAACATAGAATTCAGGTTAATTTTGCTAAATGAAAATTTGCATATTTTAAGATACAAAATTTTTGTAGGATTTCAATAAAAACTAGTAATCTAATTCTATTGTACAACTCAAAAGGTGCTCAATCAGGTGTGAAGCCGCAATCATGCATATTATCTATCTAACTATCAAGCAAGGCCATCCCCAGAAATCTGGATGAGCTTGTATAACTTGCCTACTTTGTTGGCTCGATCGATTTCTTCGAATCTTAGGGCCTCCCACGCTGTAAGGTACACGATACGATTACATTTAAATCTACAAGTTGCCATGGAACCGGCCTTCTCTGCGAGCACGTGATCGAGTTTCTGTATGATCTTCATCAGACATTCCCGACTTATCCATTTGGTCATGCCGGGTGACGATCTTTATAGGGTGTGCTTCTGTGTTAAAAACCCATTCGTCGAGTGAAATAACCGAAGAAGGTGAAAACAGAAGGTACAGATATTTCAGCGTCTCTGCCAGGAAAAAGCTTTGCATCATGTTGTCTTTTACACCTGTGTTAACCTGAGACATAAAGGACATATAAGATGACCAACATTGGATTGAGAGTGATGTAGAGCATATATAAAGTTCAATTTAACAATATTGGACTACAACAACGTTTGTTTTCATAAGAGAACTTTGTATTCAAAAATACACTCTGGAAAATAGATACACATTGTTCTTTCCTGCCATAAAACATGAGAAATTGTTAATGAGTTAAGAAGTGCTCACATCCTTTAGTCCAACATATCCCGACTCCACACGCGAGTTTTTCTCAAATGCTTGAAAGATATTCCATCCCCACTCTTGATACGTCTTATTTCCAGTCAAACGCCAGAGGTAAAAGAGTGACTCAACTGTCTCTGGCCTTAATATGTTCCATGATGTTCCAACACTCATATCCTGAAAAATGAGTAAGCAAAATACCGAAGGTATAGAAATTGTTTCTTTATAGCAAAGCCATATACATTTCTTGAATTATTTTATTCAGACGGTCACCAAAAGCTTCACCTGTCCTGAGTTGAAAAAGTAGTTTTCTCCAGCCAATTTTGTGGGAGTCGTCTGGTAAAAGTTATAGCAGGTCCAAGCTAGCTGCACAAAGGTTCAAAATAGTTCACCTACCTCTCAGGCGTACCAAATCAGAAAGTTTCAAGGGAACAATATGCTATCTATACCTCCTCAGCCAGCGACAAAATTTTCTTAGCTTCATCAGGGGGATAACCAGAGGATCCCAATGCTAACATTCCTGGCGCAAAGCATGCTAGTTCATCCATCTGCAGGCATAGAATTAATGAGACTGACAAACAAAATGTAAAAACTATTATCACTCATTACTGCCAACAACCATGATAAACCACCTTATCAATTAAAGAATTCCCAATCTTCTCGCAGATATAAGCAAAGGAAGATGGGGTTGTTCTCCGCACCAGGCTTTCAAGGCCCTTCATCGATATCTCCCACATTTGCCTGTGTGATAGTTGTGTGTTAGAATGTTCTGAAAGGAATAACAAAAAGATGCATGTACGAAGTATGTTTATGCCTGTGAGGATAGAAAAACCTTTAGATAGTTACCTATAAGGCTTCACTGTGTTGGTTTTGTTTCCTTGAATCCAGACCTTCAGTAAGTATTCGTAAAAGCTGCACAATTTTATTTCCTTCTATTAAATATTAGAAACCTACCAACCACTTTGATCATAAAAAAGGTTCCATATTCTGAATTCTTTACATGATTTGCAGGATAAAAGAGACCACAATATAAGAACGTTTCTAAAAATTATAGAGATGTAAAATGACCTGTCCCCCATGGCTCCAAAAGTTATGGTTGAATACGATCTTGACCCTTTATGTGGATTAATATAAATAGGAAGCAAACCATCAGCAGGAAAGGTTTTATTAAGCTCAAAAATGACATTTTCCACCTGCAACACCAAGATATGGAAATCACTTTGATGGAAAATAATTACTACATAGTAAAATTAATCTCTTCTTTTTAATCCTCAAATTCCAGATATGGTTTTAACCCCTATAAACACAACACAATGTTGCAATAATTTTGGTTTAAACAAAGTTACTTATGAATTCATTCTTCACTAAACCTCCTTCAAATGTCAAAGAGATGAAAGAAAAATAAATAAATATAGAGGTATAAAGTGTGTGTGTGTGCGTGTGTGTGTGTGTGTATATATAGAGAGAGAGAGAGAGGCCTTCTGCTGATACTTAGGATCCCCTGTCCTTTGAGAGAGAGCAATAAATTCCAGCTGCTCTGTGCCAGAATCTGCCAGGATGCTATCACCCTAAACAAGAGCAGTAAAATAACTTAACAGCTGATGTGCAAATAAATGGAACAATAGAAATACAAGCAAGAATCGGGCATATTTAATCAGCATAGAGATATACATAATTTGAGAAATCAGACAGTATGTATTCAAAGCACACCCGAAGAGAGATTTTCTTTTACTTCCCCAAGAAATTTAACAGTAACACTTACCCCGGTCCACCCAGGATTATGTGCATTCCCATGAACCAAGTTAATAATATTATATGGGACGCCAGAAGGACTATTCCATGCCGGCAGCAGTCTGTCAGCAATATCTCTAGACTTTTCAAGGAAAAGCTTATCTCCAGATAAATCATATGCACTGAGCAGTCCACCCACAACTCTGGATTGTCACACACGTTAAACACTATTAGTATGGTATTCAACATGTTCCTTTTCATACTTAATGAAACACTGAAGTCGTATTACAAACTTCCATGCGTACTTCAGATAAGAAGAGTAACTAAAGACATACAAAAAGGCATATTAAACCTTATAAAGCAACCTTATGGTTGTTTCAAAGACGCTAGCATCATAGTTCTTGTTAAAATCCAAGGACTGCGCAACCCACCTGCAATGAACAACAATTCGCTAAGAATTAACTAACTATATCAAAATATTGTGGTATTTCCATAATAAGGAAAAAGTAAAGTTTTTCAATGTTATTTCATCATCTGTCAAACCATACATCTTAAAAGTAGAAACATAGAAAGTTAAGAATTTCTCAACTCATTCATTTCTCTGTTAATAAAGTTTCTACTTTTGCATGTTCTGGAACTGAAATGCATCTGTGAGGAGAAACATTACAAGCTGGAAGATCATTTTGGTATGAGATACAACATAAACAAGAATTTGAATTTCTTTTCTACCGTTCTACGAATAATAGGAAGTCCAGTCGCTGTTGCAGGTCTATCTTGTATTTAGTGGTATGCATTATTCAAGAGAATTGTGTGTTGTAGTAATTTATTATCTATATCATCTTTATACATTCAGACCACCCATCAGGATTCACTAGAAACTCCCAACAAGAAAACAACCATAACTTCTTTGGGGGGGTGGGGTGGGTAAAGTTACTTTTTTTTTTCTGCTATTCCTTATTGTAGAAACAAACAGATTAAAGTGAAAGAACGAATAATACAAGGGTAACAAAACCAGCAGTAATCCATATATGGTTTCCTACTTACTCTCTAGCCTTTTGGAACTGCTCATCCAATCCCATTATGTATAATGTATCAAGAGAATCAATTAGAGTTGCTCCAAGACCACCAAAGCTATCAACACCATTCTTCGATTGAGGCTGGCAACCAAAGATTGCCATCAGTATCCAGGTTAAAGAAAGGGAAATCAAGAGCACTTTTATTAAAGTCTTCTTTATTGATGATTAGAGAATATCAGACCAAACATAATAGCAAGACATATATAAGCCACCTATAACTATTGAGAGCTAACCTTAACAGAATCTGGTACTAGAAAATGTAATAAAATATTAGGCAACTTAAGAGGAAAGTAAGGATAACATTAGATTTTATCTGCCACGATGTTATATAGAAAATATGTAAATTTAGCTTTAACTTTTCAGAATTGAACCAATCCCATAGGTTTGAAGCAAGAGCAACCAGATGTAAAAAACAAACCTGCAGTTCATCATGGCCCCAAGCATATTTTTCATATGAACTCCAAGCATGACGCATAGCATCTTTTACTTTCTCTCTACGCTCAATGTCAATAGGATTTTCAAATACTTCTGGTTTTTTACTTTCATTCCTTTTGTTGATAACAGTTTCCTTTCCTACACCACTTTCATCAGCCTTCATTTCTTTGACCTGAAGACATCATTCAAATACTTAGATGAATTCTGATCATTTGAGGGGAAAAAATAGAATCAATGTAAATTGAGATAATTTACAGCCACTCAAGAAAAAGAAATACAGATCTGAAAACAAATATTGAAGCTCTTCATAACATGCAAACACACTCACAAGCACACGTGTATATTTTTTTACTATAAATTTGTATGGATAATTTGCAAATTAACAGTCACGTAAATTAAACACAAGAGATACTGGTATTTCTGTGAATGTACAAAAATGCCTACATTAGATCAGCTCGAGCATAACCAGTGTTATTCATTGTTATCCTAGAAAGTACCAATCTCATTTTTTTATTAGCATATAAAGGTCAGATGCTATTCTTGTTCACCCACAAATAGATATGGATCACATTGGCAATATAAAGCATGGGATGGTCCAAAAGGTTTGAGATAATAATAAATTATATCGAGTAGAGTGTAACAATAAAAAGAATTAGAAAATCAAGATAAAACCATGAAAAAGACATTACCAGATTTTGCAACTGATTAACTTCATCTTTCAATTTAGAGATCTCTACCTGCACAGTATTAAAATAAGTGGTCAAAAAGAAATCGCAAGTCATACTTTCACTTAAAGATCTAAATAATAAAAACGGAATGCACATCAAATCAAAAAATAAGGTAACATATTGCCTTCAAAGCATATGCAAAATGCTACTCAGTAACAAAAACTAGCATTCAATCATGCAGTCGGAACTACTTACTGTCAAATTCAATTTTGTGAGAAGATGAATAATGTGTCGGCAGCAGCTGAAATATACGTGCATTATAAAGACCCAATTTGTTTGAAAAGAATATCGAAGCTTCTAACCATTGGCAAACAGCTATAACAAGAGAACTTATAGAGAACTAGTTACTGGGTCGCACGGAATTGAGAGGCATCAACGCTCGACATTGATATGCTTATCTTCCCATTAACATGAATGAAAAAACGCAGAAATGTATGTTGCGTCCATAAACAGAGATGTTTAATTCCATTAAGGGGGATGTCAGAAGTTGCATCAAATTCTCAAAAACAAAAAATCATACAATCAAAGAAAATCCAAACACCTAACGACCGCAGCACAGATAATAAAATTGTAAAAGGAAACAAATACCAAGAAACAACCAAACATCCTCAGATAATTTCAGACGCATCAACAGCACCCCAAAAAATCCAATCTTTCAAAATATACAAAAATCGTAAAACAAAAAATCGTAAATGCACCTCGTGTTCTTGGATCAAAGTTTGCCGATCCCAAACAACTAAAGAGGCACCAACAAATAGCATGAAGAGTAGAGCTAAACGCTTGGGTCTCTTCAAATAATAAGCAGGATTTACATATCTCCACTTGCTCGACGACGATCTACTCCTCGCCATTTCAACAACACCACCACCTCCAGAATTAGCGAAGATTCGAAAATTTTATGACTGTACAGTAGCCGAATAGGCGTCGGAAAGATCTCAAATCGATCTGCAATGCCCTCGAATCTCTGTTGAGATTTTCCGATGAGGACGCCTTTCTCCGAGAGGACTAAGACCTCATTTATTTGGTAAAAAGGGTGAAAATAGTGAAATAGGGAGACCCATTTTTCTTTCCTTTGATAGATATTCGCAAATTTTTGCTAAGCAGCAAATGGGAGGATGCCATGTCAGCATTAAAACGAACCATCTCTTTTTATTTTAAAGTTTTATGTATACAAAATACAATTTTTTTTTATAAATTTTATTTCACAAAGTCTCGAGTATTATTGAGTTGAAGCAAATATATGTTCCTAGTTTTTACAATCATAATTATATAAAATTATTGTTTTTTTTTTGTTTAAATTTAGATCTTATTCTCCTCTATTATTTAGCCCCAAAACACGCTCTGTCTAAAATTAACTTCGATATAATTATATTTTTACTTATGTAAATTAATTTAATTTTGCATATAGCAAACATTTATGTTCGTGAGAACTAAAATTTAAGCTACATAATATATAAAAGAAAACATTTTAATAATACAAAACAGTATTTTAATAGTAATATAGTATTTTTTTTAAATATAATTAATAGTGGAGAGTATTATTTGAGTTGGAACAAATATATATTCCTAGTTTTTATAATCAAATATATAAAATTATTGTTATTTTTTCCTGTTTAAGTTTAGATCTTATTTTTCTTGATTATTTAGCCCCAATACCCGTTCTATCTAAAGTTGACTTCTATGTAATTACATTTTTATATGTAGTCAATTTTGATTAATTTGTGTTCGTGAGAATTAAAAATTACGTCACATAACATATAAAAGATAACTTTTTAATAATGCAAGACGATTATTTAATAACAATATTTTTAAAAAAAATTGTATTTAATAGTGGAGAGTATTATTGAGTTGAAGCAAATACATATTCCTAGTTTTTATAATCATAATTATATAAAATTGTGGTTATTTTTTCTTATTTAAATTTAGATCTTATTCTCATTTAGCCCCAATATCCCCTCTGACTAAAGTTGATTTCGATGTAATTATATTTTTATTTATGTAGTCAATTTAATTTTGATTAATTGAGTACAATTTTTTTTAAACCCCACCCCAATTTCCTTTATTTCGTTCCCCATAAAAACTAAAAATTATGTAGGGTAAATAAAATTAAACCAATCCTATAAATATTGTACACATACTTGGTATGTTACACTTTCAAATTTATTAAACCAATATTATAAATATTGTATGCATACTTGGTATGGCACTTTGATTGTTTGGTAGACAATAGTAGGAGTTATAAATTTTGTAAATAAAATTCATATAACGTTATTTGGTAGGGTGTAATAGAAAAGTTACATAAAATTAATCCTAAAAAGTAATCTCATTTAGTAGGGCATAATATAGAGATAGAAAAAGTAATTTCATTTGGTAGAGTGTAATATATAGATATATAAGAACAAAAGTTACTATTCAAGTCATACAAAAATTGTAAGGTGGAAATGGTGAGATAATTTATTACATTGTGAACAGTGAAAAGAGTGTAATATGACCTCTTCTTTTACAGGGTCGGCCGTATAAAAAAAAGGTCTACATAAAATTTGTACCCCCTACCAAACAAAATAAGTCAGTACAAAAATTCATATTATATCGATAATATACCCTACCAAACACCACCTTAAGTACGTATATCACACAACAGTCTCATATTATATTAGTATAACACAAATCTTAATGTTGTTTTAGAACTTTAAAAATAGTCTTTTTTTAAGATTTCCCTCACAACTTTTGAAAAAAAAGTTATTCTAGAAACTATTTTGTAAAGTTTTAAAACAGGCACTTAATTCGATGATCCATTCAAATATGAGACATCTCCACACAATATTGAACATAATCCATGCCTACATTATCTCATTTTGATAATCCTCACAAATTTGATCAAAATTGCACCAAATCAGCAATTATGAAACTTCAGCAAAGTAGGCCACACAGCAAAACATCGCAATACTTGCAGATCGTTTTTATCATCCTAATATATCTATCAAAATTGCATATATTAGACCACATACATAATAGACATTTTTATAAAAAGTAAGCCAAAATACCAAAATATTAAAACTTTTTGGTTCTATTTTATGTTAGAAGTAAACTGTGTAGCACCCACTATGAACTCCACTGTATCTAACCAACATTGCCATATGTAACAGCAGTCTTTGGCGCCTCATAAGCCACTTCCACTATTCACATAAGATAGCGCAAGTCAGGCTATAGTTATTTCTATTAGACACACATATATATAGCTAAATAAATTAACCAATTATCATGATGAATCGTTCCCGTTTCCAGCCGCGCTCAGAACCATTTCTTCAGCCTCAAAATTTCCGTTCTGCCAAAGTTTGGTAACGGAAAGTAAGGTGGATGCATTGATAAGAAGATATATTTGAGTGTTTAAATTTCTGTCATTAAGAAAATGATCATACCTCTTCGACTTTGTTACGCACAGGATTGGCTCCCAATGGGGTTGCTGCCTTTGTGAGGTCCTTCAAAGTTCCCTAAAATGTTCCAATTTATGGTCATTTGAAGGCAAAATTATCCGTGATTCTGTTGTTTTTTAAAGAACATATAACTAGTTGGCATCAGCCTTTATGGGCAGTTGATACACCTACAGGTTGACTCTAACTTGAAATCAGTAC
>JAPKLY010000116.1:907383-1120368 GCA_026898435.1 Prunella vulgaris
TGGGCAGTTGATACACCTACAGGTTGACTCTAACTTGAAATCAGTACCACCCCTCACGAATGATCATTGATCAACATGAGCGATGGCCATTTTTACTGATAGCTTACTGAACATGGGGATATTGACTAAAATCACCCAGATGTATCTAGTGGTTCCGTAACTAATTGGGATTTAGAGCATCGGCAAGAAGAAAGTAGTATAAATGAAGTAGAAAATGTCAAATATGAATAACTATATTTCAAACCAAACCAGGGGAGCTAGCTCACCTGGCCACCAGGCTCCTCACTTGAGTGAGAAACCTGGATTCGATTCCCTTTGGGAACGAATTAGGAGGGAGATATAAGGGTGGACTTGGAGATATTCTTGGGGTGTAAGGAGACTTGGTGAACTAACTTCTAACTACTAACAACTAGCATTTACCGATAAAAAAAAAAAAAAAAAATTATATTTCAAACCAATTAAGGTGACCTCATAAAGATATATTATAACATGATATTTGTAGATAAAGCATATAGTTTCTAATTCCTACCTTATTTGCCCACATAAGTCCACATGCATTGCAAAGGGTCCTCGGTCCTTCTGGTCCACGACGCATCATTGGAGTAGACTTCACACTGATACCACAGTGCCGGCAGCTGGAGCATGAATTAAGGAGAAAAGAATTAACTCAAAATGCCAGTTTCACATTAACATTTAAATCTAAAACCCAACTGCTTGTTGCATGCATAAATAGTGATCATGAATCAAGCCTCCCAATGTGACTGAGAAAAATATATCCTTCTCGCATCTGTATAAAGCATAAGTTTAGTCCCCACCAACACTGTCAAAATGCTTTCTCCAAATGATACACAGAAGATTTTGTTTCATTACTATGAAATACAACCTGACCCAACTGCTTGGAGAGGAAACCATAATGAAGGTGCAGTTTTGGTCAGGATCTCTCTCCAAGATTTCAAAGTAAAGAACTTGAAATAAAATGACAAACTCGGAGGTATTATCAATTTTGGATTACAGAGTCTTTTACAAATCCACTTAAAAGAGCAGATAGTAACAGAAAAGTGGTCAGACTCAACTAAACGAGTCATGCCCAATCTGACTGATACAGAAAATATTGCAGTTATTCCTATTTCAAATAATAATAGAAACTTCCAAAGATAACCATTATGCTCATTCAGACATCAATTTTCACAAATAAGTATCCGAGGTCTGGCATTATATGAGCTCAAATACGGGGTTTACCAGTTTGAGATTTTAATTGCATTCTCATAAAGAAGTATGTTTTGGAAATAAAACATGTAGACAATTACCAATCATGTTTAAGAATTTTTTTTCTCTAATTTCCATGGTCTTATATCAGTAGGTTTAATTAAGTAAACCTTATATACGCTTTATCAATCATGTCCCTGTGATATCTCACATAACAGCAATTAAAGACATAAAATTGAAAAGACCAAGCAAAAAGGAAAACCTTATAAATCATCAACACGCCCACACACCCACCTAGCCCCCCGCCCCCCAACAAAAACAAAACAAAACAAAAAAAGAAAAAGAAAAGAAACAAGAGAAGGCTAATTAAATAAAACAAGAGAACAGGGAACAAACAATATGTTTGTGTGTCCAGTGTATACTCACGAAGTATCTTGAACTAGTGATCCATTGACATCAGTTGCCCAGCTCTGATTTGAGTCCCAACTTGATACTGCTGAAGCACTATCATCCTGAGTTGGCCTTGAGGATGTAAATTGACCTTTGTTCCGTTGCATTCTTAAGACATTAAGCAGAAATTTGCAAATCAAACAAAAATATATAGGAAAGGACCTGAACTCACAACTGCAACTGCCAACTGAATTCAATATGTAGTAGGAAAATGATTCTTGTACCTCAGCGCAACCTCCTTACGAACAGTATAACGTATTTTCTTGTCAAAATTTCGCTCTTTTCGCTTCTCACGGAATCTCATCAGCGACGCCATTCTCTGAGGAACATTAAGCTTTGGTGGGGTATTCGATAAGCCCTGTCACCAAGTTTACAAAACACAGATTCCCAGTGAAAATAAAACCCAAATAAGAAAATGAAAAGTAGTCAACTTCTTCAGATATAACATACTCTGTTATTGGAGGTAGATACTGGAAGAGAAGGAATGTTATTCGGCACTTCACGTCCCCCTAACAGTAGAAGTACAGCCTGGACCTGAGCGGAAGAACAAAACATAATTACTGATAGATAGCACACGTGTGACAGGTTACTGGGAATTGACTAAAAAAGTGGGAAAAAAAACTAACGACAACTGACAATAATTATAATTATAATCAAACAAAAAAGTACGGGGCCACGTGTCTTTTTCCAATTCTTGGACACTAGTTTCCATGTTGATCTCTTTTACAGAAATCAAAATAACAATTAATACATTATTTAATGCATTGCAAGCCACTGCAAAGTGAGGTACAAAACATCATTTGAATATCGAGAATACCCATGCAAGGTTGGAACGCAGTAGAATAACTCAAGTAATTAGAGCCCCATTACCAATGCCATGAGGTCATGGTTAGGGTCATTATTTGCCCAATCACAAACAAAAAAGAAAAGCATGCAAAGTGTATTGATAACACATGTCTTTTTCCAATTCCCAGCCACTATTTGCATTGTTAATTTCTTATACAGAAATCAAGATAACAAGATTATCTCATGAAATCTATGCCTATTATTTCACTTAGCAATATGGACAGATGCATTACTACTATAGATAAAAGAATTGGATCAGTTTCATACTGAGAGGCACATTCATTAGATAGCACAATGTTAATTTCTATAGAAATGAAGGTACCTTGTCAGGAGACACAGAGTCGAACACATAAACTTGACCCTGGAAGGAGAGAGTAAGCTGATTACTATTCTCACTGCCCCCAACATGCGGTATGAGTGCCGCGTGGTTATCAGGCTGATTCCCAATACTAGCTCCAACATCCCCATCCATGACTTCATCTACTCCTCCAGTTGTGCCAATGTTATTATTGTCTCCATGATCTTCTTGATCAATTGCGCTCCCGTTACTCATATGATGATGCAATCCATGATGATGTTGATCTTGCAAGTAATGCATCATCCCAGGTTCGCTCCCAGGCATTCCGTCCATTCCTACGCTGCAAGATATCACACATTTAACGAGCCCGACTTCACACACACTCACAGATACTCAACAAATTACCGAGAGAGAACGAGTCGAACGCTCAAGATTATGAATGTGCTTTACTTCGTAGTCAATTATCATTCATGCGAATTAATTCAATAAGCAAATACACATACAATTAAATTGAATATAAAAAATACACAGAGATGAAGAAACATTATGAGTACTTCATCTAACTTCCCGAGTTAATCATCAATTTCAGCGAAAAACAAGTTAAAAGATGAACACATAATTTGAAATCAGTACAGTAAATAGGGTTAAGAATACGACACCGTGAGATTAAAAACAATGACAATTCAGTGAAGAAAGCTGAATGCCCGTCGGCTGAAACGCGAATCACGGAGGAGGGCGGTGGATGACGACGAAGATCGCGAATGCGGGAAAACGGACGGTGGAGATTGGAGGTAGGTTCGAGGTAGAGAGATGAAGCGGGCGTTTTTTGTAATTCTAGGGTTTCTGGGGGCTTTGTTGTCTCTACATAATTCAAAATTATCAGTACTAAACAATTTATATTGTTTCCCCAAAATTAAGACACAGAAATTGATATAAATGAATGGGATTATTTACTAAAGTTTGTCGATATCATCGATAAAATATAGTGAATGTATTCTTACTATTTAGTATCACAACTTTTATTCATGAATCTAGGTAAGAACCACAATAAAATACATTTAAAAAGTTAATGGGGTTAATAAGAATTAAAAATTATACCTACTAATTTAAAATATTTGGTAAAATAAACTTCTTATATCTTATAAACTGTAAAAAATAAATTATAATTTCTTGATTTAATTTTCTCGTCAGCTCCACTCCACCCACCCTCCTCACCCCTGATTTCGCCACCACTCCCCAAGTCCCTCAACAAAAAAATATAAAAAAATATTTTTTTATTAAAATTAAAATTTAAAAATATATGATAAATTATCAAAAAAACTAATTGTTGTACCTTGTTCCAATCAAGCTGGACATGGTGCACATACCGAAAAAAAGAGGACCAAAACTGTTCAAATGAGTATCTTTCGAGAAGTGAAGCGGGAAGAATTCAGATATGAGTAATCGTCAGGATGGTGAGAGGACTAACGGTAAGAGCCCACGCTGGGAAAAAACTCGATCATCCAACGGGAAGCAAGCTCGAGCTGGAACAAGCAAAGTTAAGAGAAATAAAAAAAAAATTAACTCAAAGTTGATCGCCCAAAGCACCACTCCACACCACCAAGTACATACCTCAACCCAGTGGGTATGGGCCAAATCAGTGCCACGTGGTACGAGCAAGTGACACACTCGAATCCCACAAAGGTTCACCTCAAATGAGAGATGACCATCAGGTTGACCTACATGAGGTGAACAAGAGGCGAGCTAGAGACGAACAAGTCAAGGTAAATCATCTCATCTTACATCCAGTAGGATCCAGATGCGAGCAAGACACATTTATAAGAGCAAATTAGACAATGTCTTGTAATTAGTGCTAAATAGATTGCAAATGACAAGTTTAAGAATAATTATCATTTTATTAAATTATTTAGGCTTAAATCATGCCACGTCATATCATGCAAACACATAAATAGGACAACTGTACTCATTTTGAAGGATTCCAACTTTCTCAAAACAAAGAATATTTTTCTATTACATTTTCTCTCGCTACTCTTATTCATATCAAATTAATCCTACAATTTAGGTATTTGTTTGGAGAAATCCAACTTAAAATTAATCACATAAACAACCCAATTAATATATTCCTCCAATAATAATCTAAGCAAAATCATTTAAATTTCAATAGTATAACTAAAGTCAATAAATAACTTTTATAATAACAAAATATATATTTAGAATTTTAATTTTATTTTTATATGTGTAATATATATGTTAAAATAAATGTCTTAAAGGACAAATAGTTTGATATATAGGGTGTTGAAAATAAATTCAAAAAATTTAACTAAAATTAAAATTGTTGAAATAAAGTAAAAGATAATTTTTTTATAAAATTAACTCACTCTATTTATTGAATATAGAGTCTCACTATTTTACTATAAAGCAAGTGCACTGATAATATTCTATTTTAATATGTTTTGTAAGAATACAGTAAAAAAATCAAATGAATGAGAATTTGAGAAAAGAAATGATATTAGTATTTAATTATTTATGCGTAACTTTATTATTATTATTATTATTTTTCTGTGAAAGGGGTATTTATGCGTAACTTTAATGTGTGATAGAGTATAAGATGTGAAATAAAATTTTAAATCTCAAGGAAAAGGGCTGAAAAACTCATAATCCTGGGTGCCTAAATCCCAAACAAGTATATATAATTCCTCGATCACTTAATTTTTATAAACCCCAGAAAATATCTTCTCCATCTGTCAAACACCGCCGCACGGGCAGCTGAACAATGCGGCTGTTGGTTTTGAGTAAACTCCGCCGCCGTCCGCCGTCACCGCTCTACCATTTCTTCAACCTCTACTCTTCGTTGTCATCATCTTCTTCTCCGTCTTCTTCACATTCGTTGTTCAGCAGCTCAATCATCCACCATCACCATGGGCATCGCAATCATAACCTTGGCTGCTCGTCGGAGATATACTGGTGTTCACCGCGTAACGGTGTTTCCTTTTCTCGACAATTTTCGACCGAGTCAAGTCTGCCTGAACCAAGCGAGCCGTTTATTCTGTTACGGCCTCTTATATCACTTCTCGATTGTTATCACGATACGACTGGCTTTCCATGGTAGGATTTCGTACCTATCTCCTCATACAGTGCTAGCACACACACATAGAAATTTTTTCTTATGAATGTTGGAGGATTCCAATAAACGGGGATCGAAGATTTCATTTCTCTATTGCATAACTTCTCGCTACATTTATAAACGATGATGTATATGTTTTGTTTATCAATCATATTGTTGAAATTGACTTTTCTGCTGTTCCTGTTTGAAGAATAGATTTATTTTTCTATTTCTAATATTTATGGGTTTTCCTGAGTATCTTTTTCTGGTCTAATTCTTTTAACTAGCTTCTGTACTTAATTTAACTGAGGTTAGTGTAGAAGCTAACCGAATCAGGTGGAACTTCGTAGGTGGATAATAATATCCTCATCGACGCTGGCAATGAGATTGGCACTACTACCTTTAGTTGTGGTGCATCTAAAAAAGTTGAGGAGGATAGGAGAGCTACTGTCTCAATGTGAGTATAATTGCTCCATCTATGTTACTTTAAGCATGTGTCCAAGTTAGCTAAATCTTATAAAATGTTTTGACAATGACAATTGTCAATGTTGTTGGAATATAAGGTGCATGGACATGATTTTTTGAAATGTAACATATGATTCTGGTCTTTTGTATTCCTAATAGTACCTCCACCATTTCCACCACCTCTGTCAGGACGAAGTTTCAGAGACCAATTTGCCCTTTTCTGGAAGGAAAAGAAGGCAGCTGAGGGCCCTTCATTTCTTTGGTTTGCTGCACCCTATGCTGTCCAGGTTATTTCTCACTTTATTCTGCATTGGAATATAAAAATGGAAACAGCTCACAAATTAATAAACTCTAAGAGACCTTCAGAATATAGTTTTATGTTGGTTCCTGTTTTTGTCTTTCTGATTCATTATTGGAATAAAATTTGATTTTTGCCATCCATGGGTCTGCAATATTTTGCATAATGAGATAGAAGTGAGTCACACTGGAACCAATTGGGCAAGGACCCTGATGGCAACTTTGCCAAGAGACTTCTATTCTTCTAATTGTGTACAACAGATGTCCCTTAATGCTTTTCTCTGTTGTTCTTCTTGCAGATCCCCTGCTTTTTCTTGTGTGTCTCGAGTGTTCGTCGAATGTCATTGGATCATCACCCAGGTTTTGATAGTGTAAGGCAATTGTTACCAGATGGATATTGATTTTGTACAAAGTTAAAGTTTTATTAGCTTAAACTCTCAAAAAATTAAGTTAAATGCTTCTCGTGTTTGTTTAGGAAGCTTGCATTGAATACAATGTTGAACAATATACTTTGGATTGTATAAGAAATATAACAAAAGTTATGTGCTCTGCTGCCTACTTTCTGGAAAAAAAATATACTTCGACACTTAGATAATATCTTGCCTCTCGTAACAGCCTAACTTTATTAAGAAGTGGTATCTTTTTTGTATCTTACATCCTAGGGCTTACTTCTTTCTTATTGGATCAGTCCTGGTGGGTCGTCTTTAGGCTGCCGATAACAAACCCAAACCAATATTCCATCTGAACTTCCACTAGCATTGCTCTCTTTACGTTTGTATGCATATTTTCAGCTTGCTTGGGATCATAAAATCCCTACATTATACTTATTATGACTACTAGTCTCTTTATGTCTCTTAGGTGATCATCATTTCTATGTTCATTTTGATTGGCATCCTCAAGCCTTTTATCTTTCTTTTGCAAGTCTTGTGATGTTGGTGATTGATGAGGAGAGTTTTTTTCTTAAATATTGCAGGGAGGAATGTTATGGTTCCAGAACTTGACTGAATATCCACATGGTGTGTTGGGGCTTATTTTCCCATTGTGCATTACAGGCTTGCATCTCACTAATGTTCAGGTTTAGACACTACCCTTCAAGTACAAAGATTTTCCAATTCAAGTTTCAACATCTTTTTGGAATTGTAGAACTGATAATAAGTTGAGATGTGCATTTGAAGATAGTACACAGTATACGTGCTTGTCCATAAAGTTGATTTCATAATGACTTAATAATATGTTCGATGGCACAGCACTCTGACTTCACATTGCTGATGCATGCTGATGCTGTTGAGATAATTCACGTCATGGTTCTTTTGTTTAATGCTGTAATTTAGTATTTGGTTCTGCTCATGCGATCAGATATCTCTGCTGGAGAATACACACACTTTATTTATGGGATTTTATCAGTTTATGAGACAAGAGGAGTTGGGTTACCTGACCATCCTTTTCTCATTTTCCTTTCCTTTCCTTCTCCACTCCTTTTCCAATTCGGACTTGTCTTTTATTTCCTCGAACAACTCCTTTTTTTTTTTTAAAAGAGGGAACATTGATATTGTCATCCTAAAAAAAATAAATGAGCCATTCAACCAGTCAGAAGGAGTGATGAACCGAGGCTGGTTTAAAAAGTTTTCTGTTATTGTTAAAATAAATCTGAAAACAAACAAGTGTGTAGTCACTCATTATGGTGTTTATTGTTAGTTTTTCCAGTGTATTATTATTATATGCTAAACCTTTTCTTTCTCTAATTTCAGTTGTCCTTTCGGAAATTGTCCCTTCAAAACGTACCAGGCACCTTGGGATCATTGGCAAAGGTGAGGAAGTTATCAAGTCCTTTTCCTTCTCCATCCTCCTTTCAATCCTTTCATTAATGTCAGTGGGCCCCTGATGAGCTAAATACAGAATATCTTTCTTTATCTGTCTCATCTGCATTTATTAAAAGAATTATATTCTCTTAGTGTTAAGTTATGCAGTCCTTGTTAGATTTTTTTGTTATATGTGAGTTGGACTACTTCCTGACAAATTTGGACATTCATCTGTAATCTTAACTATAGAGCAGCAAAGATTTCTCTGAGCAGAATATTTGCTGAATGAGTTTTCTCTTTCTTTTAGATTTTAAATATATAAAGTGAAGTTGACAGATTCTGTCCAAGTTTAATTTAATTTAGTACTTCAGATGTGACTCGTTGCTGTGTTTTGTAGGCATATAAGGTGTATCTGCAAGTGCTGACACTGCCTATATTGATTGCTACGCTCAATGTTCCCCAGGTATAAAATGTTCGCCGTTTCTTTGATGTGACATGACTAAATTTATTATGCTCTGGCATGTCGGGAATGTTTATTCCATCTCTAAAATAATTTTGTGTATATTTTGCAATTCTTTTGCGTCGTAGTGGTGGTTGAAAGGGTGTGGGTGTGTGTGTTGGATGTGGGTTAGTTCAATATCCTGGATTTATTTATGCATGTAATATATTTCTAGTGCTCTCAAGTAGCTTCTTGCTGCAGTATGAATTAATGATTCATTTAATTGAACCTAAATGTTACTGAATATATATTTGTACTATTTATCATTACATGACATCAGATTAAGAGTATGCGGTGACTTGGCTCATATTAAATTGTACGTTTGTTATATCTCTCTTTTCACTTCTTGCAGGGAAGCTTAGTTTATTGGTTGACAAACAGTACACTGAGTCTACTGCAGGTTGGTACTGTTTTCCTGAAAATTAGTATGAGATGCTATACAATTCATTGATATTTTAATCTCCCATGTGAAGAATTCAATTAGTATTCCGTGTCTAAGCCCTTGTATCTATAACTTCGATTAGGTGGATGTGTTTGGATTATCTAACATCAGTAAGGTCAATGATGCATCAGCAGTTGCTTTTAACGTTACTCTACAAGTTTCACTGTAACATATAGTTATTCACAAGCTTATGGCAACTCTGATAGGAGCATCAAGGAACTACTTGCTATTTCTCTTTATTTTTTCTGCACGTCGACCTTGCTAGTTCATGTAGTTTGCTTGTGTTGTTTCTGACTTATAAATTCCATAATTACCACAAGTAGATCTCTCATTTACCTTAGTGCTTCTACTTCTATGGAAGTACCTATAGCATTACCAGCCTAAGTAGAAGCTTCTTATACTGGTATTTTCGTTCACTAGGGTTGCAGTGATTCTAGATTCCTGATAATAGAATGTAATAAAAAATAAACTAAGAATTAAAATGTACATCAAATCTCAGTCTATGGCAGTGGCAATGTCATTGATGTTCTCATATTATGTCATCTCCAGTTGATCTGATACTTTTACATGTACCTAGTTTCTGTGGTTCCTGTTTACTTTATTCATTTGATCTTCTATACTTTCTAGTATAAGAACTTATGCATATTTATTTTGATAATACTACGTGTAAAAGTTTGGTGTTTAATTTATGTTCTTTTACATTAAAATGTCCTGTTTGTATCTCTCCCTTTTCCACAAATGATTGACTTAAACATTCAATTATGTTTGTTATGAAGACCCTTACGGTTCTAATCAATGTAGTTCCACTCCTCCTTTACCCTTCTCAATTTACAGATGATATGCCTCCGTCATCCCAATGTTGTTGAGTATTTGGGGCTTCCTGGAATGAAGGACTCAGTAGTAGCCCCGACTGTTAAAGAAAGAGGCAGCGCTGCAGTACCAGAAGTAACAATACTGACAAAGGAGGGGGAAGTATCTGCTCGAAGTCTATCGCCTGATGAATTGGTTCCTGTGAGTCTTCTCATAGCATACCTCTAAGATGTTTTTGACATTGTTGAAATTTCTCCTATTAATTTATCTAAGCATGTTGCAACAGTTATCAATTAAAATGTTAGCTAGTGGCCGTAAGAATGCTGCAGTTGCAGTACTAAGGTAATCAACCGTTTAACACTCTGATAATAGTCTTTGCCTTCCATGTTTATTTTATATTTCATGAAATTTGAACTGCAGAGTTGCCCTTGAAAAGGATCCTGAGTATGTACGAGCGTTGGTTGTTTTGGGACAGACATTGTTACAAGCCAATCAAATTACTGAGAGTGTTGAATGCTTAGAAAATGCTATTTCAAAGGTCTGATTCAATTTTTATATAAAAAATTGACGTGTTTTTCTCTGGCCTAGTGACAACCAGAAATGTTATGGTCGGAGTTGTGTGCTCGTCCATCAAATATTAAACGAATATGTAACATCTGTTTGACATGATAAAGTTAGTGTGTTATTCTTGAATTGAAAGTACCTTGGGAAACTGAAATGTTCTGATGTATCATGTATGACTAGTTATCTACTTTACTGAGTAACTTTTGCTATTGTATCACGATTCCTGACCAGAGGTTTATTCTAACTTTCATTCAGCTCATTGTCGATGGGTATCCTACAGATGTTGAAAATGTGGATCTCTTGATCCTTTCATCTCAATGGGCGGGTGTTGCTCATTGCAAGCAGGTACTAACTGAAAGATATATTAGCCTTAGGAAATAATGAATTTCTAGTTATTAATGAGGTAAAGAATGTCAGATATTACACCTATAATTCCTTCCTCATTGATCACAATTCACAAATAGCTGACAACTTTCCTAAAATATTGCTCCCATCAGATTTTGATGTTATGTTGCTTTATGTTACTCTAGAAATTTCTAGCTTCTCCATTCATTGCCTTGAAGTGTAATTTTATACGGAAAATTAAGTTTTTACACCATTGCAGGGAAAGCTGGAGGAAGGTCTTTTACACCTAGAGAGAATAGGTCAACTTGAAGAGCCCGAGGATCCAAAGACCAAGCGCCACTACTATGATGGTTTACTTCTTCTTTCAAGGTATGCAATTGATGCCCCATCTCAGTTATACGGATTTTTCAACGTATGTTGCATCCTACGCCGGGTATATTACTCCTGATGAAGTGTCTACAATCGGTTAATACACAATTGAGTGCACACCCATTAGGCTGTGTGTAAAAGGAATGGAGGAACAGACGCCCAGGGCGCAGGGGACATAGTTTCAGTTTATATTTCTGTTGTCGTTTTTCCATAACTGTGTATTGAACTAGTTAATTTTTCTTTTTAGTGCTTTAACACTCATTGGTCGTGGAGCTGACGCATTGAAGTACTTGGAGAAGGCCGCTGCTTATGATCCTTCATCTTACAGTAAGTACATTGAAGAATTGAAATCAGAACCAAAGGATTTTGGGAGTGATCTATCCGATAAAGGGAGGTATTTATGAGTCAGTATTCCATTTTGACATCATTTTCCTAATTCTTTCCTTTTGCCCAAAGACGAGTAAGTTGCAAATCTCAACATAACATATATTTAGAACAGGACCACATCTTCTCATTCACTCAGTTTTCGTGTTGGTTTGTTGTATTATTGAGAATAACGACGTTGTGTTGTGCGATCGACGATCGTCCACCACACGCACACTGGTGGTGAAAAAGGTGTGTTGTTTGATTTGAGTATGTTTCAGAGTAGAATGGTTGCTTTGATGTCGAAAATGGGGCGTGAATGGCAATAAAAATGTGAGGTGGAGAATTTGAATGGCTAGAAATTGTGGATGTAATTGTAAAGTGTGGTGTTGGTTGAAATTGAATGCTTCCACGACTATGCATTTCTTGATTTAGCTAGACAATCAAACGTACTTACAGCCTACCCTCTCCCAAAGTTTCTCTTCTTTTCAACTCTTATCCAATCAGTGTAGCACACTACTGCCCAGATTTTTATTTATTTTTTCAACTACCATCACAGCCGTCGATTTTAAGTAAATAATAGCCACTTCGTTTTACTTGAGGGGAAATTACTCGTTTGTCCTCCAAACTTTTCCAGATTTGTTACTTTCACTTCACACAGGCATTACTCACACACTTACTTGTACCAAATGACATTTGTTAGGTCTTGTATACAAAGAAAAGGCGTACTTAATTGTTTATTTTATATGCATAATTCGTTTTAATATCTATTTTTGCAATTTAAAATGTAACCTAATCACAACAAGATATATACTCAATTTTTTCTTGCACTAGTCATAAAAAGGAATTAATTAAATTGAGTTTATATCAACGATGCTTTCAATATGAATCACTAACTAAAAAAGCAGCAGGTTATGAAAAAAGAATGGCAGCTTTATTTTCCAAAATAGAATGTAGTGTGAGTGGTTAAGAAAAGAGTAGGATATAGAAATGCTAGAAAATGTGGCTGAAATTGTGTGCACAAGGCAGAGCCATTCTTCTACAAGAAATAAACTGTGATCATTCCATACTATAGCATGTCCCACTTACTCATCATCATCATCGTTCCCCATCAATTTCCCTAAAAAAGTAATGGCCCATGCTTCATTGACCCCACCATACGTTATCAGTGTCGGAGATTAGATATTTTAATGGCTTCTTTTTGTTCAATTGTACGCATCATGTGTAGTACTCCCTCCGTCCCCCAGAGGTGTTTTCACCTTTAGGATGACATAACTTTTAAGAAAAGTAGAGTGTTGTGTAAAATTATATTATTAAAATAATAAGATTAGTTGGATTGTGAGGATAAAGTTAAAGTAATAATTTTCATTTATAGGGTGTGAAAATAATTGTGGGAAGGACGGAAAAGGAAAGTGTGAAAACAATTATAGGACGGAGGGAGTACTAAATTAGCATATTGCATTTATCATTGATTTAATAGTAGTATATATACTCATTAACGATCTTTTAATGAAATAGTATGAAGTTAAGTACAATAAAACAAGATTACGCATTTACTTCCTCCGTCCCAAAACTACTTTCACACTTTCCTTATTTGGACGTCCCAACTCTTCTTTCACATACCAAAAAAAGAAACTTTTCTCTCTCACAAAAGTTAACAAAATACATTTTTTCTTATTTTATTATTTAATTTTACACTCACATATTTACTTTTCATTGGTTCGCGTACCTGGAACTACTATGAAAGTAGTTCCGGGACGGAGGTAGTATTATATTTACGATATCAAGACCCTAATGTCATAGTCACTTTTGATTTATGTCAAAGTATCATACGTATTTGTTTGGTTTGCTATGTGCACTTATCATACTTCAAAATTCAATTTTATTGCACCTTTCATGAATTATAATACATCAGTTATATTAATCTATATGTTTTTCAATACATTATGCAATTATATTATATTATACAACTACTAATTATGTTGCATGGGTGTGTGCACGTGAGATGCAGGATTCATACAATATAAATTTGGAGAGACGATTTCAAAAAAATTATAGGTATCATTCATCAAGAATATGTTTATTTTTTTAATATTTTATTATACATGTATGTCTATTAAAAAAATATACTATAAATTTAAAAAATGTATAAATCTAAGTATATATATATGTAATCCATATTCTTTTTTCACCTAAAATTTAAGCATATTTAATAATTTAATATAATTAAATAATGAATTATCAATTTGAAGTTTTAGTAACCAGTTTGATAAGTTGGAATCGCACCACGAATTTTAGTTAAATTTATCAAGTCAGAGTCGCAGGTGAATGAATGTGAATATGATGTTAGCATCAAACATATTCAATGAAATGTTCTATATATGCAATAGTAAATTTATGAGAGAGAGAGAGAGATGTTGTGTGGAGCAAGGGCATCCGCATGATGGTTGGTGGACTTCCTTTAGCCGCCTGCATCGACGGTCTCTTGATTTGCCACGTGGCGATTGAGGTTGAAGAGGTGTGGTGATTTCTGTGGTTGTTTTGTAGCCGATAGGATTGTGACACGTGGGGGTCTTACTGTAGGGTGTGGGGTAGAATATAAAAGTTTGCTTATGAATTCACGCAATCAATTACTTTCCTCCGATGATGCTGATGTGATGCCCCATCTTTTTCATCTCCTTCGTTTCCTCTTTTCAATTTTAAACTACATCCATTTATTTCTCTAATTACTATTTCCTCTTCATCGAATTTAATATTTTTAATATATTATTTTCTAAATATGTTGCTCCCTTTTCTCTTTTAACTTTCATATTCTGAGTGACATTTATTTTAAAAATTGTTTATTAATTTTTTTAGATCAATGAATGAAATTATTTTAAAATAAAATAAATATTGTAATTTTTTTTTGTTAAAATTATTGTGGAATATTTTGAAAAGAAAGTTTGAAAGTTAAAAGGGAACGAAGAAGTACAATTTTTAGCTTGTGATTTCATACATTTAACTTTAAAAATAAAATAATTTTTTTTCAAATTTAGGTGTACATATTAAATTGGTATATTGTCCCAACACAACTTGGTCTAATGGATAATACTAATAGTGTATAATAAAATATTACTATTTCAATTTTAACTCTTTTTTTTCTATTTTTATTACATATATTCTATTCATGGAAAAGAGAAAGAAAGATACACACGAGGGAGGGAGTATATTAGTTTTAACTGAAACATATTAGCTTAATAAGTTCAGACAATATAATCACAACATAAATTTTGTTGTTTTTTTAATAATAATAAACGTGTATAATAAAATATGACACTAATTTTTATTAAAGCATGCTAACTTTATAATCAAACAATATTAGTGTATCCATGTTCCAAAATGTATTGCCCCTGCGACCAATTATACCGTAAAACTAATACTCACTCCATTCCAAAATATTTTTACACTTGTCTTATTTAAACGTCTCAATTTTATGTTCACACATTTTAAAAGGAAAATTTTCACATTCACCAAAGTTAATAAATTTTTTTTTTCTTATTTTATTATTTAACTTTACACTCATATACTTACATTTTTTTGATTCGCGTGTCCAGAACCACTATAAAAATAGTCCTGAAACAAAGAAAGTATAAAATAGACTAAATTTTATTTTCCTACAAGATTATTGTGACAATTTATTTTTTCAATATTTATGATATATATTGAAACATGACACTAATTTTAAACAAACATATCACAATACATAAATAAATATTTGTAAACTTTTGTAAATGTATGAATAAATTTTTTTTTTTAATAATATATAAATAAAAAGTATAAACTCTTCGAAAAGAGTACGTGACTGCACATTTTTTTTTACATTCCCATTTTGCCCATAGGCTCTCTCACCAACTTTGTCGGCCCTTGTGAATTCATTTTGTAGTTTATCCTAATTTCATTATTTGGCCTTTTTTTATATGTAAATAAATAGATCGAATTATGGTTTTTAGGTATGACAACTTTATCACGTTTTTTTAATTGTTTGTTATTTGTTAGGTATTAGGTAATCTTAAAAGATATGCCTCTCTTTATTTTTATAGAAAAGATATTCCTTTTTATTATAACGATTACTTAAATTGTAAATTTGAAATGAATAATTTTCGATGTTATCATAATTGTAAATTTTATATAGCTATTATTTTAAAATTGAGTTTTTCTTACAACAATTGCACGGTATAACCAATTATTTAGATAAGTGATAAAATAATATTGTTCGATTATAGTAATTTACATGTTTTAATAAAAATCAATATCACTTTCTTTATACACACATCTAATGTTGTTCATATGAAAAAAAAAAAAAAAATATTTGCTTTATAATTATTTAAAAATATATAACTTTTAAAGAATATAAAATTTCAAAGAAATTAGTCTTGTATGCACCAGTTACACGGTGCAACTCAAGTTCATTTTTTAGAAGTTACACATGTTATTATTGAAAAATATATCTTTTATAGTGTAATTTTTTAGTAATAATTGTACAACTTTTCAGTAATAAATTATGTAACTTTTTAAAAATGAACTTGAATTGCACCGTGTAACTGGTGCACAGGAGACTTACTCGTTTCAAAGTGTAAAATTTTGGGAGGGGTAAATATATTTAATTAAGAAGTCCAATTTGTGCCACGAGTAACCCACCCTTTGCATTTATTATTATACTCGAGATATTTGTTGAAACTCACCTTAATTCACATTTCACCCCACTTTTCTCCAATATTTTCCCTCTCATGCACAATATTTCTCTCAATTCACAAATAGTCCGTAGTCTTATATATATTTTATTTTTTTATTTGTGTTTCAGATTAATTCTTATCCTTTTATTAAAAATAATTATTTTATTATTATATTCACAACCAATCATTTTTTTTATAAATGAATTCAGTTAAAATATTATTTTTATAGCTTATCCATTTTAATAAAAATAAAATTGGGGACAGAGGAGTATTTTCCACAAAAGAGTGTGGAGATATTAGAAAATTTCGACATTTTTAAAATGTAAAGCAATACTGATGCTCTATAGTGAAGTAATTAATGGTGAAATATGAGGGTCTTAGAATATAAAATAAAAGTTTGAAGGAGTAGATATTGGAAAGGATAATAATGAGAAGCAAGAAAAGAAAGTGACTACAAAGGTTGTTCGAGAGGAACGAGGTTTTTGTGGACAGGGATAGAAACTGAAATGAAATATTTTAAAGGGCCGATTGTGTGTGTGTGTGTATTGGCATATACGTGTGTGTGTGAGAGAGAGAGAGAGAGAGAGGATGAAATTCATACACATGTTGGTATGTAGAGAGAGAGAGGATGAAATACATACACATGTTTGTATGTGGTGATCTTTCCTTGCTTCTTTCAATTCCACACACTAGTCAAATATTTATTCAACTCATTTCATTTCTCTCTCTCTCTCTCTCTGCAATACTAATATAAATACGTATATGCATGTTGTACCTATATGTGTTCTCCTCTCTCCACTCTCTCTCTCTCTCTCTCCAACACACCTCCCTCTCCCTCTCTAGAATCTCAACAATATATGTACGAAATAGTTGATATAATTTATAAGCAAGTAAATCAATTTCTCTATATAGTCTCATAATCTCCTTCCTCTCTCTCTCTCGCGTTAATCCTTAACAATTATTTTACTCTTAAATTTTAATAAAAAAAGAAATTAAAGGGAGATCGAGAAACCCAATGGTTTGCACTATGAAGGTGAGGCTATGCGAGCTCTGCCCTTCGGACGCCGCCGTCTTCTGCCCTTCCGACGCCGCATTTCTCTGCTGGAGCTGCGACGCCAAAATTCACGAGGCCAACTTTCTCGTCGCCCGCCATGTCCGCCGATCCATATGCTCAACCTGCAAGGAATTCACCGGAAAGGAAGTCTCCGGCGTCGGTTTCCGCCCCTCGGCCGCCGCCGACGACTCATGTTCGTCAGTTTGCATCTCCAGCACCACTAAGGAAAACTCTGACGCCGACTCTTCTTCGACCATGTCCTCCGGGAAGCGCCGACGAACGATGAATTATTTGAAAGCGGAGGGCATTTTCGTAAACTGGTGTGGGAAGCTGGGAATGGAGGTTGAGCTGGCGGTTCAGATGGCGTGCAGGGTGTGTATGGATGGATGGACGCTTTTGCCCTTCCGCGTTACCTTGGCGGCTTCAATGTGGCTCGGCTTGAAGATGACCCTGGAGAAGTCAGTGCTGACGTGGAAGCTGTTGAAGCGGTTTGAGGAGATATCGGGAGTACCGGCTAAGCTTATATTAGCCGCCGCGTCCAAGTTGGAGCGGTCTTTAAGCAAAGACCAACTCCATCTTGACCTCCAAGAGGGATGGGCCGAGAGCTGATCGGCTCGGCTCGGCTTAACCTTTTTTTTTTTTTAAATTAGTTCTTCGAGGCCTTTGTCATAGTAATATATATATATATATATATATATTAAGATTTTATTATTTAGTGAAAGTTGAGTTTAATTCCAACGTCGGATTGAAAAGAAATGAAATGAAAAAGTGAGGGACTCTAATTAATGTAAATGATCATGGATTTGTCACAAATAATTTGTTATGGAGTAACCAAATTTGTAGTTAAAAAGGTGTGTTGGCAATTACAGAATGCATGTACTACAACTTAATCAGGGGATATTTTCTACATATGTGACCTCATGATTAATTTAAAGCATGAATTATACCATAAAAAGTTTGCATACTTTTTTTTTTAGTTTGTCCCATAAAATTTGCAGACTCCTAAAATAGAAATATTATTTTAAATCTTCACCTTAAAAATCTTTAACTCACAATCTTCATCATACACATTCTACTCACTACACTTTTTCTTAAAAGTCGTGTCCCCAAAAGTATCTCAAACTTTTGAGGAACGGAGGTAGTATATGAATTGTTGGCAAAAAAAAAAAAAAAAAAACTCCCAGTACCATTTGGATTGAAGGTTTTTCATAATTTTTAGATACATAAATTAAGGCACACAATATGGATACAAATGGTAAAGAGATGTGGTTAAAGGAGAATGAGATGGAGAGATTGATGTATTCATGTAGAAAGAGTAGTTAACTGAAAATAAATGAGAAATTTTAATTGAAGTGGTAAAAATGAAAATTAAAAATAGAAAAATTTCAACTGAGGTTGAGAGATTATATTGTGCGATGTTGGAGTTTCAAAAGTAACATGAATCATTAAATAATTTAACTCTAAAATATGTACTATATTACAAATAAATAACATAAATTATAAATTTTATGCAATATACAAGAGTATCCTGTAAATCAGTTTACTTGATATTTTTTTTGATGTTATGCATATGTTGTGTCATTTTTTTTAAAAACAAAATATACTTAGGCCACAAAAGGCTGCTAATTAAGTTGTTAAAAGAAGAGAGCTGGCTGCATAGGTTTATTTGAGGAGATGGCAGAAAAACTTAGGCCACATAATTAATTGTGGTTCCAAATTGAAAACATTACTACAAATTATTAATTAATTAATTTAAGTGTCTGTCTGATTTCAAGACATGTTTCTTCCCAATGTTGTCTGTGTGTATATTTCTGTGGTCTGTGAATTGTGAAGAGGTGTCATATCAACCCTTTGCACATTCCACCTCACACGTGGAATCAATTTTTGTTTTTGTATGACAACAAACTTTTTTCCCACAATTGAAATGGTATTTTTATTATTGTACGACCCAAAAAAAAAATGAAAAAAAAAATTTACTTTACACACATCTTTTATAGACATCTAATACAAATTTATATATTATTAAAAAGAAATTATTAATTTATTAATTATATATTCATAAATTTATACACATATTTACATATATGTCACTATTTTATACTCCCTCCGTCCACAAAATTTGGTCTACCTTGATAATTCACCATTATTAAAAAAAATTGATGTTGATATACAAAAATGAGTGTATAAGTAGATAAAAATATTAATTATTAAAAAAATATTTAATGTGATGTATAAAAGTAAATATTTAATTATTAAGCTTCATAATTGATAATCTCAAAGTATATCTTTATATAATTTAGAAAATATAAGATGCCTCATGCCTAGTGGTTAAATAAGGTTTAAACACAATATTATAACTATACTCATTAATATTTCTACTTTTTTTTTTGGAATATTTTTGTTCTAAAAATAAAAATAAGAGTAAGTCTCTTGCACCAGTTACACGGTGCAACTCAAGTTCATATTTTAAAAGTTACATAATTTATTACTGAAAAGTTGCACAAATTATTACTGAAAAGTTACACTATGAAAGATACATTTTTCAGTAATAACATGTGTAACTTTTCAGTAATATTTTGTGTAAGTTTTAAAAAATGAACTTGAGTTGCACAGTGTAACTTGTGCATACAAGACTTAATCCTAAAAATAAATCTAATTTAAATGATTCTTCACCATATATATATGATGATAATATAATAAATTTGAAACGATATCGATTATCATCCATGTGAATTTAAACCATGAGGCATATATGTTGATCATCATCCACATGAAATACAACACGAGGTTTGATGCTAAAGCATGGATATAGATTGAAGCATGTGGTTAATGTCTGAAAGCATATGTAAACAAAAATTGGCCCAACAAATATATAATTTCTGAAAATGGAGTAATCCCTTGATCGCCCCTAATCTAGGAAAGTTAGGCAATTGCTTTAATTACTTCTACCCAACTGTGTGCTACTATTATTTATCCACATGTTAAATGTGTTGCACCAAATGTCACATGCATGCTACCCCTCCTCTTTCATCCTTAGCTCGATCTCATGCACCAAATAGTTAGGCACTCCATCTCTTCTGTTGGATTATGAAGCACTCAACTTTCATATCTAAGTGATTTCATTTAATTGATGAATTAATTCAATAAAATATATATGTACGTACTACTCAACGATTCTGCTTTTTTTGTATGGATAATTAATAAGTTGTGGCACTTAGTCAATATATATAAAATTTAAATCTAATCTAGTTCTCGAAAGAAGAGCTAGGTGTTGAATTAAATCCATTTTAATAACTCTATAAACTCACCATTCATTCATTCATGATACACATATATATCAATCAAAACCCTGCTTTAGCTAGCCTTGCATTATTTCTTTGTTTCATTATACATCACATGGCTTTGGCATTGGCTACTTGCCAACTTCTTTTCTTCCATCACTTGTGAAAAGAATTCTCCAAGCTTAATCCCCCCAACTCCTGGTTTTACAACATCAATATCTCTCCCAAATAAGCAAGAATCTTTACTAGTGTTTAAATTTGATACGGTCTCGTTTAATAGTTCTGTTTTTGCGCACCATTTACCAGGCACAACCTTGTCTGGATCGCGCTTGAGCAACTTCTCATCAATCTCTTGTATCTCAGGATCATCTTCTCTGAACGGCCTAGCGAAAATTGCTCGATTATCTACCAATAGATCACTTAGTGACATGTTAGTCCTCTGATGGTCGTCTTTGAAGCTCATGTACCTCAAGTTATCGTTCACTAATGTCGTGTTTTGGAGCTCTGGTGTGTTGCAGAGGACAGTTTGGAAGTATGATTCAAGTGGAAAGATCACATTGTTGAAGTACATTAGCAACTTTCTAGGTAGATTGTCCCATCCATTCACACAATGTTCCAAGAATCCTCGGGTTAGAACCATCCAAGGTGAACCTGTAGATTGTGTTGGAAAAAATATTGTTGATCTAGATTTTGATGATAATGAAGGAAATACAATACGAAATTAGACCCCAAATCTTTCTATTTTTAGATAATATATATAGTAAAGTCCTTTAACTACTTGGGACAACCAAACGGCTCGACTTTAGATTCTTTAAAGATGAAACAAACCTCCGAATATCTGAAATGCGTCTGGTTTTTCTCTAGTTTCTACGGCGTACAAAATGGGGGAGTCTTTTGTAAGGTAGAGATTGGGATCTACAACAATTTGGCTCCTGCACAATTCAATCTAGTATCATGATGCAACAAAAGAACATAGAATTTATCATAAAATGCAAAATCGTGTCAATATATTCTGTCAAGTTCATTTGCACTCATCTGTGTTCAAATGTTAATATATATATATAGAGTTAATATTACAAGTGCATTTCAACATATCTAACATCTACAAAATTTTGTTGCCTAAAAGGATAAAATTATATTTAAACATCTCCTTTTGAAAAAAAAAAAAAAAACAAAATATATATTGTCCCTTTTACGAAAAGTATACTAAGAATATTTCTTTCAATAATTTTTCTCTTTCTCATCCAACCATTATCTAATTATTTTACTATCATTAATTTTCCATTCACTTAAATCACAAATCAACCTCAAAATACTTCAAAATATTTTTATTATATATATATTTTTAGAAACTATCTAAATCAAATGAGCATATATTTTTGTGATGGAGGAAATATGTGCTTACTTCTCTGAGGACGTGCCATTGTTGAACCCCATAAAGATTACATCTCTAGGCAGTGAAGTAAAAGCATAGAGAATATCTGCAGATAGAATTGATTCAAGCATTTTGTCAAACACTTGATCAACCATTCAAAACAGAACACACAGACAAGAATACTGCAACGATCTTACCATCCTGAGTTAAGATTGGATAATCTGATGTAGTCAAAGGGATAAACCAATCCCAATCTGCATTAACTCTGAGAAGCAACGCCGCCGCGTGGAGCACCGCCGCCAATCCTGACGCCGCCATTGCATTGACAGCATAACTCTGCCCGACAACTTCAACATTCCCAAATTCTCGAAACACACTTTCAGAATGAACTGAAATGGCTAATTCTATTCTTTCTTGATCGGGTGAAGATGAATCAAGCTGCAAAAGGTACTGATTTCTCGGATGATAAATTCCCTTCAACAGCCTCAAGATCCTCTTGTTTTCGCCCCGCGAGCCCATGATCCAATAAGCTAGAATCGGAGGAGCATCGGCCCCTTTCGAAGGAGTTCTTCTCGGCAATGAATGCGCATACGATGTGTTTGATAATTTGCCGATGTGAGATAACTGTGACCATGCTATTAAAACCATCAACGCCACTGCTGAGCAGAGGATCCATAGCCGATGACTTGGGATCGTGGAAAAACTCTTCATAATCCTCATCTACTATCAAGAATTTACGATCATGATCTTGAAATCTTGGAAACAGTGAATAAAGAAAGATGGAGAGCTATTTTTGATTGGTATGACAGGTGTGTGTGTAGATGACAAACCACCAAACCAATCAATAAAATCATAGCTTGTAGAATCTTGATTTTTAAGTAAACAGAAAGGAGAAAAGTCCAACAATTGATAATAATCAATGGAAAAGTCGGTTTAAAAGAAAGTGAAGCCTTGATAAAATAATGGGTGTGTGCAGTACACAGTTGACAGATGGTCTGCTGCTATGGCTTGGACTCTCTCTCTCTCTCTCTCTCTCTGTTGAATTATTCATCATAATTGGTACGTTATTCATCATTGTACATTATTATTTCATTATATTGGTTAGCATATCTGTCACTAGTTGGTAATTAATTTTCTATGATTCAAATAATATTCTTACTAATATATCATAGATTTATGGCATTACATTGCATAGAAAAATACAATATAAATACTCTTTGAATCAAAATCTATGACTATCATGTTGGAAAGTTTTGGCTAGTGAGAAAGTATAAGCAATTTTCTGTTGGTAAATTTTTTGACAGGGCATACTGGCTTTGACCCCATTGAGTGATCATAGTGCAGTTGATAGGCTGCTAAGTAGGTATTTTGGATCAAGATTTGCACAGTCAGAATCACTTTTTTAAAACATCCCCCTCACAGATTGTGGATTTCAGAAGTGATTCTCCTTATTCACCAGTGATTGAAACCAAGTGCTAAAACTCGTTGCATAATGTGAACAAAGATGCAGATGATATGTTTGATGACTTTTTCGACAAACCATGGGAAGTATGCAATGGATGCTGATGCTAAAAGTTTGTCCTGTAAGCTGTCATACTTTGCTTCACAATTTGTACTTAGTCGTGCATAGCCCATATTTCATCATACAAGTTTTAGGAAATGAGTGCATTTGATATCATATATTTCTGTGGTTATTGCATTGCAGCATCAAGGCAGCAGACATCTTGGTTGAAAGGTACTCGTAAATGTCAATACTTAGTACCTCAAGATACAGAGAAGACGGGCAATAATTGCATATTGCTCGTGAAATGGACTATCGCAAGAAGCCCTTTTAGCTGTTGCAGTGATGCAATCACCAGCCATGACATAAGAAAATTGATAACATATCCCAGCCTAAAAATCACAACATGCCAACTCTAGCCAAAAAATAGCATCTACATAAAACTTAATGATTAAAGTAAATGGGAAAATGTAAGATCACAACCACATATATCTATGTAGTTTGGAATGAATTTAAGCATCTGTTTTCATTTCCATTATTATTGATTTATAAACTCGAATTTCTCGTGAGGTCTGCTTAACATGTTCCTTTGCATCTGATTAGACTAAAAAACGATGAAGCTGCTGCTACTTCTGTTACTGAAAAGCATTCCCTGTGTGCTAACACTAATAGTGATTTTCTTTTCACTCTTGTTATACCATCTATATTTCACAGTTTACTAGCAAGCAGGGACTCATTTCAAAAATTAGTAGTAACTCAACTGAGTTTTTGATGATGCATAATCTTTTCCTGAATTAAGAGCTTCTGTTTAAGTGGAGGTCACTTTGATCGGATAAACAAACAATATGTACATGCATGATAAGTTAATCCATAAGATGCATGTGAATCTATTTTAAATACACCAATAATACTTTTGACCATTTCAACCCCAAAAAAAAAATGTAACCATCCTTCCATTTAATTAATTAATAATTACTATGTTTATTAGAATATCCCTTGCTGATTATTTATATTAAATAAATTATATAAATAAAAGTATAATCAATTTATATTTTTAGTATAAGTAATTTGACTGCATATGAGAACTGCACATTATGTATGCAAAAGAGTAATAAATATTTTGAGAAAATTACATAATAGTGATATTAATTATAAAATAATTATGTACAGAAAAAATATGCTTTTGTTCATATAAATATTGTAAATCAATTTATAGATATAATTATTTTTTAAAATTAATATGCAAATTCCGCAAATATTGGGAAAAGATCTTTAGAATAGGCCAGATGGGCCCATAATAGTTGGGCCAGGCCCAATATCTTTCAGCCCGGTTCAAGAGTTCCTTCACAAATAACCTGGCATCGAAAAGCCAATAACGAAGAGAAGAGCAGTCCTTTATTTTCTGTACCCTCCCTCCCTACTTGCGAATCTTCTTCCATGGAAGCTATTTCCACTTCCGCTTTGCAAATTCAAAAGTTCCCTGAGACTTCATTGGGAGCTCACTCTCTGAAAACAACCAACAAGCAATGTGCTTTGTTGAGAATTGCTCCCAGTTCCGCTAGAACGCCGTCGTTGCGATGCGTTTCGGCGCTTGCTCGGGAAGTTTCAGATGACGGCAGCGGCGAAGATGATAGTCGCTTAGATAACGATAATGGCGCCTTGCGGCTAGTAACGGAAGAATCTCTGTCTTTATCTCAGGTAGGGGAAGAAAAAGAAACAAAGGGAAGAAGTTGCGTTTTAATTTCTTTTTCTTTTTAATTCTTAGCTTTCCTGGTTTGGTATTCTGAATTATTTGCTGGGGATGATTAGGAAATTGTTATTAAAATTCATTTTTTTATCTTTTTTTTTTTTTGCTCCTTTTGTGTTTACCAAGCTTGATACTAGTAATTTGTTCTACTTCCAACTGCTGCCCAACCTTTCTGGGATAGGATCAGGGAGGCTCTTTCGTGTTTTTTGTAGATAGCTTGATATTTCTATGTGTGTGTGTGGTGTGTGTTTGGGGGTGGAAGGTTGGGGTGAACTGGGGAGTGGAAACTGTAATGCTTGTTTTCTGATGGAGTTGGCCTTGCATATAGTTTGTTATGAACAGGAAAGTTCTGTTTCTCACCCCTTCAATCTGAATTTTGATTAAAGCATTGTTCTTTCTACCCGACCTTAGGAGATGCTCATGGTTAAAAATGGAGTAACTGCTTTTATATAATTTATAAGCTAAAAGTAAGTAATCGTTTCAAACTTCAACCTACGGGTTACTTTAGTTAACAGTTTTGTCCAATAACCACTGATTACTAATATCACTGTCCTAGCAGTTTCGGGGGATTTAGTTCAAGCATGTTCTCTCTTGTTTTCTCAGTTCATTATCAAAGACCTAGCTGTCATTACTCTATAGTTTCTTCCGCACAAAATAATGATGTATAACACCATGGAACCAGTGTTAATTGTACTTTTGCTCCCATGGATTGACAAGTTAGACAACTTTTTTTTATGATAGTCTGTGAATGAATATTTCAAATGGCTTGTTCGACTTTGTTCTGATGGCCTCTCTCATCTCCTGAAGGGTGATTCAGATCTCCAACAAAGTAAAGAAAAGGATGTAATGGGCTCGTATGCATCTGCTGGAGGTTTAGGCTCTTATGTAACTACAACAGTGGGAGGTACAAGAGCTGGGCTTTTTAGAACACCTATATCCGGAGGGGTTCAAAGTGCCACCTCTGCTCATGGCTTGCCAAGACCTGCCTTAGCAGTGCGGAATTTAATGGAACAGGTAATACTTCCTTGCTTTAAAGATAATATAAATATTATTTATAAATTGCCAAAAAAAGTTTCTGACATGTTTTTCTGCCATTGTGTCGCCGGTTCCAATATGGGAAGGCTAGATTTGCTCACCTGTGTACTGTGATGTCACGCATGCACCATCGGCGGGAGGGTTATCCATTTGGGTCACTCGTAGATTTTGCACCAGATCCCACAGGACGTAAGTTCGTTAGAATGTCCTATGGATTCTTTGCAGCTTCCTGTTTCACACAGAAATGCCAAAATACACATTTTAATGTTTCAATTGTTAATATGCACTCTATTTCTGGTAGATGTTAATTAAAAATCATATTATTTGGCTCTGAGATTGTTCTCTTGTTCATTAATAATCAGGATTGGTGTACAGTTGATGTAAGAGAGGTATTTATTTAATGAACTATGGAAGGAGGAGATGCCTTTTTTGCAACATTTCATATAAATTTTTCCTCCATATGCATTTTTTTATTAAATAGTTATCCTCTGGAGATGATTGACTATTGGGTTAAAACCTAGACCTGGATTTGGTATATGATGTGTAGTTATTGATTTCTTTTTTTGCTGCAGATCCAATTTTTTCGTTCTCACCATTGGCTATACACACAAGGAACTTGTTAGCTGATCCAAAATGCACACTAGTTGTGCAGGTTAGCATCTTCTTTTAGGAAGCTTTTCATTTTTATCACCACTTTACTGATGAATATCAAATTCTATGATCGTAAAATCTGAAAAAAATAATATTCATTAGACACCTGGATGGAGTGGCTTGTCAAATGCACGGGTGACAATCTTCGGTGATGTATACCCCCTCCCAGAAGATCAGCAGGTAATGCATTCTTCAACTGATGCTCTTACGTGTGTAAACTTATTTACCTAAGCCATGTTACCGTGAAAAGCCTGTCTTTATCCACATTGGCGAGAGTTAACTGAAAATTTTCTGTGGAATCATTTTTTACTCCACCCCCGCCCCAAAACCCAAAAGAAAAAGAAAAAGGATTTTGGTACTTGTTAATATGATTGTAGTCGCCCTCTTTCCATTTGTCTTTGTGAAGGGGCTGCTGGGGGTATTGATCTGTGTAATATTCTCTTGAAGGATATTAGCTTACTAACCACTTGGTGGATATTCCTGATTTCTGAGAATAACGGTTGCCTCATTTTTTTTCCAGGAATGGGCTCATAAGCTGTACATGGAAAAACACCTACAGGGACCTTCGCAGCAGTGGGGGAATTTCTACTATTTTCGAATGCAGAACATAAGGTTAGCTCTCTTCAGTTCAATTTTTTATGCTTTGGAATTTGGATGCACCAAATCCTAACTTGAAAATGAGTTTTATGATTCTCATGGAACAGAAGAATGCTTGAGAACATGTCCATATGAGGCAAATATTCGACTTTGATGATGTAATTATGTACAAACAAATTTCATATTGAAAGATTTCTAGGTTGATGAAATTTGACAGCCCAAAATGCTTATCCTTCAACTTTTACAAGTATTCAATATAACCATTATTTGAATATCTTGATTGATTGGCTTTGTATTGCATTTCACTTGAGACGTATTACGAAAGGTTACAAGTATTTCATCCAATTAATACCACCCCTTAAAGCTTTTGAGATGAACAGCATAGTTTCTTCGAGAAACTAATTTGAGTCTTACATGGCAGTGATGTATACTTCATTGGAGGCTTTGGGACTGTTGCTTGGGTTAATGTTAAGGAATACGAGGCTATTAAACCTGATAAGATTGCTACTGATGGGGGTGAACACAATCTAAAGGTTCATATTCTGCACTGCCCCCTTGTTCCTTATTAAATCATTTTTTTTACGAGGTATATATTGTTGCCTGAAATTTCTTTTGTATTCATTTAGGAACTTAACGCAATGTTTTCAAAGCCTCTGAAAGAGCTTCTATCTGAAGAAGTTGAGATAGATGACGCTGCTCTTATATCGATAGACAGCAAGGGGGTTGATGTCCGTGTGCGTCAAGGGGCCCAGGTATTGTTCCTTGCTTGAATATAATGGTTATACTCATTGTGGTTGTGTTTGTCGAACTAGTTTTTTCATTTTATTTTTGTGGTATTCAGTTCAATGTTCAGAGAATTTCATTTGAAGAAGGGGTTGTGGATACACTAGAGGAAGCAAAGAAAGCGCTTGGGCGACTTTTAGATAGAGGTCGAATACAGAATATGCAAAAGTGAGAGGTAACAGCTACTGCAGAGTGGGGTTATGCATAATAAGACTACAGTATTGCATTCTGAATGTTGGAGAGTTTTAGTTTCTGCTTAAGCAAGGGCAGGAAACTTTGATTGCTGTGCTTGTCTGCTCAATGAATTGTTGGTTTTCATGGCATGCCTCCTTGTATCTTAATAATGCAAACTGGGTGTAGCTGTGCTTTTTAAGTTATATATATATATATGTTCACAATTGAAAGGCATGTGGAGAGAAATTTGATTTTCTATTTTAATTCGTGTCATCATCTTGTAATTGGTTTTGCGATTTGGGGGGTCAAGGGCAGATTATGGATGCTGCTGTGATTTCAAATCCGCCCAACGCATTGGGTTCTTGATGGCACTGGCGAAAAGGGGTTGGTTAATTGTGTGGATTGAAGATGTTTTCCATGTATGAATTTGAAGGCCGAGGATACAGACAGGCAGTTGGGGAATTCTCAAGGGGCGAAATGTCCTCTGTTGTTTTTCTCTTGTTCAGGCAGGGGCGATTTGTTTCGACACGAAGCAGGGGAGCGTGTGTTTCACTTTTCAAAACAGGTGATCATCATTCATTCATGGGAGTGGACAAGACGTGGTAATAACTTAATAGTAATGATGCAACTCTTTGGAATTATTATTATTTTACTTTATAAATGGTTTTAGTTTGACAAGTGAGAGGCGTGTGGAAAGAAGGTGCTACACACAACACAAGCACGCAATTTGGGGTCGCATCAAATATCATTAGTTATTGTTATGAGATAAAACCTTCGTTGGATGCATTTGAACTTGAAATATACAAACACCAACTCTAACAATGCAAGCTGACTTGTGAGTATTAATTAACATAATAATACACAGTAGCTGGAAACATTTTAACTTTATATGCAGTAAGTATTATTAGGGTTTAGATTGAAAGGGGTGTCACAAGAAGCTACTACACACACACACACACAAAACAACAATTGACTTCAGACAGCTTGTTTCTACTTCTGTCGTACGTATTGCTGCTGCAAATGTTACTTTTTCTTCTTCTTTTTTTTTTTTTTTGACAGGGAGGACATATTTTTTAGTATTTTAAGTAGAGAGAGATTGAAGTCTGTAAATATGTTGAGAGAGAGAGTGTGTGTGTGCCAATCTTGCATATCTCTAAATTGAAAGACATCATTGGATCCCCTTATTTTGTTTCAATTCTCTAACTCAATTTTGTTGACGTCTGCCCATTTATTAATATTTTGGAAAAGAAATATGGTCAAATTTGAAATCAAGTATTAGGATTAAAAAAAATACATACACTCAAATTTAATGTCATACTCAAGAAAATTTGCTAGCGGGAGTGGGGTCAAAATTATCTTAAGATTAGGATTATGATGGAGTCGCGATATTTCAGCAATTTGGTTAAAATGACTGACTGACTATGAAACAAGAAATTCCATTCCATCCATGGCCATCATCTCCAACGACAAAGAACCATCAGTAAAAAACATGAGCAGTGAAAAAGAGGCAAGAAAACAAAAGGAGGTGGAGGAATTCAACAACCCAAGAAAACACAGATTTTGTCCCATGGCGGAGAGCAGCAACAATGGATCATCGCCAGTCACAACAATCCCCCAAGACCATCTCTTCTCAATCCTTCTTCTCCTGCCCATTGAATCCATCCTATCTTTCTCAATGACTTGTAAGAAATTGAAGTCGCTGGCGTATTCAGATTCTCTGTGGGAATCAATCTGCAGGAGGGATTGGGGCCAAACCCCTTTCGATGCTCTCAAGGCCTCTCCGTGGAAGAAGTTGTACCAGCAGGTTTATGAGTTGGACTCTGCGTTTTGCCGTAGACTCTTAGCAGATGCCGATGGGGATCTTCCCAGCCCTAGAGCTTCTCATTCACTCAATTTCGTATCTGGGCATTTGCTTCTCTTTGGTGGCGGATGTGAGGGAGGTCAGCTCAGCTCTCTCCCTCTTGTAATTTATGATTCTTGGTTCCAAAATCGACTTGATTCTTTCATGAATTCTGGTCGCGATTGCTTAATAATGTGATACTAGTTACTACAAGTTTGATTGGGCTTATTTACAGATTTTTGGGGAATATTATTATCATCAGGTTATGCCATATTTGTTCACTCCAAATTTGTGTGATAACATCTTCATCTGCCTATGGAGCTACACTACCTAAGTAGCAGCTTCTGATCATTTATTGTTAATTCTTAGTAAAGCAAAAGAGGAAGTTGTAGAATTCTCTCTTATTATGTGTTGGTTGGTCTAGCTTCTTCTCTATGCATATCTTATATACATCAGCGTTAGAATCTTTTCTTCTTGCATCTCTTCAAGAACTCAACTACTCCATCAGTCCTAGAATACCTTTCACTTTATTTCTTCCTTCGTCCCATTAACCCTCCATAAACTCACTTCCACAATATCCTAAATTTTATGCAATTTCATTATTTTTGGGCCCATACGCACAATCCAACTCATTTCCTTACTTTACACATTAAAAGATTACAAATACCTCTATTTGTTCTTCCACATAATGAATTTGTGCGTCATTCCCTCCTATGAAAGGTTTCATGGGATGGGGAGAGTATTTGATTAGGCTTACGGTTGATGTTTTCTTGGTTCTCTCTCTTCAGGCAGGCACCTAGATGACACATGGATTGCAGACGTAGGCAATGGCTTGAGACGATCATTAAAGTGGCAAAAGATGAATTCAGGCATACCCAGTGGTAGGTTTGGGCATTCATGTGTAGTAGTTGATGAACATCTTGTACTTTTTGGAGGTATAAACGACCTCGGAATCCGCCAAAATGACACGTGGATCGGACAGGTAACAATACAAGAAAACAACAGTATAACAATGTCATGGAAGTTGTTAGATGTTCACTCCGAAGCAGCACCACCACGTGGGGCCCATGCCGGTTGTTGCATGGATAACAAAAGAATGCTCATCCACGGAGGCATTGGCCCGTCCGGCCTGAGACTAAACGACACCTGGATTCTTCAACTTTCTGAAGATCTATATTCTGGGACGTGGACAGAAATAGTTTTTCAACCATGCCCCCCGTCTCGCTCGGGGCACACGTTGACTAATATAGGTGGGTCCCAGACTGTTCTTTTTGGAGGGAGGGGTGTGGGTTATGAAGTACTAAACGATGTGTGGATTCTGAATGCTTCTGAAGATCATTGGAGATGGGCACAGCTGTTGTTTGAGATTAGGAATGTACCTCAAGGGTTGTCCCTCCCTAGAGTGGGACACTCGGCCAACCTTATAATAGGGCATCGACTGCTAATCTATGGAGGTGAAGATTCAAACAGGCGTAGGAAAGATGATTTCTGGGTACTAGATGTCAGCTCAATGTCTTGTGTAAAAATGAACCTGAAGCAAAACAGAGTATTTAGGAGAATGTGGAGAAGGCTTGAACCCAATGGGGATAAACCTGAGTGCAGATCATTTCATGGAGCCTGTGTCGATGATTCGGGCCGTTTTCTGTACATCTATGGTGGGATGGTAGATGGGTTGATCCAACCAGCTGATCCCTCGGGTTTAGAGTTTGATGGAGAAAGTTATGTGGTGGATCTTTTGCAGCAGCCTTAGATGGGAAAGGGATGAAGCTCACATTGAGGTTGTATATATTTCCTTATTAAGAAAGGAGAACTGGTTTGAGATTCTTGTATTTGTTGTCTTTGAGGGTTATTGAATCCCAAGCTAGATGGGTGTTTCTTGTTTATATTAAGGAAATAGTTGGATGAGTACTTTGTTAAATCTGGTAGTGAAGCAATCAATAGCTGTGTGATATGCAAATTTCAGCATGTTTCTTGATGAAATTAAGTTGTACAAAGTTTGAATCATTCGCTCTATTTCACACCTTACAGCTGCAGCATCTTATTTGATAATAATATACACAAACTATAAGCAACCAAACAAGATTCTGCATTTTTCAATTCATCCGTAAGGAAAGTTACCCATAAATATTTAACAAATGGTAAACCTATATTGCACACAGAAAGAAAGATTGTATTACATTGACAATAAAAAAATACATCAAAAATATGTGGCCAATGAATTGATTACAAAGTGCTTATATCGTACACAAAAAATTGGTCACAACATGAGCTTTGTTCTCCACAGCTCTCCAATGACTTTTTTTGGAGCCGGATCATCGGGCCCTCTATCTCGTTGCCCGGAGGTAAAGTAAAGCATTCCATTCCAAAATCCAACTAGAGTGGTTTTGACACGGAAAGGGAGCTTTCCAATCACTGACCATTTCTGTTACAGTCCAAATAGTAGAGAGCAATTCAATTTAGTATATCAAAATAGCAGCAACGATTAAGTGAAGAAATGGAAAGCAAAAGTTATGTAATAATAATCACTGCTATGCCAGAAAAGGACTTGTCTATTTGAAATGTAAAGGATGGTAATAAGTTTAGCATGCTTTTTGAAGTACAGGTGATCAGCAATAAGCTCTTTTAACAGTTAGATTTTCTTCTAGCTTTGGTGCCTAAATTAACGAGGCTAAATGTCATCTCTAGCTACCAAATCATGCCACACACATGCCATATAATGGATCATTGCACAAGTAGATAGACAACATTTTAAAGAACATTATTACCTCCGTCCACAAAATTTGTGCTCAAACGCTTTTTGCACACACATTAAGAAAATATATTAAAATATTTAATAAAGTAGATAAAATAAGATAATTGATGCGAGTGTAAAATCAATGATATGCATATAAAAAAGTTATGGTTGGATGGTGATAATAAAGAAATTATTTCTATAAAGAGAATGTGCACATTTTTTGTGGACGGACAAATGAGCACAAATTTATGTGGACGGGAGGGAGTAAATCTACTAACATACTCAATTTTTCAAAAAATGTAAAATCTGCTAACATACTCAATTTCTAAAAAGAAAATGTAAAACCTAAACAAACTATCAAAAAGGGAACTTAGAAGTCATACCTGGGTATCAAATTCGAACCGGAATACTTCTCCAACCAATATCATCTTTTTGGTTACAGGATGCTTCTCTGTGGTACCTCCAACAATAATCAGCGATTTATTAACAATTGCCCAAGCAAACTCAATATGAGAATCGGGTTTCGGCATGGGAGGCAGTACTTTCCACTTCATATCATCATCTAGCATGTAGACATCTTCATATACAACCTGCAGATAACATATCTTGGCTTCAGCATAATGGTCAACACTAAGGACACTCAATGAACTGATAAATGCTCTTATAGGTGAGGAATTGCATTACCTCATTCCGACGAGAGCATTTAAAAATTGGAGATCCGGGTTTAGCCATGAAATCGCCCTCTTGTCCACCAATAACATACAAACGGTCATCGAACACAACACAAGCCCTACATTGCACAACAAGCTGTTAAAAGAATTGCATGTTCAGAAAGGCACATTCCAATGACTCATAATGCGCAGACTAATTCTTCAGATTTTTGAAAGCTTTTTCTTCAAATATACAAATGAAAATTTCACTCATAGGCACATACAGAGAGTCTAGGCCTTTAGGGTGGGTAATTCCATATCTAATTGGAGCGATGAAACTTCCGATAGAGTCCGAGAAATATTCTAGCGCGGGCATGCCCCTTTTTTGTGTACAAACTTCTTCAAGAAATGCTTGAAGCACGTATGTTTTGAAAATGTATATATCCAATGCATTAAATAATTTATTAGTACAGATTAGAAAATAGAGTAAAGAATCAGCTGGGATTCTAGGTGCAGCTGATGTAGTGAAGTTTCCTAGATGCTATAATCTGAACAAACATATAACGAACTAATAATAGACTGTGTGGCGTGCGCAAAAACAGCTTTATTGACATATATATCTCAGATGCACAGAAAGAAATGATGAAAAACCTGTGAGGTCCACCACGAGGAATGGGAATTTCATTTCGCCATTCCTTTTCTAAAACTTTGCCATCTTTGACCCCAATGCTCCAATGCTCTGTTCCAGGTGTGTGCCTGTTCTCTTTGCTGCCTCCCATCACATGGAGTCGGCCTCTCCAAAGTTGAGTGGCAGGGGCATACCTGAAAGGACCATATCAATGAGTGTTAATGAAACATATCTACAATATAAGCGACTTTATCAACCCTAACATAAAATTTGTGCAAAAGGAATTTTTAAATATAATTGGACAGATTAAGAGTGTAAAACCACATAAAAGTACATACCGAGGAACAGGCAATGGTGGCATGCTCTTCCACTGCTTAGTTTTTGTGTCCAGTACGAATGTGTGTGCTACTGGCCCTCTACATTGAGGTCCATATTGTCCAGTAACCACATAAATGTATCTTCCATCTGTTACCATGCCTAAATGTGAATGTGCCATTTCTTTTGGCATGTCAAACCTTCCTCCCCAGGTGTTATCGGTGAAATTGTATACATCAACATGAGAATGCACCTAAAAAAAGAAACAAATTACTCACATCACATGTACTGTCAAAAGGACTCGCAACCAAAGCAGATTGAGCAGATATTTATTTACACATGTATACCATTATTCTATGATGATTTTTTGTTGACAGGTGCAGATGATAGACACACTTAAATATAGATATCCACAAGACATCTGTCATGCAGATTTTTGGAATAAATATTTCCCATCTTGAAAGCCAAGAGACAATGGTATTACTTCAGAATAGTAAAATGGCTCGTCCTTAATCTATTTGTTCAACATACTAACATCAGGCTAGGAAGATTGTAGACAGTGCTACATTCTCCAAAGTGTAACATGAGGGGAAAAGATGCAATATCTGAAATCAACACAACTAAGAGAATGAGTTAAAATACTCACATAATCAATGGTTCCATATCCAGCAAATACATAAAGAAGATTCTTGATTTGTAGTGCTGCACCATCAAGACGAGGCACTGGTGCTGTTGCCATCTTCTCCCATTTCAACTCAGGAGCTTCCAAATCAGCAAAAGTTGCCGATAAGACCCTCCCGGAGACAATATCCTTCTTAGGATTCTGCTATCAGAAATAGAACCAGAATATAATTTTTCCATATTTAACTCTCCATGAACTAAAAAACAAAGCTTTCACACACATGGCCACTAAATCATGAAAAGCACACCACTAAAGCATGCTCCAATGTCATTCTTTAGGTCTATTTCCGTTTGCCTATAAACTTACCATTGGACAAATATACACTGAAAATAAGCAATGAATTATATCACTAAAAACGTCTGCAAGATAACATTGATTAATGAATACATGCATATCAGCTAACGAGAGTTGAAAGAAGGGCGATTAAGTGAATTCACGGACCTTATTCGGAATATTTAGCGTGCTATTGTAAGAGTGAACAGGCTGTGGGACTATGAAACTGATAGGATCTTGCACATTCCAATTGGAGGGAGATGATGATGATGAAGCCCATAACAGATCTGCAACGAAAAACAGCCCCAAAAGCCCCACCAATATCAACGCAAGCTTAGTCGTTTTATGTTTTCCGGCAGCTGCCCTTCCCATTTTCACCTCGCTCACCTTTCATTCATAGCGCGTTGCTATTCAGATTTGAAATCAATTACTCTGATTATGTTGTGTCTGTGTGTGTGTGTGTGTGTGTGTGAGAGAGAGAGTTCGCTATGGCGGTTCGATAAAGAGAAATTAGAAATATTGTTGTTTACGTTTTGACGGTGTTTCAGCGTTCTCGGATTTAAGGCTGTGTATGGATTTATATTTTTCGACTATTTAATTAAATACTTGGGATGGGACCCTTTAATTATATCACTAATTTTGCTTATGATTATTATTAATATTCGATTAGAAAAGGTTTAATTTGTGTTGCGTTAGGCTTCAGCACAATAAGGTTGTGTTGGCAAGAAATTAAAAAAGTGTAGAATCACTTTTTTTGGAATAAATTGGATCTTAACAACTTTCCAAAAAAGTGAATTTACAATTTTTTTAATCATTTGCAAACACACCCTAAGATGGATGGATGGATGAATGATTGATTATAAGCCGATTTTTTACAATTAAAAATTAAAAAAACTTACTCCCAAGAATTCAAACACTCCTTTCAAAAGTAGTGTTTAATTCGACTAAAAACTCATAAATCAAATCAAGGTGAAGACAAAACTTGAACAAATATGATAACTTTGTCTAAATCATCCTAAATACTACCTCTGCTCAATTATTTACGCATAGTTTAATATAATATATTAAAAAATATTACGGAATAATACGAGGTATGTTTATGAATAATAAAGTAATTGCTTATGAAAAATATATAATATATATTTTTAAAAAATATACTATTTATTCATAACAGATCTTACAATTTTTCGTAATATCCTCCAACATATTGTATTAAATTACGTATAAATATATGAACACGTTTTTCATGGACGAAGGTGATCCCTCCATCTCACTATAACTTGCTTCTTTATTCATTTTTGTTCGTCCCACTATATGTTGCTCATTTGATTTTATCTTTTTAGAAAATTCCTATTCACTTTTATATTATTATTTTTAATATTATTCTCATTATTTTTTCACTTTTTTCCATCACATCAAGTGCATGTTTGCAATTTCTGGTAGAATTGAAAAAGTGATATTAAGTAATTTTAGTAGCAAAATGAAAAATAAGAAGTGTTTTAAATTTAAGTTGTTTTGAATAATAATTAAGAAAATTGTGTTTGCAAAAGAAGTGCTTCTAAAAAGAATATTGAGTATTATTTTATTGTGGAATGTGTAGAAGTGCTTAACTAGAAGTTAAAAGTTAAAAATTGTTGTTTGACCAAAAGTAATAATGAACACTTAAAATAGTTATTGAAAACATATTTTTAACTACTTCTTTTTAAAAAATAAACACTTTTACTTTTTATATTGAGTTTACAAACAAGCACCAAATGTGGTATATAAATATTTTTATATTCTTAATATTAATGCCCAGAGGAAATAATATATAGGTATTGCTCAACAATTGATTATCAACACAAAATGTTAATAATCTCTCATCCAATCATTTTCGATTTACTTTTTCTAATTTCAGAGTCTAATAATTAGCTATGCTGTTTTTACATATGATGATTGATTTTGTTGAAAATAATTTACCCACTCCTCCAATCTTTTAACTTATATACATCAAAAATAGTTTATCAGCATATATACACTAATAATATAGAATACTAATCTAAATCCAGAATTAAATTTGAAGCCCTGAAAAGTAAAGCAAGCAGGCAGAGAAATTAATTAAATTTCAAACATAAAACAAGTTCCCATTCACCGCTCCTTTACATTTCCAGACACAGAAACCAGCCCTAGAAACTATACACAACACAAGGAATAAAAGATTAAACCTGAAAATAAAGACATGATGTAGTTTGCTATGACTATATTGCCTGTAGACTAGAGACTGACTTGTATAAGATGTCGACGACTCTATAACATAATAAGCTGCTATTTCATTACACCGGTATAACGTCCACCATCGACGTGTCTTCACACCTCAACACGAGACCATCGAAGCTAGCTGGAAATATACATTTCGTCCACTGGCAGCCTGTTGTGAAAGCCTCAGACGGAGCAACTATCATCAGCACGTTTTCGTTCCTCTGGACGACCCCCATCACGCTTACTGTGCTCCCTTCCTTGATATACCTATAATAGATTAAGCTGTGTAAGAAGCAGTAAAGCTTGAAACATAATCAACAAGCAGACAAGTTTACCCTTCTTTGACACGCATGGGACGGTCACTGACTGATAGATTCATCTCTCCCAACCACTGAATGAATTCTGGAGGAGAAGCGTCCTCTTTCAGAGGATCAACCTCGATAACAACACTTTCGTCCACATAAGGAGTAACTCGTGCCCCATTACCAGCTTTAACCAATGCTCTAAGACCCGATTGGAAATCAGAGATGTAGAAGTCCACAGCATGTTTCTGTGTTCAAATGACGATTGCAACAAAATTGAGTAACACTCGAGTCGAGGACTAAAAGAAATTCAGCAGCAGCGGCATACCTCAGAAGATCGAACGGCCCATGTGAAACGACGTTGAGTTGGAGTTGCAGGTTGGGAACCCCATCTCCTGTACTCGTCTAACCTTGTAGAGGTGTATACACATCTAGGGACTTTTTGGAAAGATGATTTCAGGGGAACATTTCCACACGTGACCACCTTCAACATAAAATCAACCATTAACAACATCAAATAAGTGACTACTAATACAGAAAAACATCAGGAAAGAAAGGAAACGAACATAAATGGACATATTTATATAACCACATACCCCGGAGACCTTCACATATTGGCCATTTTTAGCAGTTCGTAGTTCAGAATCTGGATAACTTTCAATGTATCCCATGACAGCTTTTCTCGCCCAACAAGAATTCCAGACGAATAGGGCAACAACAATACAGAACAAAACACCAACCACAATGAGGAGAATGGCATTGTGAACTGCCCCAAGAATGAAAGCACCAGCAATGAAGCCCATCATGAAAAGCAGAAAAACTCCCCACATGAATGGTCTTGGGATGTTTCTTTTGAACGAGTAGTCGATGTCTTTACCAAGAGTGGTCACAGCCTGGTTGTTGCTGACTGAGGAACCCTGTGCTTTGGCCACTGTGCTTGATTCCAAAGGTCCAGAAACCTTTCTGGGTGCCCCAGATGAATTTAATGGACCAGAGGTAATGAGACCTGTTGTAGGAAGGATGGGGGCCTGAGGACCCGAGTTTTGGCGGGTCCCAGGAGTGACAACCCCAGATTGAGGGCCAGAAGACTTCTTGATAGGCTCCCCGTGTTTATTCAGAGGCCCGGAATTTGATTTTTTCATGGATGAAGAAGCAGCCATCCCAAAGGATGACACAGGGCCCGAGGTAGAGTAGCTGGCCCTAGCAGCATTAGAGTTTATAGGTCCAGAATTTGAAGAACCACCCGCAAACGAGCCCGACCTGAAAGAAGCATTGGTAATAGGCCCGGATTTCCTTGATTTTGAGCCGTCTACGGGAATATCAAACATCTTCCCCAGTTCACCTGACTTCTTGATGTCCCCACCAGTGTAGGGCATGGCCACTGAGCTCATGGTTGGCGTTTTTTCCTTTGGCTGCTCTGGACGCCCCGATACAAATAGGCCATTGCTAAGCTGATGAGACGGGAACCTAGACCCCATCAGGTTTTGTAATGGAGTAGCAAGCGTTACAGAAGATGGGGTAGATGCTCAGCAACTATACGACCACGATTTTGGCCTTTAAACAAAAGAAATGAACTCCATCAGAAAGAGGTTAGATACAATAAGTTCCCACGATAGCAAATTTATGACAGTTATGCATGGCACGACAAACATACGTGTGCATACTGCATAGAGAACACGTGGACGATTCATGATTCATTACGTTACCAAACAAGCTGCTTTACTAAGTATGGAGCAAAGATTACGTATCTAATGATCACAACATCGATTCAACGACCCAAAAATACGGATAGAATAAACAACAATAGACAAACCATAAGAAACTTTAACGAATTGCCATGAATGACGACAATCCACGAGTAAGTAAATCCGCAGATAAATTCCCCCTCCTCTTCTTAAATAAACACGTGGCACGAATGTGAACGTAAACAAGATGTACAGGTTGCATGCAGGAAACCTGATTTTCACAAGAAACAATCAATAGCATTCGATTTATAAGATCAATCTCATGTCAATGAACTGACTGGAGAAGATTGCAACACACGGCAGAGCTGCTTGAGATTAACTTATGATAGGTTAACATTACCAATTCAACCTGTGAGTGAGTGCATATCAGAGAGGAACATACAGACTGAAAGACAACGATAGATCGTGCTACTGTATTGTGCTATGAAGGATAATCAACTAAACCTTTGTTTCGACAACAAATGAAATCGGATAAACAGACTTAATAACAAGACCCCTTCAGCAGCTTATTACAGTATTGTGAGACATTGTGCAAGCTGATAAGAACCAAATCAAGAATCATTTTCCCCCAAAAGAAAATAAAAAAAATAGACCGATAAATCAATAAATACAACCAAGAAACCTTCATCAGCTGCACATGGTGCAAGTGTTTGCAGTTGCAGAATACAACAACATATTATATCACATTTCGTCCATTTTCAATTTTCAGAGTGATCCACTAAGGACAAAATCTCAAGCGGAAAACAAGGGAAAATGTCAAAGATCAAAATTATCTCACACCAAATACATGAATACCTACAAGAGAACAAAATGGAAGCCATTATAACAAATCCCAAATCCTTGCCGCAAACAAGTCGGTTCCCAGTTAGAAATTAAATTAATTTCACACACATTACTTACTACTACTAAATACACAAGAAATGTAAGAATTAATAATCAAACATACTGAAAAATTAAGATTCCATCATCTCTTTACTTTTACGATTAAGGAAAAAAAGATGCACTGATTTTCCGGGTTGGAAAAAAAAAAGCCACATTTTATGGTTAAATCAACGCCTCGTAAATCAACAAAACGAACAGAATACATACCCACCTCAATTTTTGGCAAATAAACATTGAAAACAATTCTTGTTATGTTTATCAAAAAAAAAAAAAAAACATTTTAGAACACATTTTGCAGTGCTTTGTAGATTCGGATTTGAATGGGGATGGAATTCGTTTTTTGTTTGAAAATTGATACACAGGAAATATTTCTATAAAACCCCACCAAATATTTACTTATTTAGAACACCCAAAATAACACAGAAGACAAAACTGCAAATCCTGTCAAAATCAAACAATATTTGGAAAGAAAAAAGAATAATAATAATGACAAAAAAAAATTTCTTGGGCGCAAAGTAGCAAGCAATACCTGAGGACGAGAGCAGAATGAGATTAGGGAACAGGGAATGAAACAAAAATCATGAATGTGGAAAAAAAAAGAGGGTGGTTGTTACTTAGGATTGTGGCATGATCCCATCACCAAACGGTGAGAATTGGACAAGTTTCTCTCTCTAAAAAGAAGAGTATTGAGAGTTGAGAGAGAGAGAGAGAGAGGCGCAACAACTGGTGGGTTGTCTCTCTGTCTAGTCTATGCCCGGTGCCTGTAACACAAATTGCAGGAGGAAAGCATATATACACACTAAACACCAAAGAATAAATTGATTTTGCACTTATATGATGGCATTGGTTATAGTGACAGCAACCATAAAATAAATTATAGTGACAATTGATTATTTAGTGAGAGAGAGAGAGAGAGAGAAAATGGAGAAGAAGGCAGAGAGAGAGACACACACCTTCCACTGTCTCAGCGTACTCCCTGGTCTTGTCTCTCTTCAGTCCTTCTCCTTCACTGTGGTTTTTGTTAATTTATTGAGCCTTTTTTTTTCCCTTTCTTTTAGGTACACTAACTTACTTTTAATTGATATATGCCACCTCAACTATTCAAAATTACTCCATCATTCAATTTTGTAGTAATCCAAATTTGGGAAAAGTGGATTTGTTCAAAATACAATTCATTCATCCAACAGTTAAAATTATTTATAATAAAAAATATTGAATAATTATATTAAAAAATATGAGATAATACTAAAAAATATGAAAGTTTATATAAAATGCGCGGTTGCACAAGAAATTACTCTATTAATAATATTTCTTTGTGTAATTACTTTGTATGTTTTTATTTTTTTATTGTGTTTAAGTTTTTTTTTTATGTAATTGGTTTGTATTTTGACTTTAATTTTTAATGGAGGCACTTGTTTTATTTAAAGATGATTTGATAGTTTTTTTTTTAAAATAATCCCTTTATCTCATTATATGTTGTTCTTTTTCTAATTTCGTTCGTTCCGCTATATGTATTTCATTTATTTTTTTACCTTTTCTTTTTAAAACTACTATTTATTTTTTTATTATTATTTTCATTATTTTTTCCACTATTCCTATTACTTTTTTATTTTTTCATTACATCATTTATACTTTTTTCATTTTTATCTTAATTTGTGTGCTCAAAAGCAACGAGCATCTTATACCGGATGGAAGGAATAATTAATTACAATATTTTTATCTATCACTGGTCGCCAAGTGTATAGCACATTGTTTTGTTTTGTTATAGACCAGAACTATAACTATCATAAAAGGGGAATCATCTAAAATTGCAACTCAAAACACAATCTCCACAAAAAATAAATTATTATGATACCACGTAAGAACAAAATCTTAGGATTTTAAATGGTAAAGCTCTAACCATTTAAATTATTCACTTTTTATTGTTTCATATAAAGGTATTAGTAATTTTACCAAGACAATAGTAGTTACACAATAGTTGCAATGTAATACTAATTTGTGCAATTTTGGTATGGGGATTTAAGTTAATATAATGTATTTATTGATCATAATTTCAATTCGAAGTATTTGAATTGTTATAAAATATAAATAATATGAGTAAGTCTCTTGTACAGCATGCAACTCAAGTGTATTTTTGAAAAATTGCACTATTTATTACAAAAAAGTTATACAAATTATTACTGAAAAGTTACACTATTATAAATACACTTTTTAGTAATAATATGTGTAATTTTTCAGTAGTATTTTGTGTAATTTTTTAAAAATAAACTAAAGTTGCACATTGCAACTGGTGCATACAAGATTAAGGCAAATAATATATGTCGAGATTGAACTCCTATTAATTTCATACTATTATTATTACTATTGTAGTTGTATGGATGTATATATTAATGATCATTAATATTTTTTTACTATGAAATGATACATGTAAATCCCCTCCCCTTAAATATGAATCCCCTTTTTATGTTTTTTTGTATCATTTTGTCGATATTATCTCTACATTTATATCAATAATCATCTATTTTTTTCACTTCGTTTGGGGTATTTGGCAGTGAATGCGATAGTCTAAACTAATGTTTGAAGGAGGTATTATATGCCACTGTTGCACATTACGCTTATTCAATAGTTGAAATTATTTTTATTAAAAAAATTTAGTTAATTATACTGAAAAGTAAAAGATTGATTATATTGAAAAGTTCACATTATTATCAACTTTATATGTAAACTTTTCAATATAATAATCTTCACTTTAAACTGTTGAGTGAATACACCGTGCATATATATAAAACTTACTCCTAATAATAGGTTTAATTGACTCAATTTATGGCTTATTAATGAAGTTTTCTTGAATAAGGTTTACAATGGATTTACTTCTTTAGGTTGACTTATTATTTTGTTATATGAAAATTAACAGGCTTAATATTATTTCTATGTCTCTTTATTTTTATAATGTAAAGAAATGGTGAATGCAAGTTGTTGAGCAATTTATATAACTGTAGGATTTTTGTGGCTAATTATACTTATGAAATCACTCAAACAATAATTGAAAGATATTAATTGGATTTATAATATGATTTAGTAGTTGAAGTGTAGAGAGAGAAATTGTGTAATATATCTCTTGTATTTTGGAAATCAGATCCTTACAAATGAGGTTTTTCCTCTTATTTATACCCTTCTAAGGGTGAGGTGGCATGTTTACAAGCCATGTGGCCTCTGGAGGTGACATGTGCCCTCCACTTGTCATCCTCTCAGTCACTTGCTCCACTGACTCTAACCATAATGTTCTACGTCTTTCCTATAGGATCTTCGAATATCCTGTGTCCTCTTCCTCGGAGTATAGCGAGTAACATGGCGAGCAATGTGGCGAGCAGATGGGCGAGCACTACGGGCTTGTTCTCAGAGCTTAGTACCTTGCCTCCCTAGGAGCCGAGCGAGCAGGTTGGCGAGCATACGGGCGAGCATGGTGGCGACCAATTCGGACTTAACTCTATGGGTTCGTTGCTTCGTTATACCAGGGTTCGAGCGGGCACTTAGGCGAGCAACAGAGGAGTGGCCACGTAGGCTTGCTGTCTCGTCACCTCTAGGCTTCGGCGAGCATGTGGGCGAACATCTCGGCGAGCACGTGGGCGAGCAGCTGGACCACTTTAGTTTGCTTAGACTCTTATTTCTTTAATCCTCGAGCTTAGTTCCTTTTATCAACACAAGTTATATTACAAAAGTAATCTAATTTAGTAGACTTTTTACATGTATTCAGAAAGAAATATATTTAGTTTATTGCTATTCCAATTTGAAAATAAATTGAGCAGAAGTGACAATGCATGTAATTTTTTGGACAATAAAACAACGATTGCAGCAAAATTACTTTTTCTCTTACCAAATGAAATCTTATAACTTAAGAAATATTGTAGAAATCAAAGCTATCAAAATATCATCCATAATAGTTGAAACTTCGATTTAATAATAAGGGTGTGAAAATAATAAAAATATCCTAACAAAATTATAAGTCAAATCATTAATTTTCAAACAAGAAAAAAAATATAGTCATTAATGTTGTCTTGATGTAACTTTTCAACTCATTTCAAAAATACAAATTAAAATAATTTACGTTGTATCTTCACTATTTCAAAGTCCGTTCACCACTCTCAAGTCTCAATTCAAGAGATGAAATCAAAGAATTTCAACTCGGATAGAAATTAGAGACTCTCAAGTTAGGAGAGAGTCAAATATTTTCATATCGAGGGAGAAAATAGAGGATCACAATCCGAAAGAAAAATTAAAAGCTCTCAAATTTACTACAATTAATAAATAATATTTCTCCAATAGTTTCATAATCCCACTATTTTACGTGAATCGTAACCCAGTGATGATGGTTGATGAACGGATGAGATGGAAATAAGAAATTGATGTAAATTTTACATATTGATGCTCTTCATTTTTTTTTTTAATTACAAAAAGGTTTTATTTTTCTTAATATCTCGAAAGAACATTTTGCTTTTATAAGTAATAAATAATGTAATTATGGGTTAAATTCTATACTAAGGTATTAGTTATAATTTTAAATTAAAAAAATATGGAGTAAAAATGATTATATATACATAAACTACCTACAACTATATGAATTATTTCATTAAAAAATATTAATTTTAATGAGTATAAATTATTTTCACTAAAAATATGAATTGAAGGATATTAACTATTGGGACTAAAAAGATATTAAAACTTGAAACTTAAAAAGAATATACATATTCTTGTGTTTCATAATCATACATACTCTAGGACTTACTTATTGCGAATCAACATTAATTAATTAATAATAAATAGAAATTCAATTTATAGCAATGAGTTTGTTTTAATTTCTTTGCTTTGAAGCTTTGGATCATCCACTCAAACTACCCAGTCCAGTGAGTCCCACCTTTTATATATTAATATATAGTATTTCCTTTGCTTTGAAGCCTTTGAATTTTACTTTATTTGTTAGTTATACTCCCTCCGTTCCACAATTGTTTTCACACTTTCTTTTTCCGTCCGTCCCACAATTATTTTCACACCCTATAAATGGAAACTTTTACTTTAACTTTATCCTCACAATTCAACTAATCTCATTATTTTAATAATATAACTTTACACAACACTTCACTTTTCTTAAAAAGTGTGTCATCCCAGAGGTGAAAACACCTCTGGGACGGAGGGAGTATATATATATATATATATATATATATATATGCAACCTAGCTTTTTAAATGAACTGGTATGTTAATTTCCTATTTTAATTATATTGAATACTATTAAATAATTAATAATAATGCTCATTGATAAATATATGGATTTTTTTCAAAATAGATTTAATTAATAATATATATGGTTGGATTAACTACTGTGAAGAGAAGAGGCCTTGTCCCTCTCATCTATATTGAATTCAAGTACAAAAGTCTAAAAAGTGTGGTGGATTTAAGACTATATATTTATATATATATTTACTGAACAATAACAAAAAGGGCTAACAACTTAATAATTACTAATTTCAACTCTCCATTTTGTATTTATTTAAGGCACCATATATATATATATATATAATTTAATTATTTTTGAACACACACACACACACACACACATGCAATATACAGTAATATTCATTCTAATCATTTTAGCTAGCTATATTTCATTTGGTCTCTAATGATGCATATATATTTGAAATTTGATCTTGTACTCATTTACTCAAACAACAATTAATTAATATTAAGATTTTATTATATTATATTTTTAACTGAAAATAAAATTAATATATCAGACCGTCATGGTGATTGGTTGAGAAGAATTTCATCAAAATTCTAGTAGATTGTGTAATAATATATCCAACCATACTTAAATGATTGATTTTTAATGTCATGATTCGTCATTTACTTAATTAATAGATACAGAATTTATAATAATAGATTATTTTCCTAGAGATTCTTCTTCATTAAATTTATTAAAAATTAAGACACATATATTCACTTTTTGCTGTTATTTTTTAGGGTAAATGTCTCAATCTCATTTATTCGATCGGTATCTCTTTTATATATATTTTTAAAATATTTCACATCGAATTAATTAATAGAGATGGACAAATATATAAAATTAAACAAGTAAGTGTAAGAATTAATGAACAAATATATAAAATAAAAGAAGCAAGTGTAACAATTACTTGCAGATTTAATTCTCATTGTTTTTTTTAAATGGAAATGGATCAAATATTACTCTTTACGTGTTAAATATTGCACGTAATACATAAAATAGAACAATACTAGCTACCTTTTACATGATAAAATAAGAAACGAAGTAAATATATAAGTAATATTATTCAGTGCACGAAATAATATAACCCTTTTACGTGTTAAAATTTATATGTAACAAATGCAATAAAATTAATATATATTTACCTATTAGATGGTAAAATATCAGTTGAAAAAATAAAGTAATACTATTATTTAGTGTATATATGATGTAATACACTTTCATGACGGGTAATATCGTATTATAATTACCGCAAACAACGTGCTACTTTAAATGTTAATCCTTATTATCTTATAAAATAAAGATTTAATTGCAATTTAAATCATCATTTAGTTAGAAAATTCATTTTAATTTATTTTTTATCTTATTAAAAAAAGGCTCTAATCTTACTTTTTTTTTTGCAATTAAAGTTTCTGGTATAGCTTGTCTTTGTCCATTGCCTACGTGTACGATGTCATTTTGTTACTTAATTAAGTTAAACGTCTTTCATATATCTATGATTGAATTTTTTAATAATAAATGACATTGTTGCATGACTGACAAAGTTAAATTTTCCCTGAAGTCTTAATTGAAAAAAAAAAAAAAGAGTTTTTACAACAAAATTCAAAATTTTAAATTAAAATGTAATTTCTGAAAAGATATAGATTTAAATTAGGCCTAAAATAAGAAAAATGTAAATGCATAACTATATTTGTTAATTAACATAATTACATAAGTCAAATATTATTAATGTTAAAATAAGTAATTAATGTGAGATTGGAGGAATTAATGATAGAATCAATGAAGAGCACCTTAAAAGAAATGAATGCAACGACAAACGATATATACACAACAATTTATTGAATTTGTTATGAGCGTTCTTAAGTATGGGTGTCCTCTTTCATTATGCCTTGCAAGTCTTATTTATAGTATCTGAGTCTCACTTGTGATGCCATCCCAATGCACACCAGTACATACATACATACATACATGCATGTATGAGTTACACGTACTCACAAACATGCCGATGAAACAAAAATTAATAGAATATTACATGAGAGAGAGAGACTGAGTAGAGTAGAGTAGAGTAGAGTAGAGCATAAAGTAATTTTATCACAGAAAATAAAAGGCTCCTAAAATAATTTTAGGAAAAATATCTATTACTAATATTCATTGAACAAAAAAGAAAATACCGGAGGAAGGAAATATAATAAATAAATTTTATCGCAAAAACAGGCCCAATAAATAACCCACATTTACCGTACGCTTTGCCATCCATACACACATACATACCAATTTAAACGAGGATAACATACATACATACACGTACATACATACGAGGAGGTGTCTACTTTTATAATTCTTGTATTAGACCAAGACAAACAGCAATGCTGATTAGGCCGACCAAATTCTAACATTCATCTCACTTGATGTATCAAAAATTAACATATACACACAACTAAATATCATACTCCAAACAAATATATATATATATATATATTACCACATACCATCAAAATAATAATAATAATAATAGAAAAAAAAAATCTCTGTTATCAACAATAAAATTAATCGGTACACGATATATATCCAACTCGAATACTTCCCATATACAAGAGCAATTTCCTAACAAGAATTCCAACTCCTTTTTCAGAAATATAATAACTAATTCTAAGTTTCTAAGGCTTTTCTGGTGAGCATGAATCATCATTTACCACATTAAACTCATTTTCAATTCATCTCTAAATAACAATTAAAGCCAAAGCAAACGATAAAACTTGACAAATTTAAGGTAGCCACAAACACATTATTACCAACAGAATCTAAAAAAAATATTCGATTAGTATGTGTGATATAATTTTTTTTAATAACCGAATTTAATTAAATTAAAATTGAAGGAGCAAAAGACAAAGGGCTACTCGATTTTTTTTTTTTTCATTTTTCTTTCCAAACAAAATCACTCATGACAATCAGAAATGAAATAATTGCATAAAGTTTGGGCATTTTTTCTCCTATACTGGGAGCTTAGATAACCCAGAGGCATCAATGTGAGATGAGGACCAATGGACATTTAATAAATGTATGGAATCAAATTTATTTTCAGCCCAAATGAAAAGGAGAGTCGGCGACATATAAGTGCAATCAACAAATATTCAAAGGTACTCATTTCAGGTTCTGTAACTTTTGTTGTTGAAAGTAAGTATTTGGCCCCAACCAGCAACAAGAACCATGTTTGAAATAAATACAGACGAAATCCGCTCAAGTAATAGCATGATTTATTTGCATGTTCTCACCAATTCTAAGTCTTCATGTTCAAATATTGAACAGTGTTCATGTAATATGATAAAAACACAAGCTAGGAATCCTTTTCCAAACATTCTGCACGAGATGATCTCCCGCGAATTTGGTTGACACTGCATTCAAAAAACAAAAAAAAATGTTATGCAAATGTGTATTTAATCGGGCAAATAAGAATTAGCAACAGCTATCCATTGTCCTTGAGAACAAGTTACCCATGATGTAAAATGATGAATTATCGGCACATTTCAATCATTTCCACATTTTGAGATACACAATTACAATTCACTTGCAACCATGCTTAATTGCTTGTAAGAGTTCACTTTCAAACCAAATAACATTCAAAAGTCATGTAACTCAATCTCCACGTGTATAACATTCAAAATTACGACATTTCCAGTGCAAATGTTTTTTACTCTTCTAGTAATATTCAATCAGAAACAAAATTAACTGATATTGCAAATAATGTAAAGCATGCCTATTTTCAGCATCCCTTAATTCACTGATATTGTCAATTATGTAAGCATGTCTATTTTCAGCATCCCTTAATTCGTTGATTTTATCATCTGAACTAACATTTCCATTTAACCTAATGAACTTCATCAATACTACTGTAGTGGATTGATTACTTATCCATTATACGACTTTCATTTAACTCTCCCATATGGACCTGCGAAGTAGGCCCAAGAGATGTAGCCAGACAAATACATGCCAGATTAATTATACATACAAGACAGATAACAGCTTCCTATAATCATCATACAGAAGCCTTACATAAATCCAACAAATTGACAAGATGATTTAGTATTTACAATCTCCATTGCTATATAGCAGCTCTTTACTTAATCATAACTGAAAAACTATCTAGGGTTAGCTTCTAACCATGATTCTTAGTGAAGTACTACCAGGGAGCATCTAGTGGATTCAGCCCAAGCTCTCAAGAATTTATGGAAGGGCTTCTCCTTGGATAAAGCCCATTGGTTAAAAAAAGAGGAAAAAACACACGAAGAAATGAGTTACTATGCTTCTCAGAATACAGCAATGATATCAAATAACTCTACAATATTAACTATTAAGTTCCTGTGGGCTTCAGCATCTTCGATGTAATATAACGAAGAACTAGGGGACTGTTCTTCTGCGTTTATTAAAAAAAAGAAAGTCAAAATTCTGGATTCAAGATTTCTCAATCCAAAGATTACACAAGCCAAATTTCGAAATCCCACCTAAGCCTGAACCAAACATACCCTAACAGATCCAACTTGTTAATAAAGCTGTGCTGAGGATTGCAATAGCTGATGAAACCAGAACAAAAATTTCCAATAAACTATCAGGTTTTAACCTTAGTAATACCCTCCAAACACATTAATTGTGTTAAAAAAATTAATTCGCATAAAAATAATCACATATATAAATAAAACAAAAATCCACAGATTAACCTAGAATACAAATGAAATTACCTACACCTGCTATTTGAACGAATCTGTAGGAACAATTGACATTACACCGATTAAATAATAGATGTATAAATTGGGCTGTAAAATGAAGCGGGGCGGTGGGTACCTGAAACGACGTCAGATTAATGAGCCCCGCCGTGCTCTTGTTGATGCGCGAGGTGGCGGCGCTCCTCGGGCAGGGCAAGGAGGTAGGATAAGATCATCCCACCATAGCAGACGTGAAAGAGAGGCTCAACTGAGTCGGTTGCGATGTACTTGTCGTGATAATTGTCATAACCACGCTTGAGGGAGTTCTTCACATAACTGACGGTGAAGTATGGCTTCAGATGGCCGGGCAAATCCTTCACCTTCAATCCTTTGATCCCGCTGTAGAAATTCCTCAAAGACATACTCGTTTCTCTTTAGGATTTCGTTATGAAGTCGCGATGGAACCAGATCTGAAAACAGGAAGGAAAATGGTGAGGGGAATCGAATTTGATGATATTAGGGTGCCGCTGCTGCCAATTCGGGTCGCTCCGTTCAACCCAATTAATTTTTTATGGGACCTACATAATGTGGTATGGCCCAAATTTATTTGTTAAAGGCCCCAAGTTTAGTAAAAAAAATTGCTGAAATAATGTTACTTATAGAATTAGAAATATCAAAATCCTAAGTAATTTATTGAACTTAAATGCAAGTGTGCAAATCGTTGTGGAAAATAGGGAGTACTTGTTAATAAAAATAATTAATATTGATCAACTCATATATTTTAATAAAATTGTTGTCATCATTTAAAAATGCACATGAATTACAAAGTATATTCAGTGCATAGAAGTATTTAACATTGTTGAGAGCGAATAGGAATAACAAATGTGCCATCAAGATCTCATGTCGGCGAGCAAGATTAGCAAAGACTTTGAGAATAATTATAACACAAGTACAAGTTGTTGAGAAGAAGAGAGAAATGAATGAGAAATTTAAATGCAATGACACTAAAAACTGCTTGTTTTCCCACTTCATGAGCTAATAACTCAAGAAAAAGTTGCTCGCCACCTACCTACATGTGAAGAAAATTTAGTGAAGATCAAGATAGAGGTGGTCGCACGTCACCTGAGGGTCCAAAGGCGCGACCAACTTACACTTTCGAGTTAGATTAGTATAAAAGGAGGTAAAAATAGAAATGTTCAATTAGACACGTTTGAAATTCTTGTCACAATATAAATGTTCATTTGGAACGTATGAAGTTTACAATAGAATAAATGATACTGAGAGATGAGATAAATAGTAACGAGAGATGAGAGAAAAGTTTTTTTTTTCTATGTTTCCAAAGAAGAGTACTACCTCAGTCCCAAATTTTTATTTCAACTTTTATTATATTCTCCTTACAAAAAATAATAAAAGAGGAAGAAATACTTGGGACAGGAGGAATAAAATAATTCAAATGTGGATTAATATTTTAATTTGATTGAGGTGTATATAGAGTTTTATTAGCTGTGAGTAGTGGGACACTATAATAGCACTATATAATATTAATTTGGTTATCCATAAAGAAGGACAAAATATAAAATTAATCATAAAACTGAGAAGCAATAGTTGTGTTTGTTGATAGAATTTACTAATGATGTATTTTATGTGGTTATTATGACATATTAATCATATCAAACAATAATCCAAGAATTGTGTTCTTGGATAGATAATATAGAGAGAGAAAATAGAGAGTTTAGAGAGAGAAAGTAAAAGTGTATTATGATTAAGTTGTTCTTAAGAATGGTACAAAGGAGACCTACTTATAGGTGTGCAAGTGTGAGGTGGCATCTTGTAAGCCTATTGGGCTCTTGGTGTTGACGAGGGTTCTTGATCCTCGTCTTGATCCCTCACAATGCTTCCTATACAACACTTGCCCTACTACACATCTGACCGCTCTATATGCATATGTCACCAAGGTCCTGATCCTGGGCGAGCTTCTAAGTCTTGTGTGACTCTGGAGCAATGTAGCGTTGGCCTCTCGCTTTGTCCCTCTAGTCGCGGGCGAGCTTCCCTCTGAGAGTGGGGAAGCTCGCTCGCGAGCTTCTATCTCTTTGTTCTGATGAATCAACCGGCCTTGGACCATTGGGATGTGGGTGAGCTTCCCTCCTACCTCGCCGAGCTTCTTCTACCTTTAAGGTGATTAATCTCAAAATCATCTTAGGGTAGCTCGTTTATCAACAGTGTTGGAATTAAAACTATAATAATTTAACTATAACTATTTAAACTATAATATTACTGCATTTAATATATATATAATTAATGATTTTTTTGGGGAATTAGGTTTCTTTTTTATGACCATGATTCTTTTTATTGATATTGTGTAATTGATTATTATTAGGGGGCGCTTGGTACAAATTCTTCAATGGTAATGAGAATGAAATTTTATTTTCTTTTTTTGCCCTACATATGTTGAATGTGTGTTTGTATTTATGGTGGTTATATCAATAGTGTTGTGCTCCAATTTTGAAAAAATGAACAAAAAAGAAAGATGTTGTTATGATATGGGGGATTGATTGAGGAAGATGATTATAGGGTGAAGAGGGGGTAATCAAATGGGGGTGTTGATTACCTTATTTAGTAGGAAAAATAATGTTAAGTACCTCATTTGTTCTCATTAGCTACTATAATTACTACAATTATATCTCAATTCCCATTACCATTGAAGGATTTCCATACCAAGTGCCCCTTAATATTGTTTTTTTAAGAATATGAAGAATAATGTCCACCCTTATGTGTAAGTTCATTCATAAATTGGAAGGGATGTAAGTGTATCAATGATACTTAACTCAACCTAATTGATTTCTTAATTGGCTTATGATCTAATAAGCTTTATTTGTAGAGCTTTAAAAAACATTGGATTTACAAATAACTTAAGTCCACTTCATATTATTCTAGTTCACTTGGTACAATAATTGTCAACAAGTTCAAAGCATGCAACCTCCTCAATAACAAACACATATGTACAATCAAACTCAAGCATCATCTAATGAAGATTTTTGAGCAAATACCATTAGATTCGGCCTCCAATCATAAAGTTCAACAAATAATTTTGAATGGACAAAGACTCAAACAATTCATGATTGACTTTACTCGTATACATATATAATCATCACTCAAGTTATTATGAGTATTTTTCTTAAATTTTAAAAAATATATATTTTTCTTCATTTAATTAAATTTATAAAATACAAAGTTTAGTTTAATTTCGGAACTTTGAAAGATATTAATAATTTTGTATTAATAAAGAGAAAACGGCTTCAAATTGGGTTGGGCCCATATTCAAAAGATGCCCTAAACCTAAAGCATGAGCGAGCGAGCGGTCTCCGCAGGAAATTTCCAACTACTCCCCATACTTTCAGAATGTTACAAATCAACCCTCTTTCTCGCTCTATATTTATCGCCACCTATGCCCCTATCATATGCAGCGCAGCGATAGAGATGTCCCCTCTCTTCTCAAAAACCCTAATTTGGCCCTCGGCGCACCTCTTCTCCGCCGCCAAGCCACAAGCCATCCACCGCCTCTCTTCTCTGAGGGGAGGGAGGAGCTTGGATGGAGATGCGAAGGCGGTGGAGAAGATCGAGGATGTCATACACACCTACATCGTCAAGAAATCCAGGCCTAGCTGGTTGCCGTTCGTTCCCGGAGCCTCTTACTGGGTACCACCGCGGCGACCATCGTACGGCGTCGCCGAGTTTGTTAACTCGCTCGCCAACTCCCTTACGGATGAGGAGCATCTGTCTCTTACCTCCTTGCAAGGATGGCCTTCCTCTGCATTCTATATTCACAATGGTATATCGATTTCATCCTTGTCTACGTGCTTCCGGAATTAATTTTCTTCACGGCATCATTTTCTCGTTTTGAATCTTTACCCTTTTCATTTACGACGGTGAACAGAGATTAGGGCAAATGATGTACTCTTCAGGGTGGAGCACTCAAATCATTTTGTGTGTGATGACACTCATCTGAATAGGAAGATCTGATGCCTCTGAATCAATCGTTCTAATCTCAATTTCTAAATCTGTTTCATTTTTTTTAATATTTGAATTTCTCATTTTCAACATCTATTTTATTTATGAATATAGATTGGAGAGGTTGCATTTGCTGTTAAATTCTGGCAAGTGCTTTTCCAATCTGCTTTCATTTTTCCATACATGCAATTTGAAGTTCAACGCTGAAGCCGGTGATGTAAAAATTTTAAATTGGTATCACCTGAAACTCAAAATAGTGTTGATCGCATATGAACTAGGACGGACTGAGGCTTCATTTTCGTTAAATTTTAGTTTTTGAATTCTTTCGTTTCTCTCGATGATGAAATTCATGAATGATGAGAACAATTAATTTACAGTTATCCCTGTCTGAGACAATATTTGCTGAATATTTGTAATCTGACATTGAATCCATCATCAGCAAGTCATCTTGCTATCTGTTTAATGTATTCATTGTTAGCTAAACTTGCAGTTCATCAATGCTAATCTTAATTTTTTCTTTTTAGAAAAAAAGTAGGAAGTTTTTCGTCAAGTTCTTGTATATGAATGATGAGACAAACATTTTCACAGTTATCCCTGTCTGAATCATTTCGGTTGAAAAGTTTGTGATCTGACAGATCAACACCACTTATTATTTCTATTAGAAATTTTGATTGTCTATGTAAATGATTGCATGGACTGTCTCATATTTTCATGTACATGAATGATTGCAGATGATGGACTGCATGACGAGCCATTGGGCCTAATAAATCGTCCCAAGGCTGAGGAGGAAGAGGGGAGGAGCACTGAAGGGTAGAAGAGATATTTATCAACTGTATTTTGTAAACATTGTAATTATGTACATAGAATTGCTTAGGATGCATTGATTATTTATGCGAATATTATATTGGTAGTGATACACATGTACTGAACAACGTTTGTGAACTGATACAAAGATTCGACTCCCTGGCCCAGATATTCATTAAAAAAAATAATAAAGCTAATTTATTGGAAGAGTTCAATTCTGCTGGTATAGTTGTACATGTGTGGTGCTATATATTTTCTTTGCAGATAGTTCTCTTATACAAAAAAAAGATCCTTTATCATATTTTCGTGTAAAGAACCAAAACGTATTTATGAAACTTACACTTCACAATGTTTTTAAACAAAGGTGAAAATAATTTATAATTTAACAAGGCAAGGTACTTTTGGCCGGTACTTATCCACAAACTCCATATGCCAAGTTCTCCCTCACCACACACCGCATATCTGGGGCAGCTAAAGCCATGGAAGGGCACGCACCCATCAGTCAGGATACTAGTTTTTCACTATGAATTCTAGCACAAGTTTAAACTTACCTCAATAGAGGCCTAGCATTCTGAGCTCAGTCACATGACTAGGATCCAGTTCTGACTCGTCTTTGTTAGCTTCCCGGTCTTCCACCACGTATTCCTGTATATATAGTTCAGCCAACAACAATAATATTAACTTGATAACCACAATTACAAGGAAAATCATGTAAATTTATCTACTAGATTTTTATCCTCTTTAATGGAGGCCAATCAAATAAATACAAGATATGGATCCGCTTGCTTGGTCTCATGTGTGTTAGATTTTCTAAGTATGATAATGCAATACCATCAAAGCATATATTAACAGTGAAACACTAGACCTTTGTCAGTTCTTGCTTGGCAAGAACATGGTAGTGTCGTTCATTAATCTTTTGTCCACAAATAATTGCAATGAAGAAGCCATAAAGCAAACCCACCAACACAATTGCCAAAACTGCAAAGCGAACAAGAGTGTATAAGAAAGTAGTTTTCACCTCTTCTATTTCTTCAAGGAAGAAACAATAAAATTGATGACACATATCAAGAATAACATATGTCAGATCCACAGATTTGGGCATACTGAATCAGTATTTACACGGTGACAAAATTCTCATTGTATTACTACACACTCTATCTGATTTACTTATTTGCCAGTTAAGTCCACTCCCATTCTGGCTTATCATCTAGCATTTTTAGCTTGCATTATACAAAATTATTAAGCAGGATATGTCATCTAAAACATGAGTCATTTAAGGTTGGCTTAGTTTCATACTGAACCCTTCTCTTTTGATTGTATGCAATGCTCAGTTGGAGTTCACAAACAACAATAATAATCCTCCAAAAATAATATTATTAGCAATTATATACACCCGCATAATGATAGTGTAGAAAGATGAGTGCAATTACCGGCCATAGTATAAAACCCATATGGGTGTTCTTCATAACCAAACATCTCCCGTAGTTCTTCTCCATAAAATTTGTACACCAGCACACCTAGAAATGCAACAACCTAAGGAAAGCTTTAGTACAGAATCATCAGGCCAGACACACTGCACGTGCAAAGGTGAGCTCTTCAATTGTCAGCATGCCCCATGGCATTATTTTTTTAGCAGCATAAAAGCTAGATTCCCCCACTTCAACAGCATTATACGTAATATTAAAGACCTCCTCATAAAATTTCTGTACAAAAGAAGTGTTCCCTACCAGCTGGACAGTAACGAAAATGACTGCATGGTCCCTTGCAACAAGAAATTGAAATTTTATCCTCAACCACCAACGATCAGGAGGGACATTCGCCCGCAATATGAACTTTGCCCTGCATTCTGTACAATGAGCAAAAGCAAAGCCCTCCTGAATTGTGGAAGGCAGAAGATGAACACTTCAGAATTTTGGAGGTATACTAATTAACTCACAACAAATAGAAATATGTTAGGCTGTGTTTGAATGGAGGATTTTGAGGTGAGACAAATTACTACACGTAGGGTGCAAAATTCTGAAGTTTGAACAACCATTTTATTAATTTCTGCATGTTCATCTAATTATCTTAACTATGAGTTTGAGTGACTTCTAATCCTACTATGTAGCTACACCTATAAATAGGTGATCATATGATTGAGAATGTATCAAGGTTTCACTATTCATATATTAAGAAATTTATCTTATCCTATCATACGAAGAATGTTTGTCTTCTACGAATTATCTAGCGTGTTAGTTGGTACCAAGAGCCTAGGTTCCTCCTTGGCAAAGGCTTGCAAAAAAGAACCTTCCCTTGCTGACGTGCTCAGAGAGGTTCAAGGAATTGCCACAGCGCTTCAAATGCTATCAGTTCGTGTTGGACGCACAGAGGCAGATTACAAGCTGCCCTGGGTAACCCAAATGGAAGACTTGGAGGCAGGAGAGTTGTTCATGCCGACCAAATCTATCATGAAGCTCCACGGCAACCACGAGGATTTCAGGTCTACGATGATGAATCATCTGAGAAGAAGTGGGAGAAATATTTGGTAGGAATCCTAACCATAGAGAAAATTGACGTTATAGGCAAGATGAATTCAATATTCCAGTTGAACACGGATCATCCCTCTTCAACGGGAATTTTCAATATTGAAAAATTTCTGGATTGGATGGCTGAAGTCAAAAGGTTTTTCGGTTATGCTGAAATACCTAAAGATAAGCAACTAAAGTTGGTGGCTTATCGTTTAAAAGGAGGTGCATCATCGTGGTGGGAACAAACTCAGGCCCAATGACGACATTTGGGAAAATAGCTGACAAGATTATGGACAAAGATGAAGAGGATGTTGATGGCTAGGTTTCTTCCACCAAATTATGATCAATTCCTATTCCACCAGTACCAGACGTTGATACAATGACAAATATCAGTTTTTGAATATAATGCAGAATTTTTACGCATTTCATCACGCAACAATCTGATGGAGACCGAGGGGCAACAAGCTGCGAGGTATGTTCATAGGTTGAGGCCAGATAATTGTGATAAGATCGGATACCAAATTATCCTTACCCTTAGTGAGGCTAAGAATATGGCACAACATTGCTTCTTGGGTTTCAACGTTATGGACGAGAAGAGGCTCGCAGGAGTAGTGCTGAAACATCCAGGGTAAGTCCTAATACTAAGCCTAACTTAAAACACTTCCAATCCCGGGAAACGTGTGATGGTAGATAAAGAGCATGTTAAGAAGCCAAACAATAATCCATATGTAAGGACAATCAGAGGAAAGTGCTACAGATGTCAGGAAAATGGACATGAATCAAATAATTGCCCACAGTGTCTGCCCCATTGATATGGTTGATTTTGATGATGAAGCCGGTGAGTACAAAGATGAGGAGAGGATTTGTGAACCAGAGGAGATGAGGACGATGTACAACAAGCCTTATTTGTTCGAAAGATCTTATTCTCACCACAAATCAATGATGCACAGAGGAATGCATTATTCCGAACCAGGTGCACGATTTCTAATCGTATTTTCGAATTGCTTATTGATAGTGGCAGTTGCCAAAATATTATTTCTCAAAATCTGGCTAATGAGTTGAAACTACCTGTTGAAAAACACCCTGAACCTTATAGTATTGTCTGGATTACGAAGGGGGGGGGGGAATTAAGGTGAAAGAGAGGTGTCATGTTCCCCTATCCATTGGTAAATACTATAAGGATGAGGTTATTTGTGATGTGGTGAATATGGACGCTTGCCAGTTGCTATTTGGCAGATCTTGGCAATTTGATCAAGGAATTACTCATGATGGGTGGAAGAATATTTATCAGTTTTCAAAAATTGGGAGGAAAAAAACAATTAGAGATGTTAAACAAAACAAGCCGCTCGTAAGCTCGGCTCATTAATATTCGACTCGACTCGACTCGATGTGTTAAACGAGCCAAGCTCGAGCTCAAACACACTCGTTTCCTTTAAGGAGCTCGGCTCGCAAGTTGCTCGGTAGAATCGGAATATAGGGTTATTCTGTAAATATTATATAATGTATTATAATATTTTACAAAATAATACAACCCTAATTTTCAAATATATTGACGAACAAGTGATAGTTTTGTCTTTATTGAAGTATCAGAATGTGAATATATTGAATTATGGAGTTATTGATATAATATCAGTTAAATATATTTTTTCAGGGTTTTCAAGCTCGAGCTGAGCTTTATCGAGCTTTGCTCGTAAATGGAATTCAAGCTCGACCTTAATTTAAGCTAAACAGCCCGAATCGAACCGAGATTGATACTCTGGCTCGCTAAGGCAGCGAGTTTCTTTACCCCTACACGATCTAGATCAAATCTGGTAGCTGATGCACGTCATACCAAGGAAATTTATGCCTTGGTAACGGAAGTAGTACTTTTGACAAGGCAAGCTGAGTAAACAAATTAGATGCCTGATGTTGTACGTGAGTTGCTCAAGGAATTCTAGGAGCTGGTGCTGGAGGAACTCCTTGCCGAATTACCACCAATGAGGAATATACAACATGCAATTGATGTGGTTCTTGGAGCCACCTTACCAAATTTACCCCGTTACAGAATGAACCCAAAGGAGAGTAAGATATTACAGAAAATGGTGGAGGAGTTATTACACAAGGGTCTGATTCAAGAGAGCATGAGCCCTTTTGCAGTTCCAGCACTACTTACTACAATGAAAGATGGTTTGTGGCGCATGTGCACAGATAGCCGAGGGATAAATAAAATTATTGTGCGATACAGGATCCCTATACCGCGACTTGAGGATATGCTAGATAACTTATCATGCGCAAAGATTTCCAGTACGATTGATTTGCAGAGCGATTATCATCAAATCCGCATCAGACCGCGAGACGAGTGGAAGACCGCTTTCAAAACAAAGAAGGGATTATATGAATAGTTCATTATGCCTTTTGGGTAGGGCTGTTATATGAGCCGACCGAGCCAGAGTAGTGCAGGCTCGGCTAGGCTCGTTTAGCTTAAATTAAACTTGAGCTCGAGCTTGAAATTTACTAGCAAAGCTCGACTTGAGCTCGAATATCCTGAAAAAAATATATATAATTGATATTATATCAACAATCATATAATTCAATATATTTACATTGACATACTTCAATAAAAATCAAATTATCACCAATTTATCAGTATGAGTGATTTGAGAATTAGAGTTGTATTAATATGTAAAATATTATAATTTTATAACCTATATATAATAATATTTATAAAATAATCCCTATATTTCGAGCCTACCGAGCAGCTCGAGAGCCTACTAAGTCGAGTCGAACCGAGCTCGTTAAGTAAACGAGTATTTTTTTGAGGTCGGCTTGGCTCGTTTAACACATCGAGCCGAGTCGAGCCGAGCTCACAAGCAGCTCGTTTCGTTTAACAGCTCTATTTCGGGTTATCAAATGCTCCCAATACCTTCATGCGATTAATGGACGAGGTATTGAAACCATTTACGAGAAAATTTGTTGTGGTCTAATTTGATGATAATTTATAGTGCAAACGAACTTGAGCACATGGAGCATGTGCAGCAAGTCTTGGTGTTATTGCAGGTTAATAAACTTTATATTAACTATATGAAGTGCAGCTTCCTACAGATTAGCCTTGTTTTCTTAGGCTTTGTTATTAGTGGTGAGGAATTTCGTATGGACCAAGAAAAGGTTAAGGCAATTCGAGAGTGATCTATCCCAAAGATTGTAATAGAAATTCGTAGCTTCCACAGGCTAGCTACGTTCTAGTCTACAGACGATTCATTCGAAATTTTAGTACAATAGTGGCACCCTTGACTGATTGCTTGAAGAAAGGAAAATTTCAATGGGGATCGAAGCAAACAGAGAGTTTCGAGTTAATTAAGGAGAAACTTTGCACAACCCGAGTACTTGCACTTCCCAACTTTGAGAAGCTAGTTGTGGTGGAGTGTGATGCATGCAGTGTGGGAATTGGCGCAGCGTTATCTCAAGAAGAAAGGTCTATCGCATACTTCAATGAGAAATTGAGTGAAACACGACATAAGTGGTAGACCTATGAGCAAGAATTCTATGCTTTCTTCAGACTTCAGAGCCTTGCAGCATTGGGAGCACTACCTTCTTCAAGATCAGTTTGTTTTGTAATTTGTATTCTATTTGAAGTATGTGAATAGCCAAAAGAACATCAGTAAAATGCATGACAGGTGGGTCGCCTACTTGCAGGGTGTCTTTTTCATGGAAATCGTTTTTGTATTATGCATACTTCATTAAGGGGTAAACTAACTCGATATCTTCATGGTGCTAGACTGAGGGGACACCTCGGGCGAGAGAAGACTATCGCAAGTTTGGAGTAGTAGTAATATTGGCCACAACTAAAGAGAAAAGTGGATGTTTTGTTAGCCGATGTCATGTCTGCAAAACGGCTAACGGCAGGCACAAGTATTGGCCTTTATACTCCTGAACCAGTTCCCGAAGCTATCTGGGAAGATCTATCCATAGATTTTGTCCTTGGTCTACCCCGGACCCTACACGGATTGATTTTCTCTTTGTGGTAGTTGACAGATTTTTCAAAATTGTGCATTATATGCCTTGTAAAAAGACCTCAGATGCTTCACAAATTACCCGATTGTTCTTTCGGGATGTGGTTTGTCTGCATGGGGTGCCTAATCCATTACCTCAAATCGAGATACTAAGTTTCTCAGTCATTTTTGTGTTACTTTGTGGTGTATATTTGATACGTCTCTGAGTTTTAGTAGCACTACACACCTGTAGACCGATGGACAGACTGAAGTTGTCAACTGAACCCTTGGGAACCTGATTCATTGCATCTGCGGGGATCGACCAAAACAGTGGGATCATGCCTTGCCACAAGCAAAGTTTGCCTCCATTAATGCTATTCATAGTTCGACAGGAAGATCGCCTTTCGCCTTCGTTTACCAAAAGGCACCACATGCCACAAGTTGTTGGGAAAGTGCAGCTGCTGCAAATTTGGCTAAATAGACACAAGATGTTCAAGAAATGTTTTGACAAAAGTTTTTGGAAACTACTTCAGAAATTCAGAGAAGCCGCTGATAAACATCATCGAGTTCATTTGTTCGAAGTTGGTGACAAGGTGATGGTTTTCCTTCGTCGTGAGAGTTACCCAGTTGGGCAGTATCATAAGTTGAAGCAAAAGAAATATGGTCTTTACAAGATTGTGCATAAGATTAATAATAATGCTTATGTGGTGGACTTGCCTGAGTCTATGGGTATCTCGAAAACATTCAACGTGGCAGATTTGTCTCGTTATTTTTCCAGCGAACCATCTCTTTTTTCGGATCGCTTGAGGGTGAGTTCTTTTCATGTGGGAGTGACTGATGTGGGACAAATTGACCATTTTATTAATCTCTGAAGTTCGAAGAGTATTTTAACCATTCTGATGTTTGAACAGCTTGACAATTTTATTAATTTCTGCATCACTGCATGTTCATTTAATTATCTTAATTATGAGTTTGAATGACTTTTAATCCTACTATATACCTACACCTATAAATAGGTGATCTTGTGATTGAGAATGTACCAAGATTTCAATATTCAGATATTAAAAAGTTTATCTTGTCCTACCGTATGAAGAACGTTTGTCTTCTACGAATATTCTCCCATGTCAGATTTGGGGCTACGGATTTTAAATCCACAATCTAAAATCACTCCATAAATTTTGGTAAGATATTCAAATTGATGAATTTCTAATATTTAGCTTTGACTCTAGTTTAAATTGGAGGAATGTCGAATATTAAGCAAAACCATGTCATTGAAAATCCATGAAGATTCTTAATCCACTCATTTTCAAATCCCTTGGATTTCAAATGAGTGTATCCAAACGCAACCTTAAGGAATTGATGTGCATGCAAAATTATGGTCTAAAAATGGGGTATCTACTATCTCGTTCATGTTAAAAAAATGAATAAAATTTGAACCCGTCAACACGAATCATCCAATCAACATTTAAAGCAATTTACAAACTCTTTTTTTTCTATTATTCATTTGTATCTTCTGTGGTGGTTAATCATAGTGGTTATGAAACATTATTAACTATATCACACATTTTGTAGGCCTGGTGGTTAATCATAGTGGTTACCAAACATTATTAACTGTATCACAGATAAGCACGTGGAAAAGTGACATAATAATGAGAAAACACAATATTGAGGGGGAGAAAGTCCTTATGAAAAAAATAGGAAGGAAATAATTGATTCACTAGATCATCTATCTAAAGCATTGGTCTAGAAATAATCTGTGTAATGTGATCTGACAAGCAAACGATTTATTTATGTATCTTTACGTGGATTTCTTTGGAAACTTGAATCTGCCACCCTAAAGCCTTATGATTATAATGCAACTTTGATATTTAATCTATACGATTACCAGCTAGCAGGTGAAGTGTGAGACCACAAAACTTGGAGGATGATGATAAAGAAAGTACGGGGGAAAAAGAAAGAAGAATTTAAGCAAATATACCTTTGTAGACCTCCAATTATCTAGACAAGATCTGTGGACATACTTTTGGGTGCCTTTGCAATGACATGGTGCAATTAAATCTTCTCCTGTATAATGATGAAACACTTGATAAAACAAGAATTATCAAGAAATTTGAACTAGTATTTTTTCAAGGGAAGTAATTGGCGTCTAAATAATCAAATAATGAATCTACTGCAAAAGCCAGTAACCAGTAAGACCTTCAATGTCAAGGCATATACGGCATTGTGCTTGGTCTGCACAAACTAGAGGAATATCCTCATTAATTTCAGAAGCTGATGGGCGGTCAGAAGGTTCCACACCCACAGTTATCTCAACTGAGGAAGAAGATTCTTTTGATCCCTCTACTGAAGTAGGCTGAGATAAAATAGGTTCTCTTTCTGATGAATCCTCTGACCCAATATCATGTTGCACTAACTGCATTGCTGAGTCCTTCGACAGAAGACTAAACGTAAAAGATCATTGCGAGAACAGCTGCTACAACCAAGCATATCAATAAAGAGATTCCTGCAAGGATTGTCGACTTGCAAATCAGTCAAAAGCTATAAAAAGATGCATTAGCTTTGGTATAAAGCAAATTTATTCTGGAAAAGAAAAAAAAAAGTGAAATATATTGTATATACAATTTTATCTTTGTATATAAAGATATATCTTCGTATCCATATCCTAGTATTATACGAGTATCCTCATATCCTTAATTGGCTACCCATTACAGAACGCGAAACCTATACGGCTATACCCACATACAAGTAGCATAAGTTTCCATTAATACCCCTCCAGAATCACCATTTATCTAGTTATAGTTCTAGCCAAATATAATCCAAATAGTTTGTAACACAATCTTCATGACATGAGCCAACGGTTTCTATACTGATTATATAATTGATATCTATGCATGGCCTAGTCCTTCACGTCAGTTCTCACTGTTTGTTTACTAGAGTTGTATTTCATTTTTAGCATGAATCAATTAAATACACCCCATCTTCTTGGAGACTCATACAAACTGGAATGTGAAAACTCTTCTAAAGACAACTCTGCTCAACAACACATAAGGCTTAAGTAGAAGTCAGAGACAATGGGAACAACACATGTGCTTACAGATTATATCTCGTAGATCTAAATCCAAGGGACCAAACTCCAAAGCCACATCAGGCTTTAGTGCTAAACTCTATAGTAATTCAAGAAACAGAAGATCATGAAACAAATTATCCAATTCTGCCTTGTTTCAGGAATCAGGATACGATATACTACTAGAATCCAATTTGACCACTAAAAGAAATCGACTTCGTAATAGTTCACAAAATTAGAGTTGGCAACAGTAGAAGCCACGATCACCTACAATTTGAATATCTAAGCAGTGATGGGGCACAAAAAACCACAAGCAAGTATCATTACATTACAGAAAAAATGTCAAATGAGTAAATGCTCAACAAGTAAATATCAAATCTAATCGTGATACTTCAACACGGCGACATGGCAAATAATCCTGGTAAATAGTCAAAAGAACAATGAGTAAAAGACACTATGCAGGAGAAACAAATGGCATCAGATGAAGTGACCTGATTTTTTCGGAAGTGCGAGCGATTCAATGGCATCAGATGCAACGAAAGAAAAAAGAAATAATAATTATTAGGGTTTTGAATCGAGAAAAGAAAAGAAAGAAGGAGCAGTTTATAGGGTTTTTGAAAGAAGAGGAGAAACTAAGGTTAAACGGAATGGGAAGAGAGAGAGAGAGGAGGCTTCTCTGTGTGTGCGTCCGCGCCTAGAGAGAACACACGGACGTCAGCAGACAAACGTGACCTGGACTGTGGCTACATTTACCATTTTGCCGACGTTGACATCGTCAAATATAATCCCTCTTGTTTTGTTTAAGAAATTGGATTTATTAATATAATTGATTTTCGTTTAAAGTAATAAAAATATGTAAAATGAAGAATAATAATTTATGAGAATATACATTATTCCCATTTTAAATAGCTATTCTTTTTCCCTTAAAAAACACTTTCCATGATTCTTAAAATAAATGATGATTTTTATTCGATGTTTTAATTTTATTTGTACTAATGAAAATAAATTGATTGAAAAATAAAATTAAGAGTTATGGGAATAAAATGAGTCATATAATTTATTACTTTCTTCATTCTTTACAAATTGCTATTTTTCAGATGACTACTGCTCTAGAGCAATCCTAAGTCAACGAAATCAAAGTCTTTGGAGATTATAAAAAGGTAAGTTACATATAAAGTTATTTATAATAGTATAATTATATATATAAATATGAAAAAATTTATGTTATAAGGAGTGTCGGAAAAATGGGACCTAACCCATCAAATATCTGACACAACACTATTAAAAAACGCATTCTCAACCCACCACCTACCTACCCTACTCCCCCATTAAATCTGTAAAAATAAAACCCCACCCTATTACCACCTCACATTTTCATCGGTCTCTCTCTCTCTCTCTCTCTCTCTAAACTCTCTTTCCCTCTCTAACGGATTCCTCTCTCGATCTATCTATTTTCGTCGGAACCCACCTCCCTCCGCCAACTGTCAGTCTGGCCGCCCCACCGGAATATGTGAAATTCATCGCTTGGCCGTTCCACCACAATTTATGAAGTCGACGATGATATGTCTCTCTCACACGGGGAACAACCCCTAGTTCTCTATCCCACACACGGCGAACAGCTTGGCTGCCCCTGTTTCTCTCTCTCACATGGCAAACAAGTAACAACCATCACTGCCGGATTTTGATTTCATCCAGATCTGTCAAGCCGCCACAAAAGATTTGCGTCTCTCTGCAAGAATCCGACCTTTATTCCGGCAAGGGGATTCTTTTACTTATAGATCAAGATACCAAGTATTAATTTGTTCCGATCGAGAACTGCAATTCACTCGGGTTTTCAAATTTTTAAATTATAGTTTTCTAATTTGGGGATTATGTATTTGGGTTGTGTTTTTTAAGATTTTAAAAATTATTGCAAAAGGGTGAATGTGTGTAAATCTGTGTTGCCCCCTTTTTCAATATTTTTTTCAATTTTTGTTATTTTCACATCATTTTTTGTGTTTTTTCCCGTTATTTTTGCATGGATACACCCAATTTTGCATCGAAAAGAGCTTAGATCAGCGATCTGGTTGTTTTTATAATCAAGAACAAGGGAATGATTGTTAGCCCCATAATCAATCTGTTCTACAGGATGAAGTGGGAATGGCCTAGTTTCTACATTTTTTTTTTTAATGTTGAAAAATTCCAAGGCTCCATTTGGATGGATGGATTTGAAAATGAATAGATTTTTAAAAAGATATATATATATATATATATATATAAGAAGACATATATTTCAAATCACAAATTGTAAAGAGATGGAAGAGAAGGGAAAAATTAGAGGAAAGATAGAAATGAAAGGGTAGAATGGAGGGATTTCACAAATAATATGGTTTTAATGAGAATTTAGAATTCCTCCATTTTGAACATAAAATCAAACCTAATTTTTTGTAAATTCACCTAACTTAGTTGGAAAGAATGGTTATTTGTGTGTGAAATTCACGGATTTCAAATCCACTTATCCAAATGGAGTCTTAATATTTTTAGTGGACAGAGTGAAAATCGCCTAATTTGTTTGCTGTAATTTTTTAAACTTTAATTGTTGATATAAATAATCTAATTTGGTGACTGTGAAAATATATTTGGTTAGTTTTGTGTTATATTCTGTTTGACAATTTCGTGCTCACACGCAAGTGTACGTGGTCGTAGTGTACATGGCACGGTGACCAAGTTAAAATATATCGATCTCAGGGAAACGGGGCGATGAATAGTATGGATGTTGTTTAAAAAGTAGAATCTAAACAAACAAGTAGAAGTCTTGAGTTTCTATCTACTATGTTTGCAAAAATCAAGAATCTAACTATCACCTTCTTGTGAAAGATGAGCAAGTGTGAGAAGCATGCATTAGTGTACTCCCCTTATGTTTCATTTGGTGCCTATCTTATCCTAGCATGTAGTTCCATTGATTGAACAACTAGCCTATGGCTCCCTTAGGTGTCTAGATCTCTCTAACAACACATAAGACTCTAATTGAGAGGTCATTACTTATAAACAATTCCCATTGACTTAAGAGCATTTAATCAAACACTTGGCATGCACAACATTCAATCAAGAACTTCTATGAACAAGCTCAATTCTCATTTGTTGCTAATCCACTTAGGCTCTAAACATCCAATTGGCATTCCAAGCATTCATACAAATCATCAATTAAGAGAATTAACCAATCAACTTCACTAATCATGCATAGGAATAATAGAACACTAAATTACTACATAAGGATCATACACCAATGCATAAAGGGAATTAGCACATGGCTAATTGAGTGATCAAATCAACAATTAAGTACACTAGTATCATGATTAATACAAAAAATGTAAAGAGATTACAAGAGAATTACATATTACAATGGAATTGAAAGTCTACTCTACTACCTTAAAAATCCAACTCTTGATCCAGAAGTCAAAATATAAAAACGAACCGTAGGAATGTAGCTCTTGATGAGACGAATCTAACGATATAAACGAATGAAGAATCTGATGGCTAGATTGACACAATTGTAGAGAGAAGTGCAACAAATTAAGAAAACCCACTAATAACTACATAATCTCTCTCTAAAACCTCCCTAATGAAATGTGGAATGATGAAATGTCCCTCCAAAATCTGATGCTTGATGTATTTATAGTGCTCTCATGCTTGGACCAAAGTGCCCTTCATTAAAATGCGCAAAAGATGAAAATACCCTTAATCAGCCAGAAAACCGCACAGGCACTCGACCATAGGCAGGAAGGTGCGCGATCACACTATGCGCGCGAATTGTCGCGCGGACGATAGGGGTTTGTGTCCGAATGTGGGCGCGCGACCATAAGTTGTGTGGCGCGCGACCAGACCCTTCATGTGTCGTCCGATCTCCGACTTCCTCGTTTTCGATCCGATTTCTCATCCGAGCCTCCTATGGTCTTCCCTTGAGTCATTTGAACTTCTCCACTTGCTCAGATCACATCGTCTCTTTCTCTCTAATCATGAACTTCTCGTTTTTGCTCGTTTTTCACTATAAAACACATTTTCTTGCCAACACGGAGTCAATAACACAAAATATAGCATATTAGGGTCAAATATGAACATAATCTCATCAAATCATACAGAACTGGATACAATTATGACACCACGTGGAAAAAATGTGTATATAATTGGTGGACAGGGGGAGTATATATGCAAAATGGAAGAGTTGGATATATGTGGAAAATATATACATATATATATATATATATGTGCAAAATGGAAAAACTGAATATATACGTACAAATATTGAATTAAAAAAATCGATAATTAAAAAAAAGAAAAAAGAAAAAGCACACACATAATGAATATAAAATTATAAAAATTGTCTATTTAAAATTTAATATAAAATAATAAAATAATTAATTTTAATTTAAACTGATCGTAGTGTGATTGAGTTATAGACTTAGGGCGTGTTTGGTAGGTTAGAAAAACCCTTGAAAAAAAAGATTTCGGGGCTTTTATGACGTTTGGTAGGTAAGAAACGTTTTTTTAAATTGCCCAATCCTTTTCACACCTGACCGAACTTTACCTACAATTTCCTCCAATTAGACTTGAATTTTTTTTTAAACCCATTAAACATATTGTACCCTTCCCCCTCCGTTAACTTCATGAAACTGTATCTCAATCTCCTTCACTCAACCACCTCCTCTCTTCTCGCCGGAAATTCCCTCCATAGCCAATACTCTGACGCCAAAATTTGTGAAGATATCGATTGAAGACACCACATCCATCGCGATCTAAAAAGACATCGTCGTCCTAATCTGAACAGACGCCGTCGTCACGATCTGAACAGATGCCACCGTCGCGATCTGAATCTGATGCCGCCATCATGATCTGATCCGACGCCGCCGTTGCGATCTGAATCAGACGTCGCCATCACCGTCGCGATCTGAACCAGACGCCGCCGTCGCGACCTGAACCCGACTCCGCTGTCGCGACCTGAATTCGATGCCGACGTCGATTGAAGATACCGTCCATGGCCGTTGATTGAGGCTGTCGTTGAAGACATCGGCCGTTGTCGCTGTGACTGGAATGATGTTTCAACAAACTTTCAGTGGATTATGGGGTGTGTTTTTTTATTTACCAAACATTATAAACAATTTCCTATCATATCTACCAAATATCAGAAAACGTTTGTTTTTTGGATGAGATACGAAAATCGTTTCTGCGGGCAAATCTGGGTGTTTTTCTTATCAGCCCTACCAAACGAGGCCTTATATATGCTTATAAATAAATAAAATAATAAAATTTTAATTCAAATTTTTAAATACATTCAAATTCAAAGAAAATATGTCATAAATGGAAAAGGTGGCTGACATCAAAAGCTGCGTATGGGGCCCAAACGTAATTGCAAAAGTGGTCTTCTTTGTAATAAAGTATTCTTATTTGTAACATGGAGATTTTTGTGTCCCTCCTTGTAAATATGTTGTTATAAGTGGCCATATTTTGTAATTATTCCATTAAAATTTTATTTACCCAATAAGTTGATAAGTTTTAAATTTTTGTCCATATGATATAAACTTTATGAAATTGATCCTATTAGATTGATAATTTTATGAAATTGATCCTTTAACCGGAAGTAGACAATTTCTTACCCTGTATACACCACGTGGCAATATAATTTTCATTTGGTTTTAAATAAATTTGTAAACTTCTTTTATTTAGACCATCACTTCATCTACTTCGGAAACTCGCAGATATCGATCATCACTTCATCTTCTCCAAAAACTCAGATTCACACAACTGATTCAAAAACAAAACTATTCTTCTCCTAAGTATTTTTCTAGAGAGAGAATGTGATACCTTGAGAGAAATTGGGAGCAAGGTGACGACGGCGAAATCTTCATCCAAAAAAATGGTGAACTAGCTATAGACTAGTTATGAAACTTTGACTTCTAATTTTTGGTCATGGGCTTCGATACCGGTCATGGTGAGTTGTAGATGGTAGAGATTTTGACAGGGACATGGTTCTCTTTTCAAGGAGAAACAGGGACGATAAGGGTCGAATTGCTTGAGTATCGACTGGTCTTTAATTAATTTACAGTCGTGGCTTCAAGGACAACGAGGATTAATTCCGAACAGAGGTTTGTGCGTGCTTCGACTTTCGATGGCTGAGTGTGGTTGCAGCTCGAACAGAGGCCACAGAGAAAGAGCTTCATGGTTGTTGGCGATAGGAGCTTCAATTTTTGGCCCGCAACTTCAAACGATAATGGCACGACTTCAATTAGTGCGCATGGGGCTTGTTTTTTTCATATTCATCCCCTGCTTTCCAAGATTAGTAAATCCATGGTGGGATCTCTGTTTTGGCCCAAAAACTGGTTCAAGTTCAGGCTAATCTCATTGTTAAATACCTGCTAGATATTGTTAGGAAGCAAAATCAACGAGACTTCCCAATTTCTACTCCGAGCAACTTTCCTAACTCTTTGCGGGATATCTTTCATGCCGTTCGAGTTTGTGGAGAAGACAGGGACATACATTGAGACGGTAGTAGTGGCCGTTTTGATGCAGTATTGTGATAACATATCTAAATAAAAAAAGTTACCAATTTATTTAAAATCAAAATAGAAGAATGATATTGCCATGTGGAGCATACCAAGTAAGAAACCGTCTACTTTCGGTTAAAGGACCAATTTCATAAAGTTATCAAATTGATACAACCAATTTTAAAAAAATTAAACTATGTGGACTAAAATTAAAAGCTTGCCGGGTAAATAAATTTATAATCTCAAGTCTTTGTAAGATGACAAATTAAACTTTCTTTTATACTCCTTTTGTCCCTCAAATTTATTCTCATTTGTGTGGGCACATGTCTTTATAAAAAAATTAGATATAGTACATAAAGTAAGAATACTGTGGAATAATTATGGTTCACTAGAAAATAAAGTGATTGTTTGTGAGTATGATATAAAATAATATTTTATAAAAGAGGAATGAGAATAAATTTGGGGACGAACGAAAATGAAAAATATGAATAAATTTGGGGGATGAAGGTAGCATTATTTAATCAGAATTTTGTCAATTTTATTAGTTTGTTATTTATAATTTCTGATGATATAAAAAACAAGTCTATTTTAACAAATAAAAGATAATTAAAAATTTATCACTGACATTGAAAATAGATAGAAAATTTTATTTACATTTGTGAGTAAAATAAATTTTTTAAAGTTGAAAATGAGTATTTTAAATTATCTCCAAATAAAAAATACATGATAATAATATAATTTTAAATTCGTCCATGCACTGACGAAAATATTATTTACTTTATTCCAAAATAATGTTCACAATTTCCTTATATGAGCGTTTCAATTTTTTTTTATATCCCAAAAGGAAACAATTCACACTTATATTTTATTATATAACTTTACATTTACATACTTTACTTTTTTTTAACATGCGTTAAATCCAATTTATAAAGAAATGTTGGGACATAGGGAGTAGTAAATGAAAATAAATATTAGAATTTGTGGGAGTAATAGATAGATATAGCAATAAATGGAAATAAATATAGATAATATCGATTAAAAAAGAACATTTGCTGTTAAACAAAAAACAAAAAACAAACAAAACCCTTTCAATTGATTGATTGTTTTGCTTCAAAGTAGAGAAAACGCCTAGCAGCGACATTGCTCTCTGGGAGCTGTGACAGAATCTGAATGGCAGCCGCGGAAGGAGGGCCGGCGGCGGGAGGCCAAGACACGCAGCAGCAGCCACCGGAAAGGGCTGTGGAGCGGCTGAACCCGGCGGTTCAGGCCCATCTCAACCTCGACTCGGTAAAAACTCGAGCTACCAGCCTCTACAAAGCCATTTCTCGCATCCTCGAAGACTTCGACACCATAGCCCGCACAAATGCCGTTCCCAAATGGTTTGGACATGCTTTTTTAAAACTTGTCATTTTCATGTAGTGATTGAGGCAAAAATAATCGTAGGTGCTGATATATTTTATTTTGTGGTTGTCTTTTTTGGGGATTTTGATTTGCGCAGGCAAGATATATTGGGTCAGTTTTCGATGGTGAATCTGGAGCTTTACAATATTGTGGAAGATATAAAGAAGGTCTCCAAGGTTTACGTTGTGCATCCTAAGAATGTTAATGCTGAGAACGCTACCAGTATGTTTAATTTTTCTGCATTTATTTATATTGCAAATCGATTTTGTTTGGTTGAATTACTGTTTACTGCACCAGTGAACCAGCGAGTATAGAAAGTTAAATTAAAAAAAAAAAAAAACCTTTTATGTGTTGGAGCATAATATGGGGGTTCAGAGTATTTGATCAATTTCACTTGCCTGCAGTTCTTCCTGTTATGCTGTCATCTAAGCTTTTGCCTGAAATGGAGATGGAAGACAACACCAAGAGAGAGCAACTGTTACATGGTATGCAGGGCATGCCGGTGGCTGCCCAGATTGAAAAGCTAAAGGTGGGTTGTTATACTGCCAAAATTATTAGTGCTTTGCCTAGTGGTCACTTTTAATGATCTGATTTTGGTTTATCTCAGACTAGAATTGATATGATTGGAGCAGCCTGTGAAAGTGCTGAGAAAATTATAGCTGATGCACGTAAAGTATACTTTGGCACTCGACAAGGACCTACACTTCTCCCAACCATCGATAAGGTTCAAGCTGCAAAAATACAAGAACAAGAAAACTTGCTTCGAAATGCTGTCAATCATGGTGAAGGTGCAAATTTAATTTTCAAAAGCTTTACACAAGTGACTGCATTTTTGCCTTCATGTAAATTAAGGTCTGTGTTACTTTGTTTGGAAGTCATACTGCAAGACACTGGCGTTTCCTTTTGAAACATACAAATGAGATATGCATGAGCTTCTAGTGTGTCACTTTCTGATTGCTACTCTATAGTATGATAGGTGAATATTCTTAGTTTTCTTTTTTTGACATTTTCGTCTGATATAGATTTTGGTAGCAGACCTGAGTAATCTGAATGTTCTGGGATAAGCATAAAAACTCCCTGTATTGACCTGGTGAAGTTGAGGTGCACTTTTTTGGTGCTTCAGTTCCCTCTTGGTTAGCAGTTTACAATTTCCTTAAACCTAGTTACTAGTGATTTACTACACATGTTAGCTTCTAGTTTCTTGACTTAACAAGTGTTTTCTGTGTATGTCGAGTACTATGTTAATAACCTTTATAATCTCTTATTTTCGAATTTTGTGAGTAATGTTTCAACATAAGCGATTCTCCACTCTTCTGTTGAATTTGCTTACACTACCTGAGTCACTGATGAATAGTGAGAATCCCTTTTGAAATACAATAGTTGTGGGTGGACAACTTTTTAAAAAAAGTGATTCTGCCCCTCCAGAATTAGTTGTGAAACCCCCTTAGTCACTGTTGGTAATCACGTGCCTCTATTTATTTTAGGACCAGGAGCAATAGTCTAGTTTATTGACTGACTTGTTCTAATCCAATATTTCGATAGTTCTAATTCAACCTGAGGTTTACAACACATACAACCCTTTGTTTCATATGAAAACATTTTATATTCAGGGTTAAGAATACCTGGGGACCAAAGGCCAGCACCATCTTCACTTCCAATGCATCTGGTAGATGTACTTACCACTAATGACAATACACAGGCTTTCTCTGATTCATCAGGTGAGCCATTTACCTATACCGTTTACTACACAATTTACCACTATTGTCAGCATAAGATTTCATGCAGTTGGTGAGAATCATTTTCTTTTGTACTTTAGGATTGTACCAGAAGAGCACACCTCCACTTTTGTCTAGTGCCAGCAATAACAGCCAGGGTTCTATGTTTCAGGTCAGTATTTGACATAACATTTCAAACTCATAGTTGTGTGTTCCTATTTCCTTTAACATTAGATCTTTCCTGAATCTGAGTCTGAGGCGCAACTGAGATTCACAAACTTTATTTAAGGAAACCGTACATCCAACAGTTAGATTAGTTGATTTTGCATTTATGTTTTCCATACTTGTTTGCACAAAGGAAGCAGCTTGCATCTCATGTTGATACCTTGACAAGTAAATTACTTATCATAGCTTACATTCTGATTAGGAGGTAGGAACCTTCTCTCGTCTGACACAGTCACCATTTTAGCTATTCTCAGCAGCATTGTTTTATTGAAACTTCCATCTATGTTATTCTGTCATGCTAATAGAACTCTCTTCTCAAACCATCCAAATCTTCAGTCATTGAATAAAAACTGTTGATTACGTATGTGTTTGCATTTGCACTCTACAGTTTAAATACTTCTCCTAGTGGAATAGCAAATAATTTTCTTATGGTTCATTCTTTTGTGTGCCTTATCCATGCTATTTGGGATAGGCTTCTGGTACACAAGTTATTGGAAGAGCAGCAGCTTCCCCTTCTGGTCCTACTGGGAGCACTTCCTTTGATAATATGACAGCATCTCCTCTCCAATACGCGAATTCGCCTAGATCCGGTACGAACATCATGAACACTCCGTCTCCACAGCAGCAGCAGCCACAACTTCAACAACATCAGCTCCAACCACACCAGATCCAACAGAGGCAGAAAATGCAGCAACTTCTTGGCCAACAACAGCTAAGACCATCGTCAATGCCTGTCCTGGGACAGGTACAGAGCATAGATTTTACTACTCTATAGAAAATGAAGTTTTTCATTTTCATTCAACGTCACATGGATCATGTGCTTGGATCTGCCATTTGGTTTGACATGGGAAACTCGAATTGTTCAATTGTCTTTTGACCTGCATTACATGTGTTGAACTAAGGAACTGTTTTTGTATTAGCGCCTAGCACATGTTTTGCAACAACTTATGGGAGGAAAGTACTTCTGTAGCTCAAGTTGTGTTACATTTTGCTGTTTTTGCTCACTTAAATAACCACCCTGAAGTCAAAATGTTAGTCAGTGAATGAATTATTGACCGGAACTGTAATTCTGACTTACTTTATAATGGTTCTCATTTTTAACCTATGTATATACTTGTCTGCATGTTCTTTGCGTAGTTCTTGTTTTTCCCTATGGCAGATGCATCCCATCAAATGTTTATAGCAAAGTCTTTTTATAAAAATAAGCTTCAATGCCATAAATCATGTTTGCAGAACCAACTGTCGCAGCTCCATGATTTGTCGAGCCAGTCACAGCAAAAATTTCAGTCGGTATGTCACAAGTTCTGTATGCTTGGTGGCAAAAGATGTTGAATTTAGTATGCAAAATTATTACCATTTAAGATATGCTTGTTTCAGTTACTAACAATTAGTTTTTTATTATTTCAAATCTCCAACCCTGTTGTCAGACCTGATTATCTCCCCTATAATACCTGTAATACGCCTCTTTACTTTTTTTAAACACAATTTCCCACGGCATACAAAACCAATCATCTTCCTCATCGGAAATCAATATCATAATTTCATTATCACCTAATACTAAACACTACTATTTCACGGTAATTTTCATAATGATAATCCAACCATCTCCCACAGTTCCACAATTCTACCCTATCGCATTCAACATCCGACATATTCAAAATCAAAACACACCTTTTGATATTTAAGGATGAGGATTTAGTATTCATGGATTCTCAATCCAGCACAACCTTATAGAACATACCCTCAATAAAAAATTTAGGGCTCTAAGATCATTAACCAAGTTAAAAGACCTCCCACGAGCACTAGTTTTCCTCAGTACCAGGTGACAATTTTGTCTGCACCATGAATTATCCAAAAGTTTTATGCCTTTATCCACGTGTTTGATTTATTTGCTATTTTCAGTATTCACTTTAAATCTTATGAAACTATGCTGCATAGCAGATGCATGGTCAACATCACGTACAGTTCTCTCAGCCATTGGCAGCTCAGCAAACACAAGCTAGACAGCTTACATCAGCTGCAATGCATATGGGCCAAAATCAACTAAGCCAAGGGAACCAACTGAATCGCCAATTAAATCAGTTTTCTAGCCCAGCGAATAGCGCATTATTTAATGCTGCCCAGACGGCACCGACATCTCAAATGGTTGGACATCTTCTGCCTTTTCAGTGCACGAATTTTATTTATTTCTTTCTTTTTCTTTCATTGAGTCGGTTTTCCATGCTACATTTTACTTGGAGCATGAATTTTGTTTTATTTCTATTGAATCGCCATTGTGTGCTTATTTTAGCAGTTTCCTGCTCTTTTGTTCTGTCTTGTTGCCTTTTCTGACATGCAATTAAGGTTTTTATTTTTTTATTTTTTTAATGCATTTAAAAATGGTCGTGGCCATTAATTCCCAGGTTTTTGCTGTACACACCCACTAATAATTTTATAAAATTACACGTTTCAATAAAAAGACTATAAGACCCTATTAATATTTTTAAAAAGATAGTCTTTTTATTCTTCCTAAAATCAAGCAGCGCCGCAGCGGCAATATTATTTTTGTCTTCTTCCCCTGAGCAGGAAACAGCAGCAAGCAGTCACATTCCCTACCACTTTCGTCTTTCTCACTTACCTTCATCCCCACTCCTTCCAAAACTTTAATGAAACTCAGGAAATTCTTAATTTATTTTCAAAATTTCATGTTTTCTTCAAATTTCACTCGACCAGCCATGGCTGAGCACACATGATCATTCTGTAGTGGTAGTTTTACAATGCTGTTACTTTTCTACCACCATGACCAAAGCTTTCTCATGTTCAACCAAGTAGTCTTCTCGACATGTTTAATAAACATGACTGAACAATATCAGATAGATGTGTTTAATAAACCAGATCTTAGCATGATATATTTTCCTTTTTTGAGCACACCAAAAGTGAAGATAGAAGTAATTGGTGGATTGTGGAGACGGGAAGAAACTGTCAATGCACTTTTAGTGGTGGAGGGGGGATGTGGGTGGTGTTGTGATACGCATCTCATTTTGTAATTAATTATTGTTTAGAATTTTATTTTAAGTTATGAAATAAATTGAGATGCGTATCAGGTTGGAGGAGGGGTAGGAGGAAGGATCAGGTTTCATTTTCGTTGTGGGTTTAGCAGGTGAGTTGGGTTGGAGGTGGGGGAGTGAGAGAGAAGAGCAAGCTGGGTTTGGAGACGGTGAGGGTAGGATCAGGTTTCACTTACATGGTGGGCAAGGAGGGCGCGGTTCTGGAGTGGATTAGAAAATTAGGGTTTTTTCTCATTTGGGGGTAAAATAGGAAAGCATGGGATGTTTATATAGTGTTTTAAGTAAAATGATGTGTGAATACGAAGAAAAAGATGGAGTGTTAATTGTAGCCGCACCTTTTAAAATCCCTTGCAAAATTGTCTTTTGTGCATACCAATTGTTATATGTCTCCATTATAACTTTGGTAACTCATTTATGCACCTTGTTTTCTCTAGAATTAAGATTTGAATGCTATCCTTGATAAATTTCAGATCCCAAACATGTCAGCTATGATGCCATCACAATCAATGCTTCCAAAAATGCAGGTTAGCTTCCAAATTTTGCCATTATTTTGTTGATGGATATGAATTGTTAAGTGATGACAACTATTATATGGAACTGGAGGAGTCACTTGATTCTGAAAATGCATAATGTTGCACTTGTAAACAACGTAAAACTAAAACAAGCTCAAATGATCGGGAACACTGTTGTGTAAGTGGAGTGCTAGTCTTGGTATCTGCTTCCTAATGCTCGATTACATGTTATTCTGACCTTGTGTTGGTAGAGAATGGGCTCTTGTAAATTATAATTTGTATTTTCACAAGTCTATAGCTTATCAGCTGTATCATTTGCTTTCAGTATCCCAACCGAACGCTGCCTCCCCAAAATCTGAGTGACCAGAGTGAGTTTTTATCCCTCCCTCATATGTTCGATCTTAATCATGGCAATACTTATTGTACTCTGTGATTTCAGTGTATAACATGGCAGCAGCGAATGCTGGTGGAATGATGGGGATGCAGCACCAGCAGCAACCGAGTGGTGCATTCGGGAACATGTCGTCACAAAGTGGTCAGAATCTACAACAGGGGATGGTAATGCAAAACACATCACAGAATCATCCAAACTTTCAGCCGCAGAGACCACAAAACCAACAACAGTGATACATAATACATAGACAATTTCCGTACAAACTTTATATTTTCAGGGAAAAAATGAATACTGTTGGATGCTTTATCAGCTTTGACATGGGTTCGGTTTGCATAACCGTTTTGTTATTTACATTGAGTGGACACTCTGCTTTTTGTATATTAAGGAACCACTTCCTTAGCACATGAAAAGTATGCCATAACGTTTTAATCAATTTTTTTTTTTCTAAATTATTTGACATGTCAATGACTTTACACTCACAAATAATAACTTAATTTATAAATGGAGTACACAATTTTTCAAAATACTCTTACTTTATCTGCATTTTCTTAAAATTTGTCCAGCACAAATGAATATATTTTATGTGGACTAAGCTAGTAGTATTTCTTGATACAAATATTGATAAATGTTTCCATAAAATAGAAATTTAAGTTAAATTTATTTTATCTTTCTGCATTGAACCTTTAGATCTTTATAAATTTATAACAAAAATTTTATACGATTATATAGTTTTTTTAAAAGATATTGTAGTTTTAAGTATTTCAAAATAATCAAATTATTACCTCTTCTCCCTCCTCCTCCTCCTGTTAAAAGTATGCACATTTTTCTTATTTGTTTGTCCACTTAAAACATGCATTCTTTGTTAGAAATTATCACTATATTATCACTTTTATAAGTAATTATTTTATTCATAAATAGACTCTAATATTTTTATTTTATCGGATTCTTATAATTTTCCTGCCCATTACTAGATGCATAATTTAATAGGAAGTATAACTTTCGAGTTATAAACAACGCATCTCAAATACTAAAATTCATAAGATAATAGTATTAAAATTTCTAGAATTAAAAACAATTGTTAAAAATTCAACATATATAAACAAAAGTAAATATTAAAAAAAAAAACTGCAACCCACATTTTATATCCGAATCTTATTTATTAATAAATGCAATAAACGACTGATTCGATAGTACGATAACAAAATAAATTTCAAACAAAGAACTTGTCAGACATTAAAAAGTTTAGTATAAATTAGTATCTAAGAGAGTAAAAAATCTGATGGTTGGCCTCCATCGTAAACAAATGCGACCATACTTGTCCAAATACACATTCAAGAAAATTTCACTAACTCCTAATTTTATATACGTATAGTATAGACACAATAAACTTTTGAATACTTGTTTGTTTGAGCCAATTGTCACATTGCATAGTGACGACACAAAAAATGGATTCTGACTTGAATCTTTTGATCCCAAACGACTGAAGGGTACATTGATATTTGTTTTTAATAGCTCAAAACGACTGAAGTGTGCATTGTTATTTGTTTTTAATAACTCGGTATCCGGCCAATGATCGACTACTCCGGGAGATCAATCACACTGTCCATTAATGGGATCCCAACTGAAGGGTGAATTGATTTCTTCAAGATGAAATATCAAAAAGACCTTATACAACCATTGTAGCCTGCATTCCACGAAAATGATGGAAAAATAATGTTCGAATGCAGAAAAATGAAAAGGAAAAGATAGGTATTCCAAAAGATTTACTAGTATAAACACCCATTATCAGTTTTGGCATAGTATGCTTAGTTGTTAAAAGGCTACTACAAAGAATGACAGGGTATCCGGAGAACTCACAAATCATCATGAAAGATGGGGGTCTGTGGAGATGAGAACACACATGTCGACACAAGCCACCTTTGCAACCAGGATAATCTTAGCATCTGTAATAAGGAATGGACCCGATAAAGGATTAATTAGTAAAATGAACTAATCTGCACGACAGAATTGGTTCACCTATAGACATAATTAATTCATAAGTTAAGATCTATAGTTTGGTTTACGGATAGATACTATATGGATAGGTAGAGGACATGGTTTCATTAGTTGAAATAGAACATGTGACAAAATGCTTGCACAAAGCTTACCAATAAGACCATGCGCTATAGGAGATATACTGATTCCGAGAACATAAGCCCCATCGTCACAAGACGTAAATCACCAGTCTTCATCTGAGGATAGTATAAAGTGTTAAAAGTAAATCAATCATCCAAAAACTGAGAGACTAACATAATTAGACATCATATCTATTGATGTTAAGTAAGTTTTTTCATGAAATAGGTATCAACGCTTCATCAATGTCAGAGAACACCTCAAGTATTGGTACAGAAAGGAGCAATCTACATTTTGTTACACTATATCATAAAAACCCTATAATTATGTCATGTGTGCCAAGTGATAAATGCAGTACCTTTCAAGCGACAGATCAACCTTCTAACTTCCCAAGAGAAGAAAATCCAAGTTCGCTCGCATGCTTTACTCAGCCCACTGAAACAGCAACATCTGATAGCTCATCTGAGCTCGATGAATTGAAACTGGTATCATGTCCATCAACCAACACTTGTTCCACTTCAGGCAAAAACCTGGAGTTTCTCAACTCATAAAAGAGATTAACTAAGTAAGAGTTGGGACAGATATCCAGAAGTTTCTTCACCGACTTGCATGCTTGATAGTCTAATTTATTATCTGTATTCATCATTTCTCTTAGGACATGTATAACCATGTTAACATTCCTGTCCTTGCAGAAACTAGCTAGTACAAGGTTATATGTGCGCTTATTTGGTGCTATATTCATTGCTCTCATCTGGTAAAACATAGCATAAGCCTTCTCCTTCTGACCACCCTTGATGAGTCCATCAATGGCAATATTGTACGACACATCATCAAGTGGAAACTTTTCTTCCACTGCTTTTTTGAATATCCCAACTGCTCTGTTAAAATTACCTGATTTTATCAGCCCATTTATGATTACAGTATGTATATGAGCATCAACACCTTCGTAGGTTTGAAGAATCCCATGGTAAACATTAACTGCATCGCGTATTCTACCCGATCTGCACAGTGCATCCAGGACACCAGCAAAACTATATTTATCGGGTTGAAATCCTCTCTCTATCATGTCATTATAGAACTCAACAGCACCTTCTGGATAACCAGCTTTGCTGAAATAACTTAGAAGACTATTGCATACTACCAAGTCAGGTTCTATAGCTAATCCACTGGTAAGCAAGGGTAGAAGAACAAACTGACGAGACAAACTAATAGTAGTCACAAGAGAGGAGAAAGTATAAACATCAGGCATTAGTTTTTGTTCTCTCAAACTAGAGAAAACTTCAAATGCATCCTCATACCACCCCATCTTAGAAAGACAATCAATCAATACATTACAGAGAACCAAATCGGGAAAACATCCTTTCAACTCCAGAGTTCGAAGCATTTCAAATGCCCTGCTAGGCATCTGATGTTCTAAGAACCCTTTGATCAAAGAGGTGCAAGTAATGATATTTGGTGAGCAACCAATCTCAATCATTTTCTCTAGTAAATAAGCTGCAATCTCAATCTGGCCAGATTTGCAGTAGCCATCTATAAGTATACTCCATATATTGACGGAAACAGGTGCACCTAAAACCATCATCATGCATAGCAACTGTGTTGCCTCCTCCAACCTACCGAATTTGCAGAAACAATTCAACACCAATGCATAGGTCTCAGGGTTCATGTATAAACCTTTCATCAACATACATCTAAGCACAGCTTTAACATTATCAACTTCATTGAGTCTACACAAATTACAAATGGCAATGCTAAAACTCAAGAAATTTGGGGACTTAGTTTGGGCGAAAAACCTGAGGGCTACATCCACATTCCCAATCTTGAAGAGCACATCCATAACGATGTTTCGTGTATAGGTATCAGGAATGTAACCGTGGGCAATCATCTCTTCAAACGCCTCGAATACCATATCATACATGGCTCCACGCCAGAAAATTCTCATCAAAAGCAGAAAAGTTTGTGGCTTGGTAATGCAACCCAGCGTGGACAATTGGCGAAGAATTTGTTTCACAGTTGCACATCTTTGGGTCAATTTAGAGAGTACGTTTACCATGTGATGAATAGTGGGTCTATCGTGGAAGTAGTTGGGCTGACGAGCACACCATAGGAAAAAGGTCAGAGCATCTAAATCACAAGGACAGCTTTGCAAAGTGGTTAGCACGGTTTGAGGAGAGAGAAAGCTGGGCTTAGGAACTTTGTTTTTATCAGGTTTTGTGTATGAAGAAGCAATATGATGAAGTGAAGCGAAACACTGTATTTTTGGCTTTGCAATAACAAATTGGAACTTCCATCTACATATCATCATCATCATCGTGTATCTGATCTGAAAAGTTAGAGAGAAGAACAATGGGTAGCAACAAACATACCTCACACACAGTGATTAGAGGGTCGGTAGGGCTGGTGGAGAGAGAAGTTGAATTGGTGCTGTTTGATGAATTGCTTAAACCCTACTAAATTCCCAATGACGGAGGAGATGATAATTATTTATAAGTAACATTATTAACAATTAATTTAATTATAAATAATACTCCCTCCGTCCCGGAGAAAAAATAAGTATGTGAGTGTAAAGTTAAATAATAAAATAAGAAAAAATATATTTTATTGACTTTTGTGAGTGTAAAAAATTTCCTTTTTAGGTGTGTGAAAGAAGAGTTGGGACTTCCAAATAAAGAAAGTGTGAAAGTAGTTTTAGAACGGAGGTAGTATTTCGCATTACCCTCTGGCATTAATAAAAATATATAATTACTAAAAAAACAGTCTCAGTAAAATTGGACAGGAAGTATATAAATTTTTTTTTTTTTTTGAGATACAAAATACTCTTAATTTGATTAATATTTATTGTTGTATATATAGTTTTCTTTATTGTTGCACTTATTATTACATGGTTGGGTAAGGGTTGCACTAAAATATTGTTACATTTGTACCCCAATAATTAAATTTATACCCCATTGGTTGCTTTTTGTATCCCACAATCAAAATGCCCTATTCACCCTTTCCCTTTTTATAAGTTTTTTACTCCTTCTCTCTCATATTTTATTGAATTTAATTTATTACTAAATGTTCTAATTATTTCTACTTTAATAAATAAAAGCTTTTCTTTTTTTGTGTACAAGGTTACACATATCCATCACCTTGACACATTACAACCCTCTAATAAAAAAATTATATCAATATAAGACAGCAAATCCTCAGGGTTGCACAATCGATGATTATGAATTTTAATTGAAGATTGTTGTGTCACATGCTATAATTTAATACTCCCTCCGTATTTCTATAAGTTGCTCGTTGCTTTTGGGCACACGAATTAAGGTAAAAGTGAAAAAGTATAAGTGATGTGATGGAAAAAGTATAAGTGATGTGATAGAAAAAGTGAAAAAGTATGAGTGATGTGATAGAGAAAAGTGAAAAATTAATGAAAATAGTGTAAAAAGTATTGAAAATAATAATAAATAAGTGAATAGTAATTTCTAAAAAAAGGTAGAAAAACAATGAGCAACTTATAGAAAGACGGACGAAAATGGCAACATGAGCAACTTATAGAAAGACGGAGGGAGTAGATTATATGTATATTATTTATATAAAATTTAGATTTTTAATTAAAAATATTATCTAATATATATATATATATATATATATATATAAATTCAGAATTTTTTTCTATAAATAGACATCAATATTGACGTATTTTGAAACACATTTATTTTCTCTCTTTTATTTTCTCATTTATTTCATCTTCTAATTTTTACCATGGATTCAAGTTATTGAAACTCAAAAAATCAACTCAATTTTCAATTCTTTTTTGAATCCAAAAGATTTTTCAAACTCCAAATTTATTCTTATTTTTTAGATTATCAAAACTCTGAAGATTGTTCAAATTGTCATTCACATGTACATGTTTGCATTATTAAGATACAATTTATTTAATAAAATGTGTATATAATATCTAATTAATTAAATATAAAAATATAATTTATTTAATGAGAGTTTAGTTTGCGAAGGATTGTTGATAAAATAATTAAAAAGATGAGATTTAAAATGTTTAAAATTGTGTATGTAGAAAAGAGAGAAATGCATTATTCATTAAAAAGATTGAGTTGTAAAAGGTTGTGGATAAATACAACTTGTTTCAAATCTTCAATAGTAATGAGAATGCAATTTTATTTTTCTTTTTTACCCTTACATATTTTGAATGAGAGTTTGTGTTCATGGTGGTTACATCATTAGTGTTATACTCCAATTTTGAAATAAGTTGACAACAAAATTTTTGTTGATTGTGGTATGGGAGATTGATTGATGATGATTATAGGATGAGATGAGGGTAATCAAATGAAGGTAATGATTATCTTAGTTAGGAGGAAAATTAATGTTATGTACCTAATTTATTTTCATTATCTACTATAATTACTATATATGTATAATCACTCTTACTACAATTGAAAAAATTCCATATCAAACGTCCACTTAAAATAATGTGATGTTGGACGGAGTCATAAAGAATAATTATAAAAAGCAAATAGAGTTTATTAAATTCTATAAAAAAAATAATGTGATGTTGGACGGAGTCATAAAGAATAATTATAAAAAGCAAATAGAGTTTATTAAATTTTATAAAAAAAAATTAAAAAAACAAAGATAATTTTGGTAAAGGAGCAACAAAAGGTCATGATCTTTTTAAGACGTTGAATTTGAGATTTGATTTCTTATGCCATCTAAATTTTGGATTTACAAATTTAATTTTATATTTATTTACATATTTATCTTTATTATATATCTATATATTTAAAACAGTAATGTAGAAATTGATTTAGATGACACTTAAATGCTGATCCGTCGCTGTCGATTTGATTTCTTGGTTCAATGCAAATAAAAAAATATATTTCTACATAAAAGAAATATTATATATTTATGTAATATTTTGAACTAATTTATAAATATGATTAATTTTGTTAAATTAATATATAGTGCAAATTTATGTAGGAAGTGAGTAATTTTTTAAGTGGATGAGGACTTGAGAAATCAAATGAAGGGTAGAGATTGAGTTAATTTATTAGAAGACGGGACGGGAGAATGAATTTATTTCATATTCCATATTTAAACAAAATTAGATGTTAACAGGATTATGTGTGTGAGTCACGTGATGGTGACGAGGGGGCATGTGGCGAAGTACTCCCTATTTCCACATATAAAGTTTTTTTGACAGGGAAAAACTGGCATTTGTGGTTTGATTGTTGACTCTACCTCTCCCACTAAGAATAAGAAGAAGCAGCAGAGCAAAGATGGGGGCGGAGTCTAAGATGGTTCACTCGCCCATGCTCACATACGCCTCCGTCCTCTCTCTCCTCTCTCTCTGTCCTCCTTTTGTTATTCTACTGTGAGTTTCTTGATCTGATTTTGATTCTGGGAAATGATATCAACCCTTTTTTACTAATGCTAGAGGAATTGATTTACTGGGTAGATCAGTTGTCAGCCATGAACCAACCCAACTAATTCTTGATTGTAAATGATTCCAGATTGGTGCTTGATTTATGCAATTATATACTTGAAGTTGAAATGAGCTATTGCCAATGACTTATTTAACAATGCGTGCTCGTTTCCGATCTACTGCATCCAGATGGTATACTATGGTTCACGCGGATGGGTCTGTGCTGCAAACATGGGATTACTTTAGGCAAAATGGCCTGCTGCAGGGATTCATCAATATCTGGCCAACCCCCACAGCAACTGCATGGAAGATCATTGCTTGTTATGCGGCATTTGAAGCTGCCCTTCAGCTTTTGCTACCTGGCAAAAGGGTTGAGGGCCCAATATCGCCTTCTGGAAATAGACCTGTTTACAAGGTAGTGTTCCTACTATATTATGGTGCAAAATGTTTGGTACTTTTGTTGGGTTTGCTTTACTTCGCACTATTAGTAATACAACTGACTTGGCAACGCCTAACTACGAGATCTTATATCATCCAATGTTCAAAGTTGGGACCAATCAGTAGGTGATTGTTACTTTTATTTCATCTTCAGATTTGGTCTTATGGACTCTTCATCATCTTCTTATTGCAGGCCAATGGTGTTTTAGCATATGCAGTGACACTGGTCACTTATCTTGGCCTCTGGTGGTAAGGACTTTCGAGATTTGTTAGCAACTGGCATGTTTAATATCTCATTAACTCTCTCTCTAAATGAGTACAAAAAATATTTGTTTTATCTTGCCTGCTTAGGAGATAACAACTGTTGTACAGAATCTACACTACAGATGCACATTGATATAAATGTATAGATGTAGTTGAAAATGTCAGATCAAGAATGGTTCTTTGACAATATCTATAATCTTCATAAATGCTGAATATAACCAATGTTTTTAAGCTATTAAAACTCTTGAGTTGCTGAATAACGTGTTTTGATATACGTTACCTGCGAAGAGTGTTTACTTGAATTTTTCTCTGTATATTTGTGCTTGGTTTTAAGTATCTGTTTTGTGATATCCCTCAGGTTTGGAATTTTCAATCCCACCATAGTTTATGATCACTTGGGAGAAATATTTTCTGCACTGATTTTTGGAAGCTTTGTCTTTTGTATTTTCTTGTATATCAAAGTAAGTTTTCATGGCAATATTCACATGCCTCTAATTTAGTCTTGTTCTTGAGTGCATTGTTTAATTTTGTGATACTTGTTTCTTCTTTTTAAGGGTCATCTTGCTCCATCTTCAACTGATTCTGGTTCATCTGGAAATATAATCATTGACTTCTATTGGGTAAGGACTGCAATTGCTCCTATATTTCAGTTTTTTCACCCTTTCAAACTCATCTGTCTGCATTGCAGGCATGAATATAAAAAGAAAATTAGTGGTCGGATATTCTTAGAAAAATGTGGAATCTAGATTACTTACCAAATTAGATGTTTGATACTCAAAATTATATTTTCAGGGAATGGAGCTATATCCTCGCATTGGGAAGAACTTTGATATTAAAGTTTTTACAAATTGCAGATTTGGGATGATGTCTTGGGCTGTTCTTGCTGTGACCTATTGTATAAAGCAGGTAATACCTTCAAAGATTCTATTACTACAGCTCAGATAACATGTGACTTGACGCTTTCTCCAAGTTATTATATTTGTGATCTTTCTCCACACTACCTTTAGTGAAAATGCCATATTTCACTTATGATTGTTGCTCAATGTTCATTCCATGCAGTATGAAACATATGGGAAGGTTTCTGATTCTATGCTAGTTAACACAATACTAATGCTGGTGTACGTAACAAAGTTCTTCTGGTGGGAAGCTGGATATTGGAACACGATGGATATTGCTCATGATAGAGGTCTGACTGTGTTTATCTTTTATGTATCCCAATCATATCAATCGTTCCCTGGTTACTGAAAATGGCTGAATGCATTTGCAGCGGGGTTTTACATATGTTGGGGATGCTTGGTGTGGGTCCCATCTGTATATACATCCCCTGGCATGTACCTTGTCAATCACCCAGTGAATCTTGGAGTCCAGGTATCTGAAATGCCTACCTTAGACTTGTTTATGCCATATAAGTTTGAGAGGGCTAAGGGAACCTATGATGAGTTCGTTTAAACATATTTGTGATGATAAATATGTCAATTGACACTGTAAATGGCATTGATAGATCTTCCTATACAATTTTCTACTGATAATTATTGATGTCAGTTCCATCTCAAAAACGAGTTTCATGCGTGTAACTTGTTTGTGTTGCAGCTGGCTCTATATATTCTGGTGGCAGGCATTCTGTGTGTATACGTAAACTACGACTGTGATAGGCAAAGGCAAGAATTTCGCAGGACAAACGGAAAATGCTTGGTTTGGGGGAAAGCGCCATCCAAGGTACTAGTGACAGCTGTACAATCTGATGATTGGAAACATGATAATTGTATGTTCTGGTGAAGAATAATAACCTTTTTTTTAATAGATTGTTGCCTCATACACAACCACAACAGGAGAGACGAAATCCAGCATTTTACTTACATCAGGATGGTAAGTTTTGCATAGGTAAAAGGGAGACTTTTTATCTTGGGAATGAAAATATTTATGGTTTATACAGGTGGGGCTTAGCTCGTCACTTCCATTATGTGCCGGAAATCCTTGCAGCCTTCTTCTGGACCCTGCCAGCAATGTTCAACCATGTAAGTTAGCAGCTGTTATAACCAAAACAGTGCATGGGATTCTCTCATTGTTTTAGCACTCCTCGTTCCCAATTCCCGCTCTACTTAATTGTAATGTTCAATTCTTGCTTGCAGTTCCTGCCTTACTTTTATGTTGTGTTCCTTACAATTCTTCTTCTTGATCGAGCTAAAAGGGATGACGATAGATGCAGATCAAAGTAAGCATACATCATCTTCCTACATTATTACCATTTCCTAAAGATATTGTTTTTGGCTGAATATTCTTGAAGGTTTCCCTGTTTGAGTGCACCTAAGTAACAAGAGTAACATTAAATGACAAAGTGCTTAAGGCAAGAGATGCAAAATTTGATGAAAATATATTGCTGCTTGTGGCAGGTATGGCAAGTATTGGAAATTGTACTGCGACAAGGTCCGATACAGAGTTGTACCTGGGATTTACTAGTCGTGACGCTCTTGAGGAGTGATTTTTTTTCCATGTTGATGTTGGTTAAGAGTAACAAAAGGAATTGTAACCGATTTGATCAAATAAATGTTGGGTCAGGCTCAGTTGTTGTAGTGAAATATCGGTCTTACTTTGGTTAAGTGCAGCAAAGCAAACTTTTGAAAGTGAGTTGAGTATATGAGCATTCAGGAAAGATATATGTAGAGTTTGAAAACACACTTTAAGCGTTTTTGCACGATATTCATCATCGACATTGTTTTCTGTATTATTAATAAAATAAATCATCCCTAAAAGAAATCATTTAAATCTCCTATCTAACTACCTAACAAATTGAACAAAGCAAAAAAAAAAAACCTTTGAAAGCAAGTAAATATGGTTAACCAAGTAAAATAATCAATTCACACGCCCAATGCTTTCCACTTTGCAGGCGATTGATGAGGTATAAAGCCGTCTCTTCTTCATCACTTCGTGGATCGTTGATAAGACAATGCGAACAGCAAAATTGAATTTATGGGTTAGAATATACTTCCGTACATTATCTGCATAACTGCAAAATTGAATTTATGGGTTAGAACATGCGAACAGCTTAAAATTGCAAGCATATACATTCTTGTGCAATGCAAGTATCGAATCACCCAACATTGCTTCTCTTATAACTCTACGGGAACAATAGTTAACCAGAGCATATTTGCATTACAACTCTCTTGTCTCAAGGATCATAAGACCTCAGGGTACAAATAAAAGACATGCCATCACAAATTGAACAAACATGAATTCGATTGATTAATATACTCCTATTATATATGAAAAGAATGAAACCGGGGAAGTTTCTAGCCATACGAACGCATAGCATAGTCTAGATTAGCATATATGAATAGTAACGACAATAACAAACATATGCAATAGGTGAGCAATTAGTATATAAAAAGAATTGCACAAGGACCAACATAAAATTAACTAATACCTGCTCACACTTGCTATTCATATTCAAGAAACTGTCCGGACATGGACAATAGAAGCACTTGCTAGATCATTATGATAGATAATCTGCATCCATAACAAATGACAAGGATGAATGAGATAATATGACCGAAAATTTAACAAACAAATACGTGAGATAGGTTATTTTTACAAGTTCTATGAGCTAATGGATATTCACTACACGGTAAAGGTCAGAGGTATGAAGCGAGAACATCAGTCTGTTATTTGTAAATGTTAAGGCAAAACTGTCAAACAAAGCAGCCAAACCTCAAGCTTTACCCCTCAGATATAGGGTACACATAGTCATTCAGGATACACCAGATTATTATTTCTGCGAATAGATACCGTGCCCTAAGCTGAGGCCGCCATCACATCACATGCAGCAAGAAAGAGCTTCACAGTGGGCTTTGGCAGAATTCCATGGGGGCAGTATCATGTTTGTGCTATGATGCCATCAACACATTGCACATAGCTGCTCCAACAAATTATCTGCAATATAAATGGTGAATTAAACTTAAAAGCATTGACACATTCGGGTATATTGATTAACAAGCCTGAATCTGTTGCACTATGTTGTGATTACACATTTTTTGAGGTTATAGCTAGGGTAATGTCCTTACAAGCCAACCATAGAAAAGATAACTATACTATATTTTATGCACAAGATCAAGGCTCCAACTTTTCTGCTATTATTTTGAGTTTAACCAGCTTTCTTTCAAGGAAGATTCACAACAATAGTATTACAGACAAAGGACACAAAGCAATCTAGATGCCAATTTCTCCTCAATCTTTTGGGCCTCACTTAACCCATCAAACAAACAATTCTACTCCTACAAATACAACCTAGTTCTAGGTACATTATTAATTACTACTATCACTATTGTTGTTATTGTTGGCATCGTTGTCATTGCTAATCCCCTGGTTATTATTGTTCCCAGGCCTCCTATTCTTCAACTGAGAAAGTTCCAGCTGTGTCTTCATAAAGTATTGCATCCTCTGCAACTCAAGATCCTTGGCGAATTTCATCCTCTGCTTCTCCATCTCCACCAACTGCTGCAGCTTAGCAGTCTCCGCTCGCTCATAAGCCTCTCCAAATTTGAAGATAGCCCGTGTGAGCTCCCTCATGGAATTCCCCCAACTAGTCTCTTTATTTCCACTTCCGTTTGCTCCATCACTTGTCTTATTCATCATCCCATGCCTGAATGCACCTACATTACTCACCAATCTTGTTTCTCTCTGTACTGCTGGCCTCTTGTGACTCTCAGGTGGCAATCCGTCAGATGAATCCCCTGAATTCTCAGGTTCAGACTCATCGTCAGAGTCGAGATGGGGCCTTTTCCAGTTAGGTTTCTGCAGCAACTGTTGCTGGGGTTGAAACCTCTCCGAAGATGATCTAACCCCAACAGGAATCGCCATGGGAACCCTTTGATACATGTCCGTAGGAGGAGGATTGGAGGTCATCTTAGCTGTGGGGCCGATCAATTCATCAAGCTTGTCAAAGAATCGCCATTTACTGGGTCCAGCACCAGCGGCGATCTTGGCCTTCTCAACCTTATACTTCTTTTTGACAGTATCAATCCGATTCTTGCATTGAACATCAGTTTTGGGGGTTTTGGTGTAATCCTCTCGGCTGCTAACAATGTCAGCTACATCTTTCCAGTGCTTCTGCTTGAGATTTCCCCGGCTCAACTCCAAATATCTTTCACCCCAGGCGTCAATTAGGACAGCGGTGGCGCCTTCGCTCCAGCAGTCCTCCCTGCCACCGCCGGAGCCGGGGGTTTTCTGCTGCTGAATTGGTAGAGCTAGGGTGAGTGAGTTGGAAGGAGGGGCGGCGGCAACGGTGACGGCGATCCCTCCTCCGTTGGGAGGAGAAGAAGGGGGGGACTGGATGTCATCGTCTTCCTCCATGGAGAGATGAGATCTGGGAAATTGAATAGAGATCTAGAGAGAGAGAGAAGGGGAATTAGGGTTTTGATATATTGACCGGCGGCCGATGTGAATGACTTGATTGCGGAGGGAGAACGGTTAGATGATGATGATGAAGAGGGTGGGTCCCATCCCATGTTACGACGTCGTCGTATCGGATGCTAATAATTTATCATATTGACGGAAATAACGGAGGCGGCGACGTCACGCCGATAACATTCAGTCTCCCTTTGCAACACTAAAAATCAATTTATCTATCTTAATAATAATTATCATTATAAAAAAATAATCATTCATTAATCACAAATATTATATAAATTAAAAATCACCATTTATTAATTGGATAAGCATAATTTCAATTCGGTATTTATATGCATAAATTTTACAAAATATGACCTTATATTAAAAAATAAATGCACAATAAATAAATAAATAAATAAAAACGAAAAGAAATAGAGGTGGGTCCGCCGGTGAAACCAAGAGAACAGGCCACAGCCCAAATAGAATAGTTTAGCCCGCTTCCAAATTTTCTTAACCCAACCCACATTTAATGCACGGCAAGGCAAGGCAAGGAATTGATAAAACCTGAATGAAAATCCCCTTTTCATAATATTTTCAACCTAGAACTGAATCACTGCGCTGATTGCCAACCAAGGTACGTCGTTGATTGAATTTTATTTTAGACGAATTGGGATCTTCAATTATGCAAAACTTTATTGTTTCAAGAATTCGAAAATTGTTTTAGTGTCTAAGATTTAGCTTCATCTGATCCATCCAGAGAAAGAAAAAGAAAATATTTAGTTGGGTTATCCATTCCTGATGTCTGCTAGCGAAGTGCCTTCGTGTTTTAATCATTTAGTATTTGCATCAAGTAATGAGTCCTGAGATTTTAGTTGTCCAATCCACTTGCATGGTTGATTGGTTAATGTCGAGTTAGTTTATTGGCTGTGTTACTACTTAGGTTATACTAGTAATTTAGTTTTGGCAGGAGAAATGTCGGCGGGATATGATAATGTAGTCCTAGGGAAGCTGAAGCTCAAGGGTAAGGCTCTGGATGTCAAGGCAGGTGGCATGAAGAAAAAGAAGAAGCAAATCGAAAGTAAGCTCATGATTTACCTCACTTGTATAGTTCACTTGGATTTTCCTTGTCTGGGGGAATTAAACTGGTGTTTTGTGTTGGGTTAGAGTTCTTTTGATGCCCCGCCAAGAATCATGCAATTGACATTGAATCTTTGCATTGACTGACATTGTGTTATCTCATGCATGCATTTAAGCTCTTCTGCAATTTCAATAGGTTATTTCTCGAACTGCACAATTTCATATAAGGGGCAAGGATCAAGTAAGGTTGTGTTAGACATTAGCAACTAAAAATTTCTGTGGAAGCCAAGCCTCTGAGTCATATTTTTCTGACTTGATTCCTAGGTGAGGGCAGGGCTGAAGTGTTAACTGATGTAAACAAGGAAGAGGTTAGCAAATCCATTGAAGTTGGGAGTTCGGCCAATTGGGATAATAATCTCACCCCAGCCGAGAGACGCTACATGGAAGAAAGGGAAAGAATTGATTCACAGAAGCTGGCAAAGACATCCAATAAATCACACCGTGATCGCATTGAGGATTTCAATCAGTATCTTGCAAATATGAGTGAGCATTATGACATCCCTAAAGTTGGCCCTGGCTAAGCTAAGCAATCAAATCATTTTGCTCCCCCTGGATTGCTAATGTTAATTGCTTTTCATACGTTTTAGGCCACTGTTTCTGTTTATGTTATTGCTCGCTGTAAACTTGTTTCATCAGTGGATCTCTCTCAAAATGTCCACAACCAGTTTTAGTGCTTGTTTTAGAACTTTAAAAACAGCTTTTAAAACAGTTTATTTTAAAAGTGCTAAGAAAAGAAGCTATTCTAAAATTTCAAAGCACACTTAGTAATGCCCAAATCACACCGTTGTCAGTTAACATGATCACGATTGTTATACACTCCCTTCCATCCCGTAGAAATTTGCACCTACGGGACGACACATTTTTTAAGAAAAATATATTATATATATAAAGTAGTGGCATATAGTGATATGGATAAATATGTGTATATGATTATGAGTGTATACGAAAATCAATGTTTTCTTTTTTAGAAGTATGCAAATTTGTATGGGATATCCAAATAAGAAAAGTGTGTAAATTTCTGTTGAACAGAGGGGTATAAATTAAATTAAGCTCGAAACCCACCAAATGCCATTAATTTATTGCGATGGTTAGTTGGTCTATAAAAAATATGCTCTCTTTGGAGCGAATACCGAGTAATAAAAAAATTAATCGGTAACTCCACATGAGGAGAGAAATGGGTAATTGTAGATGTCAGAATGCCAAAAAGGAAGATGCACGAGTATAAATAAATAAACAAATCATCTCACATCCCGAATTGTAGTTCCATAATAATTTATTGGTGCAGAAAAAACAAATGGGGGGAAAGGGAAACTACTAATCGACAGACGCCCTCTTATTACAGACGAAAAATCATGGGGCAATTGACATGATAAGCTACACAAACAAAATATTTTAACACAAGACACAACATCATCCTCATTAACGAAAAGCCTCACAACTACCATGCCTTGTCGCCTTTCTTCATAGATGAATAACAATACAACTCAGATTACCGACCATGTCCACTATCGGCCATCTCTTGCGTTCCTCACCGAGTTTCATCTTCAAGATTGCGGAAACCAGCTGTCAAATCCTCATGAAGTTTCTTGAACTTGGCAACTAGAGCATCCTCTCCTTCTGCTGGATCCTCGAATTTCTGTGAACTGCACGGAAATAGAAAGCACAATCAGAGCTAGCAGACAGGTAGGATATTAGCATACAACGCTAAGAGCCTGTTTCACTTACACCAAACGGTAAAATAAATCTCCCAGACGATGTTTGATTAGGGTGTATGTTATCTTCTGTCCATCCATACCAGCACCTCGTTCCACTGCCTGCAAATGAAATAACATACCAAATCAAGACAATATAATTCATGAATTTCATATCAAAGCTCTAACTGTGTAAGCTGAAAATAAAAAAATAGGGGGAAATATTTTTATACAATTTTACCTGAATAGCCAAATTATAGAAATGAATATGACAATTTAATTCATGAATTGCATATCAGAGCTCTAATTGTTTAAGCTGAAATTAAACAAATAGAAAAAAATGTTTACTTTACCTGATTAGCCAAATTATAGAAATGAATAATGTTGCGCATCATCCAAACAGACTTGTAGAATGGGCAAAATTTGTCATACCTGTTGCCAAAGAAACACAAATGTAATTCTTATAAGATTCAAACAGTTAAAATTTGAATGAACACAGAAACTTGAAATAGTTGGCAGGCACTAACGGAGTAAATGCATTCTGGGCAAGATAGTCCTCCCTCAAAAGCTTTGCAGTCTCCAGCGTAATTTTATCTGATTCTGCTAGAGCATCTTTTCCGACTAGCTGGAAGAAGTCAAACATATATTATTAATATGTTGTAGCAGCAGCTTAGACCTTGTTACCCTGCTAGTGATTCTTTTGCCCCACTTTACCACAAAAAGGATAATGAGAATCGCCACATACCTGGACAATTTCATTCAAATCATCCTCTCGCTGAAGCACTTCACGAGCCTTGGTCCTTATGTCAATAAAGTCGGAATCAAACTTATCATAGAAGGATTCCAGTGCCTAAGGAAAAAAAAGAAGTCTCAGCATGGGAGGAATAGTAATTCAAGCAAGCCAATACACAGACAAAAGAAAAGGCCCTATTACATCCATGAGATAAACGTACCCCTGAATACTTCGAGTAAGATATGAGCCAGTTCACAGAAGGAAAATGTTTCCTCTGAGCCAATTTTTTGTCTAGACCCCAGAAAACCTGAAACATAAAAACAAAGTTTGAGTACAGTATGCTACAAGGAAAATGTACATTTCATGTTGTTCGTGCCTGAAAATAACTGTACCTGAACAATACTTAGAGTTGCAGATGTAACAGGATCAGAGAAATCTCCTCCTGGAGGAGAAACTGCACCCACGATAGTAACACTTCCATTTCTGTCAGGGCTACCAAGACATTGAACTTTTCCAGCACGCTCATAGAAAGATGCCAGACGTGCCGCCAAATAGGCAGGATATCCACTGTCTGCAGGCATCTCAGCCTGCACAGGAAATTTAGTGATTGTCAAAATAGTAATGTAAATATGCAACTTGAAAACACTGTCACAGTATGTAGTACAGAAGCCAACTAATAGTATAATGGTTTACAAACCAAATATCTTATGCTATAGAAACATGAAACGTGGATGAGAAAATAGATGCAATGACTTTGCTGAGAGAGAGAAAGATCAACAATTCTGTTCTTTGACTCAACATAGATAAAACCTCAGAGAAATACTCCCTGATTTCCAAAACTGAATGTTGTTTTAGCAAGTCTCACACACAAAGAAATAACATAAAATAACTAACCTCAAGTATTAGTATGTTTATTTTTTCTATAAAAGTCCTTTCTTCATAAGTGCATTTGTTTAAGATGGATGAAAATTGTCTTGAATTCCAGAAACAACAATTTCTTTTTGGCACAATCTTTTCTCTAAAACAACATTTATTTTGGGACAGAGGGAGTATTTCCTTTTTTACACCCTCAAATCATTATGGACTACAAAAATTACCAATGATCATTATAGTCTAGCATAAAGAAACTACATATTTCTGTCATGGTGAATTAACTTAGAAGACATACCAGTCGACCAGAGATTTCACGCAAAGCCTCTGCCCAACGAGACGTTGAATCTGCCATCATACTAACATTGTAGCCCATATCTCTAAAATATTCAGCAATAGTAATTCCTGACGTCCACAAAAGAACTATTAGATGATCCAATGCAAACTATGCATTTAAAACAAAAGCATATCCAGGTACAACTACTATTTATTTTGAGCTAAACATATATGCATTAATCTTGATTTTGGAATTTCCTGACAAAATGACTAAATTCAAGGTGTTGATGCTTATATAAATTAGTTTATACCTTTTAGGCAGATTACCCTTACTTTTGATTATGTTATTTTCTAGTAGACGGATTAAGCCTGTTGTTATTGGTTAATTAAAATTAAAGGGTATATAGAAGAAAAATAATGCTAAAACAACAATATGTTCTCCTTATACGAAATAGGAAATCTCAACTGCTTAGAAGTAAAGTCAAACGGGAGACCGATGCCAAATTTGGTGTGTATCTCCTAAAAGTATCAACCTAATATTGACCACAATTACCCGTGTAAATTGAAGCCTCACGAGCAGCCACAGGCATATTTGAGGTGTTAGCTACTAGTGTGGTACGCTTCATGACAGATTCCTCCCTACCATCAGGCAAGGTCATTGTCAATTGTGGGAAATCCATGAGCACCTGAAGAAAATATCTTTGTCAGACACTTGAGACACAAGAACTGAATACACAAGTAAGCTAATAATGTACATACCTCTGCCATTTCATTTCCTCTCTCTCCACAACCAACATAAACAACAGTGTCGGAATTAGAATACTGCATTTCATAGCGAAAGGAAAATGGATTAGAAGTTTTGAAACCTCATACAAAATTACCAATAAAGTGAAACAGCTAGCACAAAGTAATGGAAACTCGCCTTTGAGAGCGCCTGACTAATGACTGTTTTTCCACAACCAAATGCACCGGGAATGGCACAAGTACCACCAAGCACAGAAGGGAATAGAGCATCAAGAACACGCTGAACGGGAAAGAAAAGTCCATCATATGCAACGAGTTAAGGATTAACAAATTTATGTGGGTCTCTGGGAGGGAGGTGTTGGCAACATGTGCTATAGAAAATTTAAGTGCAAACGTATTTACCTGGCCAGTCAAGAGAGGAGTATCAGCAGCAAGTTTTGAAGCTACAGGCCTAGGTGTACGTACAGGCCAGTTCTGCAGATGAGAAGACATATCCAAATGAAATTTTCATACATTACACAACAAAGAATCATTAGCCAACCCTGTTTAAATTATCCATAATTAGAAAGGCTGACCTGAAGCATGGTAAATTGTTTCTTGACACCTTGAAACTCAAGCTCAATGACAGTGTCCTGTAAACAGTAAGAAAATTCAATGTGACCAAACTTAATTATCACCTAAGATATTATAGATGGCTAATATACACTACATGAGGAAGATACGAACCTTCAGTGAGTATTGACCTGGAGGTGCTATGTAGGTTACCTTCCCCATGGCTTCAGGAGGAAGGCCAACATGATGTTGCACTAGAGTATTTTCAAACACAGTCTGCAAAGATAATTGATGCAAAATAATGGGAAGCATTTACAAGCTCTGGTTTAGAAACTAATCAAGTGATTTCAAATTTTAAAAGGCTGTTTGACTCGACAAAACTCACCGCATATAAGTCACCACCTGTCAAAAGATCTCCCTCTCCTGACATTAAAAGTTATACTAAATTAGATATGTGTCACAGTACAGTGTGCATTTCTACATCAACCAAATCATTATTTCAGCATAGAATATCAAGTGTAGTTTAAAAGCACCTATTTTCTTTGGTTGAAACTCCCATAGAGTATCTTTGTCAAGTGCCGGAACAGACACACCACGAGGAATATACACATCGCCAGATTTTATTGCAATAGTTTTGAGAGGCCTCTGCATTGAGTAATACAACCCCGAAAGTAAAGCAACATCAATCATAAGGATATACTCAACAAACAAGCCAGAAAAAGAATCCTTTGGTAGCTGTTAAATAATTAAATTTGGGGAAGCAGAATTTCATTTTTACGAACCTGAATGCCATCAAATATGTTACCCAAAATTCCAGGGCCCAATTCAACTGACAAAGGCTGTAAAAGTCCATCGTGAGTATGCTTTTAAAAAAAGACAAATAGGAAAAATAAATCGACGATTCACAAAACGACACCTTGTGTGTCCGAAGAACAGGGTCATTCACCGTCAGTCCAGCAGTTTCCTCATACACTGCAAGAAAAACGTAAAATGACTGTTTACATTATGGGCAAATATCATAGATAAGAAAATGAATCTTGTTCACTTGTAAAGGTCATTACATGTATCATTACAGCAACCATCTGAATTCATGAAAAAAAGAGGTTCAAGGACAATCCATTTATCTACTTGGTGATCATATGAGGATGGTTGTCTTTTCGTGGCAGCACAACGATTTGCGTCATAAGTGGGTATAACAGAAGCTAGCCTAGGCCTCTTCTTACAATTTACATGGTGTTTCTAGCATTACCTCTTAATTTCAGGACTACTTCTAATGGAGATACTGTTGAACTCATGCAGACCATATGCAGTATCTAGTATCTACAACAGTGGGCACAGAATTGAAAAGCCAAGTGTGTATCTTTTTTCCAAAGAAAGAGCCCTTCCTAAAACTTAGATTCTCTCGTATGTGACTACGTTGGTTTGCTAGTTCTTAGTTGTGGATGTTTAATTACATCTAATTCATGGAGTAAGGTTTATTGCATGAATTGAGCTTACAGAATGAAGACATGGAGCTGTCAATGAATTACAAGAAACACTTACCCTGAATAGTGGCGGAATCTCCTTCCAACCGAATAATTTCCCCAATAAGATTGTCATGTCCAACACGAACTAGTTCATACATAGCAGCTCCTGCCATTCCATCAGCGACAACCACTGGTCCAGATACCTATAAGAAAGAAAACAAATGCAGTACAAATGAATATTTATTTTCTTTTCAAGTAACACCATAACATTCTTTCAAACAATCAAAATCACAGGCAAGTTTTCAGTGCCAATAGTTTTTCACTTCAAGTGATTTGGATGCTTAAAGCTTAGGCGTTTAGGACGAGAATGTCATATTAAATGGTGTAATACCATAAACAAGGAATAATATGACCGGAAGGAAACTAAGTAAAGAGAAGAACCTCAAATAAGGAGCAACTATGTAAATGAGCTAGAATAATTATGTTTAGACTCAAGTGAATACACAAAATATGGCTGTGTAGTTTAATAAATCAAACAAAGAAGTGCCGGATCCATGTCCGATATATCCATGGAATCAGATGCAAAATGCCAGAACCGTAATATACTGAAAGATCAGATCAAAATTAGCAGTCGATGGCTGCATCTAGATTGGATCCATGGAAATTGAAGATTGAGACCGTTAATGACAACTATTTTGACAAGACGAACTAGCAGCAATAGGTAAACAACGAAATCCTAATTAGTGGAACATGAAATGATCAAAATGAAGTGAACGCGTAGCTAACAATAGAGGGTGAAAATAGAAGTCTGACCTTGCGAACGTATCCGTACTCGCTCTCCTTTTCAGCATCCTCGAAGGTCGTTAACGGACCTCCATAGGCAGACGGCATATTTGGAAAATAAACAGATCAAATCCGATCGGCGAATCGAAGTGAATAAGATCGGGAAGCGTGAGATAGAGTTGAAATCAAATCAAATCGAATGGAATCAGTCACGGATTCAGATTTGTGGGAAGGAGTTGAGATGCTGCAGGAAGTATTAGAGAACGTGAAGGGATTGATGTAGGTAGTTGCTGCTTGATACAGATATACTAGTGAATGATGCGAGACGAGGGTGAAATTCGGTAATATATTACTCAATTATAAAGAGAGTATGACTCTACTCATACCCTTTTGGTCTTTTTCCATCACGCCAATCGTCTTGTGCCACGTATCTAAGGAACCCAGCATTTTGGCCATTAGCACAAGTAAAGTCACAGTACTCCACTAAACTAATAATGTTGCTGGGCCGAACTACTGGATATTTGGATTTTGGACTATTTTTGGCAGTCCACTATTTTTTCCCCCTTTCTTTTTAGCAGACATGATGAAATGCCACAAATATGGATCACGGATTTTTATTTATAAAATTAAGTCTACAATATGCATTTAAATTCATAGAAAAACTACTTTTTTTTTTTAGCTATGGAAAATCATTTTGTTTGCACTATTATGAGTAAAAATTATTATTTATAAATGTATTTTAATCACACGGGTTGCGATTGTATTACTTACATATATTTTTTAAATAGTAGTATTAATTAATTAAAAAAAAAAAACAAGGGATGAGGGCGAATATGTGATCTATCTATCATGAAGCTGATCTGGTCTGGTCCCCTTGGTAAAAGTAAAAGAGAACTAAGGTAAGGGGATAGGGTTCTGGAATACTTTTGTAGCTGAACGAAATGGGACAGCTAACAATAACATTCACGATATACCCCCCTTGGAATTGGAAAGCATCAATTTCATCGCCAATTCCGAGCTCATTCACTATTCCAAATCCACAAAAAATTTCATGTTTATCCTCTAGAATCATCCCCAAATCGGCCAGAGTTTCAGCAGGTATTCCGGCCAGAGACAGAGTTGTCGATTTCGGGAAATACAAAGGGAAAATGTTGGGAAGCCTCCCGTCGGCCTATTTGAAATGGATTTCGAGGAACCTGAGAGCGGGCGACATGGAAGAGTGGGCGAAGATGGCGGATAAAGTGCTGGGCGACCCGGTTTACAGAGATCGGATGGAGTGGGAGGCAGCGGAGAATATCCTCAACGGAGACAACGCGAGTCATTGTTCCAATGGAAATGGGAGAAACGCGGTGAGTGAATTGCTGGAAATTAGTGAGAGATTTGGGTGGGATAATGAGGATAAGAGGGGGTGGAGTAGGATTGATTTTGGGTTGCTGGGAACATCCAAGGGTGGAAGAATTCCACGAGTGGTGGCGGAGGATCAGAATAGTGACGATGGAGTTGGGGTTTTGACCAAGGGGGAAAATGAGGTGGTGGGAGGGGGGAGAAGAAGAAGTGAGAGGAGAGAGAGGGTGAGGCGGATTAGTGAGAAGACGAAACGGCGGAAGGAAGGGGAGGAGGAGGAAGAGGAAGAGGGAGGAAATTCATCTGCGTTGGCGGAAGGAGTGGTTGTTAGGAGTCCATTTCCGGGGAGGGAAGCACTGTTGAGAAAGGTTCTCAATCGTCGTCGAGTATTGTAGTATCAGGCGTTCTTGGAAAGTGCAGATATGAGAATTGATTACTGGCCTGCATCATATGGTTGTACTGTTAGTTGTAGTTATTGATAGAATAATGATCCCTTGATCCAGTCCAGTGTGTTTATAATTCAACGGCTTCCTGGCTGCAATTCTTGAGACCATTTTGAGTTGATGAATTTTATATTTCATAAGAAAAGAGCATTTCAATGTAGAATCTATTATAAATCATAAAATCTTGGATTTAGATTCAATTTTAATTTTATTGACTGTCTCAATTTCACGTATAAAATTGATTTAATTTTGAAATTGGGGCTTGAATTTGATTTTGAAATTGGGGCTCAAGTGCACCACAATTTTATCTATTAGTTCCTCCTCTATTAGAATCCAACTTGTGAACTCAACTAACTCGGTGAGTCTAATTGCAACTTATGTCATTGATTCAGCCCTCTAACTATTAAGTCATCCGTTGAACTTAACTCATATATGTAATCATTAATTTTTTTAAGATACTTGCAGGCTTAACACATTATTGATATACTTTTTTTTTACTATGCAATTATTTAGTGAGTAAATTAATTAAATATTTTTATATTTATATAGGCGAACACAAAAATAAATTACTATAAAATAATACTCTATAAACGAATTAATAAATTATCTAAAATAATAATTTTCTCCCATTCCCGACTTGGCAGTTAAAAAGTTTATCAATTTTGATAAAATAATAAGATAATATTTTAAAAAAACTATATAAATTTGCAAATTCTAATTTTAATTTTGAATTTAAAAAAGCATACACACTATACATCACATTATTTATTTTTTTGGGAACTGGGGTATTAGTAATTTTATTTTCAGGGTATTATTAATTATTATTGGGGAAAATATACATTTTTGTCTTATAAGTTTCATTGAATTTGGTTTTCGTCCTCTTAAATTTTGAATTTTTATTTTCGTCCTTTAACTTGTCAAAAATTATGGTTTTCATCCTTTAACTTACCAAAAATTATAATTTTCGTCCTCCAACCGCCTATAACCAGTCACACAACTTGTAATACACACGTAGATCAAATTTTTTCTATTTTTTTTAAGTGAAATACTGACGTGGGGGTATTTAGAGAGAATTAGGTCTTGATGAATAAAATATAGGATTAACCGTAAATTCTCTCCCAAATCAAAACCATAGTCGATCAAATCTAGGCATGGGGCTTGAGAGAATTAGGGAAAAAAGGAACAAAGATCCTCAAATCAAAACATCCAAAAGCCTAAATTCTTTTGAGCGCATACTCACTGTACGGAAAGGAAGAGTGATGTCTTTAAGAAATTCGTATGAATCAACGAGTTTCGAGCGCAATATTAAGTGTCATTGTGGTTTCGTTGCACGGTTTGTATATCATATTAAAAAATGAATCCGGACAGAAGATTCTATGGATGTAAGTATTGGACGGTATTTGTGAGAGAATTTACGGTTAAAAGTGGATTTTGTCAAGATCTAATTTCCTCCAAATACCCCCATGTTAGTATTTTGTTTAAAAAAAGAAAGAGAAAATGGATCTACGTGTGTATTACCGGTTGTATGACTGGTTATAGGCGGTTGAAGGACGAAAATCATATTTTTTGGTAAATTAAAGGACGAAGACAAAAATTCAAAATTTAAGAGGACGAAAACCATAATTTTTGGTAAGTTAAATAACGAAAACAAAAATTCAAAACTTAAGAGGACGAAAATCAAAGTCAACGAAACTTATAGAACAAAAATATGTATTACCCTTATTATTGGAGTATTTATTTAAACTTGTTCTTAGGGTATTGTGAGTTGTTCTTGGGGTATTTAATTTTTTTTTTTTGTATTGATGAGTTGTTATTCTAATATTTACTTAAACTTATTTTTACTGTATTTTAAGTTGTTCCTGAATATATATTTAGACTTGTTATTGGAGCATTGTGATTTTTTTTTTTTTTTGGTATAAATAAAATAAAATTTGTTTAAAGATGAAAGAAGTAATATATGAAAAGGAAAAATAAAATGAAATGAATTTATCCGAAACGCCCACCCACCGACCCGTCTTGTACTATTTGTATCTGTATCTGTATCTGAATATGTATCGTTCTTCATTGGACCCCCGCTCAACTCAGTTCTGGAAAAGTACCGTTCTCTTCGTTGTATGTAAACTGCTGCTGCTGCTGCTGCGACCTCTTTTATACTTGCAATTTATTTATTATTATGAATATATATTAATAAATACTGTGTTGTTGCTTAATAGCTGCCTGCTCCCTCTTTTTCTTTTCGTAATTTAAGGTTTACACACATCCATCCTAATCTCAGTATAATTGGAAATTGATTATGCAAAATTGATGTGTGTTTCAGTTTGAGTGGTGAATGGGAGATGATAGTCCTCCTCCTATTGCAAAGCTTCCGGATCATGTATTGATAGAAATATTTATACGTGTGCCCATAGTCAAATGGGGAAAGCTGTCGTGTGTTAATAAGTACTGGGCTGAATTGTTTCGCCACGACTCATTCTTGTGGTATGCTGCTCTTATCACCTCTTTTCCTTTGGCTGCTCCTCAACCTAAAACCTGCCCTGGCCCTATTACTGTTACTATTAATCGAATCACCAAAAGGTAATCATTTGAATTGAATTGAACTGCATTAATGCACATACCTGGAATTCATTAATTTTGTTTTACAGGAGGTTTATTGCCCTCTATACCAGTAAATGCGTCTTTGGACTTAATGATGATGATGAGCTAAGTGAGATTGTAGGTCATACATACATGTTTCTCAAAGAGCAGCTTCAGATTTCAACTATGCCTCCTTCATCTGGGATACTTCATGGAACTATCATAGGTGCAACCATTTACATTATTTTGTCATATTCTCTCTTCAATTTTCATTGGATTTTCCAACTGTCAAAGTGAAAATGCCAACAGACTTTTCATCATAATAAGTCTGGTAGAAACCATGTGCTTATAAAGAAAGATTCAGAAGAAAAAGTGTTTGGTGCAGCCAATACACAGGATCAACTGAGAGATGCGTGTTCAAAGCGCTCCAAATTAATCTCTTTTCACCCACATAATCAGCAGTTCTATACTGATAGTTTTCAATCCCTGATCTAAGTTTTTGGACTTGACTCAAGGATGATTAACTGTAGAATAAATGTCAGAGAAGTTACACCTCTAAAGAGATTGCTGCAAAATATCCATCATATAATACCTGGCTAAACTTGCATCATAATAGATTGTCTTAAAGTTTCAATAGTTGTGCTATTATCATTTCATTTATCGAGAAGGAAGTAGACGATGATGACTTTACTTGTGTTTCTGCGATAAACGCATCATCTCATCTCATCTCATCTCATCTCATCTCAGCATTGTTATGAAATCACTAAATCATAGTAAACATGTTAAGTGTTGTGCTGCCTGTAGCAGATCAGTTTATTGCTTGTGGCAAATCGAGGGACAGAGCGCATGAGCTAGCTTCAATGATTTGGTTAGCTGTTGTTGACAACCTGGAGGAGAGTGATCAGACCTTTGTATTACTTAAACGTGTTGCACTAGAGGGGGATGTAAGCTCTAAACTTGCTGATTAAGTGTGTATGCATGCATGTATGTGATATTATGTTGAATGTTGTGTAGGTATTTCTGCCACATCCATACTCGAGATCGTACAGAGTTGAGTGGAAGATATTCGAAAGACTGTTTACGGATTTTCGTGATTGCTTGCATGATTCGGATTACTATGATCTATTGGGGTGTGCTAAACAAAAGTTTCAGCCAATACCTGCATCTTGGCTAGGTTACTAATCCCTATCCGTATCTTCGTAATGTTGACAAGGTTGTATGATATTGATATGTATGTGCATGACTCCAATATAAATGAATATTAATGTACAAAACTATTTGGTTGGAGTTGTTTTCAATTTAATTTGTATCCAAATTATTAAGGGGAGGTTCTGAGGGTGGAACTGTTTTATGTACAACAGAATCCCAAATTTAAAAAAGCTTTGCATATTTTGGGATTTGTGATTGTAAAGAGAGTGTGCCTTTTTCTTTTCCTTTTTGAAAGGAATGGATGTATTACTTTGCCTGGCCGACGGTCAAAACTCGTGCACTCCAAACTACCAAATACTTCCTCCATCCTATTTACAATTTTATTATGCTCATTTTTTTATGAAAAATATTATTTAATCTCCACAGTTCAGCTATCACATATATACTCAAATTGTTTTTTAAGTTCTTTTCAAATTGTTATTTAAGTTTGTTTTTAAATAAATGTATCCGCAACATGCCATCACTGATCATCCCTTAATTGAGAGAGAGAGAGAGAGATTTTTTCCCCCTCAACATTTTGATTTTTTCACCTGGATTTTACAAATACATTAGATTTCACCTGGATTCCCCCTCAACATTTTGATCATTTCCTCAGCAGACCTTTCTTCTTCTTTTTGACAAATAAACTAGTTCAAACACAAGCTTCATAACCCTCATGATATATATATATATATATATATATATATATATATATATATATTTTTTTGGTTTCCATCATAATCAACTTAAAAAATTAACATGATATAATATTATAATTGACTCAATTGATGACACATGTTTAATTTATATTCGTCTTACAAATTACTCATAATGACATGTATTATTTTAAACACAAGAATTTATCTTTTTATTTTCATTGTCTTGCACCCTATTGTTTGTGGTCTTTTTACTTTGGGACCAAGTATACCAAATAATAAGCTCTCTTTTTTTCTTGCTTTTTTTGAAAATTGGTGAATAGTTTTAAAAGTACTAGCCATTAATAATATACATAATGTAAATTTAAACTAAAATAAAGTAAAACAAAATATACATAGATAGTTTTTTTTATTATGGTAATGCATGGTACACGTGTGCGCATACACAAATTAAAAAATATATTGTAATTATTTCTACAAAAGTTAATACTAACATTTGGTTCATATTGGATTTTTTTTTTTGAAGAATTGAAGATCATGTGATGGTATTTTTAAATTATTGAAGTTCTTCACATAAATATAAATAAAAATTTGTAGGTCTCCTGTTAAATCGAGTTAACATGAATCTATATCTCTGTTATATATAATTATTGTCATATTTATGCGGATATACTATCAGTCTAACACTATTACAAAAATATGTTTAATTTTACGATAATGATAATATATATACATAACAAAAATAGTTAACATACATAACATTGATAATATATGTATATAATAGTGACATTTAATAAACTTGAGTTTATGTAATTTGAATTCACATCAATTTTTATCTGAAAACAATTAAGTTATATTTCTTTTGAACAGTAAAACAAAACTTTATTATAACAATTTTCAACCATTACAATAAAATCGTAAATTTATATAAATTTTGTTCCACTACAGCATTTGGCAACAATGCCTCATATTTAAGTTCCAATCTAAGTACGAGCAGCTTTTAAGACATAAACTTTTTGCTTCTAACTAAGATCATATTCTTGGTTTGATTTCTAAGAAGATTTTTTCCACTTTTGGCTATATTCCACTAAAAATAGTTTTGTTCTTAGTGTTTCAAATGACACACACGGATGATGCCCATGAAGTTGAAGATACCTTGAATTTTCTTGTCAAACCAAGAATGTCGCGAAATGGTAAAAAATTACGAGTTGTGTCAACATGTGTAACCATATGTGTTTTCGTCCACGTGAAACAACTATTCCAAATATTCTTTGTGAATTCGCAAGAAAAGAAAAGATGAATGGTTTCATCTTTCTCCGCAAATTCCGCTAATAATATCATTGTTTAATGGAAGAATTCCTATAGAAAGAAGATTCGGTCTAGTTGGCATAAGTTGTTTAAAAAATTTCCATATTGTTGCTTGAACTTTCCTTGGAGCATGACTATTCCATAATTTTGAGCAGACCTTTTCTTCTGCGGTCTTTGGCTTGTCACTTCGCATTTTCTTTTTCTATGTCTCAGCTGTGGTATAAAGCCCATAAGTCGAATACCTCAATCTCAAAAAATCGATGGTTCTTTTATCCATCTTAAACCTGTTAAGAAATGACATAACTATATTAAGCCACTTATTTTCTCTATCTCTCAATACCTAACTCCAAGTCTCTCCCTTCCATTTTCCTAGTTTGCAGATTTCATTCTCTTTTTGATTAATCACTCTAAAAAGTCTCGATTTTTTTTTTAAAGCTCTATCCCCAATCTAGTGATCCTTCTAAAATTGACTTTAATCCCCTTTCTCTACCACCTTCATAAAATCTTCTCTTAAACAATTAAGTTATATAATCCATAGATTGCACAAACTTTTCATGTCCAATTTAAGAAAAAATCACATGGAAGATGACATCTGGTTGGGGAAGAAAAGACAAGAATTTAATATTAGATTTAAACATTAAATGAAAAATATAAATTTGTGTGAAACTATATTATAGTATGAGACTCACTAAATTTTAAAAAAAAAATTCTGTAATAATTAATAAGATGTGTAATATTTAAAAAAAAATATAATTAATAAATAATATAATATAAATAAAAAATGGACTTAAATAGTATGAATCTCACACATAATTTACATGTAATATAAAAATCGTAAGGTTGATGTTTGTAGTTTCGCGGCCTTCTCTCTCCTCTCTCTATTGTTTTATCGTTCTTCTGACAATATTCTGTGGATGGATGGGATCTCTCTCTCTCTTCCATCGATGATGTCAAGTCGCAATGCAAATGTGATGCTCTTTCTCGTTCTCTTAAAAGTTTACTCCCAATAAATGAGGCTACTTATTAAAATTAATATTATTAGTAATGATATATAAGCTCTGTGATAATAGTGTCAGTTATGTTGGAGTAATTGTTAATTGCTACTGCTCTACAGTCTACACCATTTCTCTCTCTCTCTCTCACAAATGCAACCTTAGTCCATAAATCTCAACTTTACCAATAATTGTACAAAATCTATAATATGGGTATCCGGGATTTTATTTATTTGTTCAAATGTTAGAAAAATCTGGCATTTATTGCACTTCCCATTTTGCTTTTTGTGTTACTTCGCCAGCCCTCTCTCAAATCCAAGAATTTGTGCGCACCCTCTCTCTCTCTCTCTCTAGGGTTTCGTTGCAAGTGCTGCTGTGGTGCCTTCAACTGCTGCGCCAACCATTGCTGTGAGTGATCTTCAGCTCCCATTTTATGTTTACTTTACTTTGGCAAAAAAAAAAAAAAAGGGAAATGAAGGAATGGGGTGGTAGAGGATGAAGATGTTTGACGAGTAGAAAGAAACATGTATCATTCATGATTTAGCTTTATTCCATGTTAATGACTCATCTTTTGTCGATTGTTTCCAAAAGGTCAGAACCTGGTAGGTTTTTACCTTTGTTTCTGAAAGCGACGCTCACTCCTAGTCTACTACGTTTCTCTCTCTCTCTCTCTCTCATCAATTTTACAAAGATTCCATCTTTTTTTTTTTTAATGTTATGCCAAGGATGTAAATAGATTTTGTAATAAAACTGTGGATCTAAGAATGATTATTTACATCACTGATATATAGATGCTAATTGCATTTTACTGGAAGGGAATTTTTTTCCTGAATGGGATGGTATGAGTTTTCATGAAATGCATTTTGTTTTTGAGCTTGTATGGTTATCAAAAATTTTATACAACAACAATTGATCTACGTGTCTTATTAAATCAGGCCACCACAGCCATTTATGAGTGATGGATTTCTTCAAACTCAAGAAGTTTAGGAATGTTCGCAAACCTAATCCCAACAATGTGGCACAAGACCAGCCAGTTCCTCAGCCGGAGGAGCCTAAAAATGTAGGTGAAGATGCATTGAGTAAATCAGTCAATGTTGATTCTACGAATGCTGAGATTGAAGATGACGATGATGATTTCATCACAAATGAGGTCAAGAGGAGGCTGAAAGAGCTGAGAAGGAACAGCTTCATGGTATTGATACCTGAAGAAGTTTCTCCTGCTGACGAGGAAGAAGAAGAGGAAGTCGGGGAGACTATCTCTACCGAATGGAGGGATGTTGAAGCTGAAGGCCGCCAGTTCTGGTCTGGTTTTGATGCTGTTTATGACATATACTGTGAGCGCATGCTTGTATTTGATCGCATAAGCAATCAGCAGCTGCTGGAACTTGGTAATAATTTCTATTGTGCTGAAGGTTTTTTTTTTTTTTTTTTTTGTTAATCGACGCTAATGCTGACAATCTATTTTCTCTAGTTGCTAAAAATGTTAGTTTAATTTGGCAGCTACAAAACATAATTGCATTCGACTATTGAAACTTCACTGGGGTTGCCAACTTGTGATTATTGATGACACATTATTTCCAAATCTTGAAAGATCACTTGCAACGCCCTGCGCATTCATTGATTACATTCTTGTTATAGGCATTAGACAGGAAAAAACAAGACGGAATATTTAGTTTCAGGGCATGCATGCAATTAGGCAAATATTCTACTTGCAATATGATGGTGTGCCTCGATAAGAATTTTGATTTGTGGTTCTTTGTTCTAAAGGTCAAAAGGAGTAGTTTTTTTGGTGTCAATAAGATCTTCTTAGAATAACAACTTTTAATTTAGGTCTGCTAAATTTGAAGAAGCAGAGTTGTACACTATTTTGACACTATGCAAACATGAGGTGGTTAGTAAAACTGCTGCATGAAAGAGAAATTAATATAACTTCTTTCATGAAAACCACTTCTTTCGCATCAACTTCAAAAGTTAGTTCTCTGGTTCTTCTGCCAGGATGCCAATATGAGTTTGAGTCACATTAATATCACATGCATTTTTGGCAACAACGAGGCCTTGTTTCTTCGTTGGGCTGGGCTGCTTGTTTGTTGACATATTTTGGAAATTTTGGCTTACGTCTCAAAGTATCTGAATGCCATATTAACTTCACTTCAGATTGCGACACGTGGAACACTAGTTGATTGTTATTAATTATGTTTTAAAAAAATACTGTTTTGAATGATCAACAAATCTGTGAGTTGGGAGTGATTGCCATTTTACTTTTCTCTGTTTCCAAAAACTTTCTTGCACAATAATTGATTTCTTGTGACCTTAAAATTCAGGATCTCCTACTTTGTTATGTATCATCCATGGTTTTCTTTGACAGAAGTATGTTTGTTTTTACCTAATCTGCAGTACTTTAGATATGCTAACCTATATGCACTTGTTATGCTTAAAATCCTACAGGCGCTCATGTTCCTTCAGCTCCATCACCAAGATCTGCCTCAAAAAGGCTCGCTTCTCCCCTGCGATGCCTTTCCCTGAAAACACTGGAGTCACCAGAAGAGGAAATCGTGCAGTTGCAGCAGCGAGGTCATGACCCTTATCAGGATTTAGAAACTGCATATGTGGCTCATGTGTGCTTGACTTGGGAGGCGCTCCATTGTCAATACACACAACTGATTCATAAAATATGTTGCCAACCTGAAAGATCCACCTCTTACAATGAGAGTGCTCAGCAGTTTCAGCAGTTCCAGGTCTTATTGCAGAGGTTCATTGAAAATGAACCTTTTGAACAAGGCTTAAGGCCGGAAATCTATGCTCGAACAAGAAAATCATTGCCCAAACTGCTGCAGGTTCCAAAGGTCCAAGGTACCAATGCTAAATATTCTGAATTTTTCTCTGCAAACTCAACGCTGGACAGTGCATAACATATAAGGCCCCCCCACTTACCCTTCCCTGAATCCAAATTTCACCTTTGAAATATTTAATTGAAACTGCTCCCAAATGGAAGAACTGTTTGCCAGTGTTTTAAACCTCTAGTTTGTGTTTTTTGAATATTAAAGTACTTATATGTCTATGTTGTGTGTAGCTTCTGAGGAGAAAAACACAGGAGACCTCGAAGAGGCAGCAGATGTTATGATTCTTGCTACAGATTTGATCAGAGTCGTAGAAAGTTGTATACTGAGTTTCCGCCAATTCATTAAGATGGACAAGAAAAAATCAGGAGGAGTTCTCAGTATATTCGGAAGTCAGCAGCAGACGGGGACACCAGTTCAACAGATTCAATCTTGTCTTGAAAAGGTAATAAAACTCTTTCCTTGGCAAGGCAAGGCAAGGCAAGGGAAGGGAAGTCTTTGAAACTAAAATAGAAAAATGTTGAAATTACAGAAAGCGATGAAAGTGAAGGAGGCGTGGAAGAGGAGCAAGAGTTATAAAAAGAAAAACTGGCCAACGAATGCAGAAGAAGTGGAGATGTTGTTGGGACTTGTGGACGTCAAAGTTATATCAAGGGCTCTGCGGATGGGGAGAGTTAGCAAACAACAACTGTTTTGGTGTGAAGAAAAGATGAAGAAATTGGGTGTGTCGGATGGCAAGCTGCGGAGGGACCCTTCCCCCATCATTTTCCCCCTTAATTAGTTTTTCTTATTACAACTCAGGTCAGGGGAGAAGTGAACAAATTAAATGTTTGAACTACATCATTTTAACTGCAACAATTAATTTTTATATTTAGAAACATTCATGATATCACTGCCCTGCTTAGCTTGTTTCTAAGAATGCATTTTTGAAAATTTTTAATAGCAAAGAGACAAGTATATTAGGGAAAAAAAAAGGGTTCCATTTTTCTTTCTTTTTAAAGGAAAATATATGAATATATTTATTATCGCACATAATAGTAGTAATATTAATGTCAATTTTCATTTGCCTTTACGACATTTTCAATGAAGTGTTTACAATTTTTTATTTGAAAAAAAGTTGCTCCAATTTAATTCCTATAACTTGTTAAAGAAACTTGTATGTACTGTAATAGGTGAAGGTCGGGGTGGGGGTTTAGTGTTATTGTTATGTTCATATGGATTGATGTTTGGGTATGGAAGGAAGGAAGGACACTACAACTTATGGGTATGAAGTGGAGTATCTTACTTGAGCTCCAGATTTAAGTTGGATTTTCATTCTCTATAATCAATATTAAAAATAGAAGGTAAAGTGGGTGGGTGTGAATAATAAGTTTATCATGAATTAAATTTAAAATATTTAATATTTAATTAAAAGTATAAAAAATTTAATCTGGTGGATGAACTCACTTGACCACCGTACTCGGATTTGGAAAATATAAAATTAGTTTGAAAATATTTCTTAAAATATTTAGAGTATTAAAAAAAAAAGAGTATCAAAAATCTCATTGCATGTATGAATTGAAAATGTCAAGTATGATCTTAATATTTATAAATCATGAATTGATATTTTTTTAAGTGTACTATAGATAATTTTTATCTTTCAATATCAATAGGAAAAATCATTTAAGCCCTAATTGATAGTTTTATATTTTCTTACTCTAAATCTAATATTATTCATATTGAAATATTAACTAATTGTAAATTATACATGTACGCATATGTATATATATTATTTTTTTCTCCAATTAATATTTCATATAATCTTTCATTAATAATTTAATTTGGTAGAATTAATAATTTCAAAGAACTAATATTGATATTCGTAACATCTAGGCAAATTCGCAGAAAGTATGTGATTCTTCTCATTGGGAAGAATTGAAACAATCACTTCGAATTTTTTTTTTTTTGAAACAGTCAGTGTGAAACGGTGAATAATATTCCCTCCGTCCCAAAACTACTTTCACACTTTTCTTATTTGGACGTCCCAACTCTTCCTTCATACACCAAAAAAGAAAACTTTTCTCTCTCACAAAAGTCAACAAAATACACTTTTTTTTATTTTATTATTTAACTTTACACTCACATATTTAAATTTTCTTAGTTCGCGTGCCCGAAACTACTATGAAAGTAGTTCCGGGACGGAGGTAGTATTCAACCATGTTGGAGAGTTGCGAAAGAAAATATTGTCCAGGGGCGTTAATGTAATTTCAGCGCATCCCTCCCTACACTAGACAGTCATCCTCCCAGTTAATGTGTACATACACACATACATATGTGTATATATATATATATATATAATATTGAGGGGAGAGAGAGAGAGGGAGGAGATGGACACCGTGGTGGGTTTAGGAAGCGACATTTGTATTTTTAAAACAACAAAAAGAAGTTCACAAGAACAAGACCGAACTGCTCTCTCTCTCTCTTTCATTCATCTGGGTTTGTTTCTCTAAAATTCTTGTTCAGGGCTTTGAATTTATTCTACAGTTGAGGGTCTCTCTGCACAGGTGATTTTGACCTTTGCTTCTCTCTCACTCTTATTTATCTGCTTTTGACGAATTCTTGCATTTCTATCTCATTTAATTTCTTGCGCCTCTTCTTTTATTTATTGGTCTTGCCTTCGGCTAAGCTTGTCACAGTAATTCTTGTTATGTTTCTTTTCCAGGTTATTTATTAGATAATGATCCTTCTGAATGTTTTGATGCACCTCCGTTTTGTTTATCATCAAACAGATACTAGTGCGTATGAAGAATCAGATTTTTCTTTTTAATCAGTAATTATGATCAAGCAGCAAAGCCTAATTTGATTTCTTTATGTAAAATTAAATTATAATCAAAACCTTTTCATATGATTGAGTAATTGGACCACTAGGTTAATCTTAATTGCTAATTGCCTCTATCAGCAAAATTTCATGTATGGCCACTTAGAGAAAGATCACCATCGCTTATCCCCTTCTGTTTTGTTTCCAGCTGCAGCTTCTGATTTAAAACATATATGTTTGCTGTTTTTTTATATAATTTCACTAATTCCGCCTTTAATTGCCTCATGTCAAGTTCTTCTTAGCTAATAATGTGATTTATGTGTGTAAGAAAAGTTAAAACCAGTGTTGCTTGGTCATTTTCAGCACAACTAGTATGGCGACTGAGAGCCCTATGAGGATTCTGGACAACAGAGGAGCTGGAAAGTGGTCCCCATCCAGGAGCACTGCTGCTTTCACTTCATCAGCTACTAGTGTGGTAAATGACGAACTAGGTTTGCTGCTTAATAATGACAGAAGTCGAAGTTACATTTCCCCAAATCGAAGTGGAAGTGCTCCTCCGAGTATAGAGGGCTCATTTGCGTCTTTTGGCGATCTTCTGAGTAAGCAGCCCCTCTCTGCTGAAGATCTGCTGCAAGTTCATCCATTGTCTTCAGCATATCATCATTTGAATAGTGATGTGAACCCAATGCTTCCACCTTTGAGGAAAAGCATTCACCTTGGACGCCACTCCGTGTACATGCCTGGAAGTTCTCTTTCAACTCACAAGGAGGAGCCTGAAGGTGACAGATCACCCAAGGGAGTGCCAGATGATGGAGAAAACAATAGTGGTATCATTCATGGGCAGAACAGATTGTCGTCAAATAATCATCATAAAAGTTTGGTTGATCTTATACAGGTAATTGAAAGCATGCCTGCTTTTTATAGAGTTATCACCATCTACAAGGTTGCCTATGAAAGTGTGTTATAGACAGCTACTCTTGGCATTCACATTGTGGTGAAATTCCATGGCCATGTGTATTTTAAGGAATATAGATTTTGTCTATTTATCTAATTTTTATCGTCGAAAAGCATGTCCTTAAACCATTCACGAATCTCCACTTTTGAAGAATATCCCTCTTCCAAATTTGAGCTGATGAATCTCTTTTTATTGTATTGTTTTAGCCTTTGAAAACTATGTAGTTTGTGATATCTGTATATCTAGGAAGTTCATTTTATAAAATCTGCATGAATTACGTCAATTGTTTTTTGAACATGCCAGATGCCATGCCTCTCTTAAGGCTTTGTGATTATATAGATGGTCTTTTTTATGTTTTGCATACTCTCCCTTTTGATACTCTACAGAAACCCTGCAATCTAGAATATAACCTCTTCTATTTGTGGTTTCTTTTCAAATTTGCAGGAGGATTTTCCCAGAACACCTTCACCACTTTTTAGCCAGAATCATTCCTCAAGCCATGTTGAAGAACCACTTGATCATGATATGCGGAGCCTAACGTTGGATTCTTTGTCCCTAAAAGCTACAAAACCACCTGAACCAAAGTCTGGTTCTAAAGTTGATATTACTCATAGGTCAACATCAGCTGAAGAACCTTCTGAGACATCTGCTCTAGACGCCCCAAGAAGTTCTCTTGCCCCTCAGAAGGATGACATACTAAGTAAGGATGCATCTTTTACTAGTGATTTTATGAGTGGTGGTACTATTGATTCAGATGCTCCTAAAAGAGTGGAGGATCATCCAGACGGACAGGAACCAGAATTTGACGAGCAGGTTGAACTACATGTACAGAACACTCATTCTCAGCTTCCTGCAGGTTATCAAGTTCCTGGGTCTCAAGTTCAAGGGATTGGTCCACAATCAACTAACAATTACATGGCCGTACGTGGCCATGTGAAGAACACTTCGGTGGAGATGCAGCCACTTCTTCATTCTCCTGGGGCCCCGCCGCCATTTTATGCAACTACAGCAGCTTACATGACTCCTGGAAGTTCATTTTACCCCAATTTCAGTACATCTGGCCTATATACTCCACAATACAGTGGATATGCTATGAATTCGTCATATCTTACCCCATATTTGGCTGGATATCCACCCCATACAAGTTTTCCTTCGCCTTTTAATCCCAATTCTGGGCAGAGTTTTAGTGGTCAAAATATTGGGTTTCCGACTGGGGAGAGCATCTCTAAAGGGTCTGTTATGCAGAACTTGAACAGATTCTATGGCCAACATGGACTAACAATGCACCCCACCTATCAAGATCCTCTTTCATTACAGTATTTCCAACAGGGTGTGCAAGATCCATATAGTGTACCTCTGCAGTATAACCATTTGCCATCACCCGGTCCAATTAGTAACCGGGCCGATCATTTTTCTTTACAAAATGACCCGACTAGTGCTGCTCTTTCTGGTGATCACAGGTTCCCATTATCCCCAAGTGGGAATGTTGGTACTCCAAATGCAAGGAGAATTGGAATACCAAGTAGTAGTTACCTTAGCAGTTCCGCAGGTCTGGGGTTTGCGCCTCAGTTTCGAGCATCACCTCTTGGTAGTCCCATTCTGCCAGAGTCTCCAGCTGGAGGTGCAAATTCATTTGGAAGACAATATGATGCAGCCAAAAATATTGGTGGTTATGCTAGGTGGCAAGGACATAGGGGTGCTGACAATATCAATGATCACAGAAAGCATTCTTTTCTTGAAGAACTGAAAGCCAGCAGTGCTAGAAGAATTGATATCTCTGATATTGTAGGCCGTATTGTTGAATTCAGGTAGTTTTTGGGCTCTTCTTTTCTATTCCCTTTCTGTGTTTCTCCTTTGTATTTGAACTGAGATCTTCCTCAACAATGTAAATAATTTAATATGTCTAAAACTACAGCATCGATCAACATGGGAGTAGATTTATACAACAGAAGTTGGAAAATTGTAGTGTTGATGAGAAGGAATTGGTTTTTAAAGAAGTTCTTCCCCATGCTTCAAAATTGATGACCGATGTCTTTGGGAACTATGTTATACAGAAGGTAGACTTTTTGGCCTGTTTCTTCAAATTGAATAATTTGTGCATATGTGAAGTTCTATATTTATCCTTCTCTATGATTATGTGTCTACAGTTCTTTGAACACGGAACTTATGAGCAGAGGAAGGAACTTGCAGGTCAATTATCAAAACAGATGCTTCCTTTAAGTATGCAAATGTATGGCTGCCGTGTAATACAGAAGGTCTGTGCAAATTCTTATCTTTACGTGCTTACTAGTTTGTTTTCACCTGATTTTAAGTTTTAACGTGGCTCACCTAGAAGCTTTTCCCTTTTTTCTAAATTAGATTTCTTATTCCATCAGTTTTTGATTCATTTTTAACTTGAAAATTTTTAAGGCATTCATTTAATATAGCCTTAGTGTTACCCAGGTGTGTATGTGTGTGTATATATATATATATACATATATATATATATAATGCAGGAGGGTCTCTGTTTTCTTATTATCCTCATTCTATTAATCCTTAGGGTGACTTTGTCAGAACAATTTCCTCAAAATTTGGACTTGGTTGCCCATCCTTCATGTACTATATATCATACATTTATGTTATTGTTTGGACAAAGTTCAGCCTTTCTGGGAAGTCTTCAATAATATTTGGTATGCCCCACGCAAGATTGAATTACCAAGTAGATGGCACTCTTCTTTACTGTATTCTGTTTGCTTTGGCATTGCTATTTTTTTTATTTTCTTCCTTTTTCCATTCAATTATTCTTTTTGTATCATCTGAAAGTGCACAAATTGTGATAAACAGTAATTCTCATGGTTTTTTTTCCTCCACAATTGAACCGTGGGTATAACTTTAGGCATTAGAGGTCATTGAAGTTGATCAGAAGACGGAACTTGTGCTCGAGCTTGATGGCCATGTGATGAGATGCGTACGTGATCAAAATGGTAACCATGTCATACAAAAATGTATTGAATGTGTACCCCCAGAAAAAATTGATTTTATCATCTCCGCCTTCCAAAGCGAAGTCGCTTCACTCTCAACTCATCCATATGGTTGCCGCGTCATCCAGGTACTTGTATTTTATTGGGTGAAGAACTCTCCTAAGAGATTCTCATTCTTATACTTATACTGATTCTGATCTGATTTTTCATTTCAACAATCTAAACCTACTGTGTTACAAGTCCTGTACAAATAGATGGATGTTATGGTCCCACATCGGATCCTCAAGAATTATGAATGGGCCTATCTTTAACCTTTGACTGTAGTTTTGAGTTAAGTTAGGGCCCCTAGCTGATATTCCTAACAATTGACGCTGTCTGTGGGAAAGGTTCGGGTGGGCTGTGAATGGGGCTATCCAATGGTGGGCCCAGGGGTTGCCACCCTGGATGTGGGCCAAGTGGGTTGCCACCCAGGAAGTGGACCTTGATACATGGGTTGCCACCCGGAGTGTGCCCTCCATGGATGTCCAGCTTTAAGGGGGGTCAATTGTTATGATCTCACATCTGATCCACAAAAAATTGTGGATGAGTATGTATGTGAGAGTCAATCCTTAACCTTCTGATCATGGTTTTGGGTTAAGTTGGGGGCTCCCAGCTTATATTTGTAACAATGGATGAATTCATTATTTTAAAGCTCATAGCATCACTCGGAGGTCAGTTGGTTTAATTCTCTTTTAGTGCAGAATGGTGAGGAAGATAGAAAAGAAAAAGACAGAAGCTTTAGTAGATTGTGTCTGAGTATATTTTAATCATGTCTTCCACAAGGGATTTTTGTTCTTAGTATTATTATGGTTTTGCCTTGGAGAGCTGAGGTCCTTTATCTTTTTTCTTTATACAGTACATTCATATTTTTTCGTTAAAAGTATAAATAGGCATACTATAACTTGAGAGGAAATATAAAAAAAAATTATGAGAATGAGTATATAGGGTAAATATGTTGATTAATGAGAACAAAAAATACTCAATGACACTACTTCCTTGCTAAATAAATTATTCAATTTTGATTACCTATCTCCCCTCCTATAATTGATTATGTCGCAACCAACAACCTTTTTTTCCAAGACTAGACACTAACAATGTAACCATATCATGCAATCATGCGTCACCTCAATTTTTTCATGAGGCCCTCTGCTATAGGCTGATATCAGAAGGCCATAGAAATATAGTTTATGCCGAGTCATTGTTCCATCACTGTGTTGATCCTTGTGGTTAGAAAGGGGCAATAGAGTTTTTGATGATCGAGATACATGATAAGAGGTGTGGATAATGTTAAGTATATGTTGTTATGGGGAGTGGAATTGTCCCTTGTATTGCACTTATTAATATTCTGTTTATTGGTTGAAAAATTATGAAAGAAGAAAGAGTTGTATAGGAAACCAATCTCATAAATTAAGAATGATTGGAAAATTACGGCTGGCTGTCACTGGCAGAATACAGATTCTCTAGTTTTGTAGAGTTTTAAGAAACTTGAAAAACATGTAAATTACTTGGGTATTATTATATATACTTGTATACAAAAAATAGATTTTGAGTCTTTCACCTCTACTTGCAGAGAGTTTTGGAGCACTGTTCAGATGACATACGATGCCGACCAATAGTAGATGAGATAATGGAAGCTGCATATGATCTTGCTCATGATCAGTATGGCAACTATGTCACCCAGGTATTTTCCTATTTCAGGTTACAGTTCCATGTCACATCTTGGATATGTAGTTCTGGATTTTTTTATAGAAGAAGTTCACTTTTACTGTTTGTGTTCCAAACCACTCATTTTGCTTTGGACAAGTCATTCGAATCATAACTGATGGTAATAAAGATTTTTCCTTGTTTTCACTATGATATTACTTACTGTTAGATGCAATTATTCTTACACGAGGCTGTAGAGCCTTCAAACTTCAACTGACAGTTGATGTTAACAGCATGTTTTGGCGAGGGGAAAACCATTTGAAAGGAGTCAAATTATTAGCAAATTGTTGGGGAAAATTGTACCAATGAGCCAGCATAAGTATGCATCAAATGTAGTGGAGAAATGCTTAGAGTACGGTGGGAGTGCTGAGCGTGAACGTTTGATTGAGGAGATTCTTGTGCAGTCTGATGAGAGTGACAATTTACTGGTAAGAGAATCTGTTTCTCATATAGATACTAGACATACAGCATTATGCTAAAGAGTTTTGTATTTTTAGGGAATGATGAAGGACCAATTTGCAAATTATGTAGTCCAGAAGATAATTGAGATTAGCAAGGGCGAACAGAGAGAGAAAATATTGGAGCGAATCCGGGCTCATCTGATCGCTTTGAAGAAATATACGTACGGGAAACACATAGTTGCTCGGTTTGAACAGTTGATGAATGAAGGTACAGTTTTCATTTCTGTTTTGATGATTTTGTGACATGTGGTAAGGCGTAGGATTAAGCTGATTGATTGATGCAGATAATGGGACTTGCGATGCGTAGAGTTGGTTTAGAAGCTGAAATCCTCCTCCTCCTCCTGATCATGCTCTTCGGCCAAGTGTAGCTAACCTGAGAGTGAATGCTATTATTATTTTACAAGTGAGGTTGAGATGGAGCTACATGTATTTGCAATCGCAGTATATACACATACATGTGTGTTTTAGAATTGTTATGCTAGTTGATATATACATATTTTTTAGCATCTTTTACAGATCACATTCCTTTTAATCTTAAAAATCATCTACATAGAAATGTAAGGGAATCAAAATTCATTAGGACAGTAGTTTAATTATGAATTACATCAAACAGTACATTTCTGGCATCAACAGGTGAATTTTAGTAATTGCAAACTAATAAATTAAAATCTCAATCATAACTTGTGACACTGGTATTTTTAAGCAGTCCTGTAATGATAAACTCATCGATTTTATATTTTTTTTGGCTTGTGCTAGAGTACACTTTGTCAGCAGCAGCAGCAGCCATTGTTTGAGATCCCTAAAGAAAATTAAAAAATGGCCATGTTTTGTTGGCAGAAATTAACATGGCACCAACACCTCAATAACAATAGCATAAATTAATTAATACAAAGGCCCCCAACCAGACCTTAATATTCCATCCTTAATCTTGTCTGGTGGTGTTGGTGTTGCCCGTATAGGAATAGGAATAGAAATAGTAGCGTATAAGAAATGTTCTTTAAGAGTAAGGTTAATTCAATGGCATGGGCTAGGTCGTTGGTTTGTGAAGCAATATGTCTTTCCAAGCTTCGTAAAACATCCAGGTGATACCGGAGGAGGGCATCACCTTTAAACAACTAGCAGCCCAACCTCGGTACAGCCCCTTCACACCCTCTTCTCTCAATACTTCCGAAAGGGCACCCCTTATGTGTGGTGGGCATTTCCCCTGCAGAGCTCCTACCATCAGTCGCTTTCTTGCAACCTCCAATGGGTAACTAATCGTGCTCGCTGTCAACCCTGAAAGAGCCCCAATCAACAGCATTTCTGGACGACTTAATGAGTCTTTCTTCTTTGCTCTGCAGTATGATTTCTTCATTGTCTCATACATGAAATAGTAACATGTGCTGTACGGGAGCATCCCAATCAAGGTGGGTGAAATACCTGCGTATAAACCACCAACTCCACCATCCTTGTAGATCTTCTTAACTGCGATGCTTAGATTGGGATATATCTCAGGACTCACAGTCAATCTGTCCTGTATACCATCCACCACATAACCAAAGTCAAAACGGGATATAACAAGAATAGATCACTATGTGTATACCCCCCTCGCATACCTTTAAAACTTCGAGAGGGTGACATGCAAGGGTGCTAACAATTCCAGCAGCCGCACCTGCTACAGCAATGGGAGACAACCAGCATAAAGAAAAACTGAAATGGACATTTCCAATCTCCAAATGTGGTCCTCCTGTTTCCTTCCATTTTTCTTGTGCTTCCATCATGCCTCGCTTCACATACTCAAATGTTCCAAGCTCAATTGCCTGTGTGGGAACTATGCGCAGCATGTTTATTGCATTTCCAGCCCACAGCCCCTGCCAACCCTGTTTTTCCATAATCTGAACGAAACTACCATATATGTTTTTTGACCCAACACCAACCACCATTCTCGTCCTGCATGGTCGAGTAATATGTCAGGAAAAAAACACAACATATTCACCACCTGATCCACAAACTTGAAGTCAAATTCAAGTATTAACAAATCAATGCACAGAGTAAAAGAAGGCCTAATTCCAATATGTTTCACATGCCAACCAAGAAAAATAAGCTGCCCTCTTCCATCACGATCCATAGCTTCTTACTTACATCACAGGATTATTTTAGGAATCATTCACATATCTATAGAGCCCAAGTGCATCACAGAACATATAAGGTCAAATATTTTGCAACTAAATATCAAACTCTGTGCTGAACCCTTTCTTTTTAAACTATCAAAGGATTAACATTTTGTAAGCCTGTCAAACCAGCACTTCATTGAAATGAAAAACATAGGAAACGGGCTGTCAACCATCATTGCAACATTGTTGGTTACCGTTAGTTGTGAATTTACATTTGGTTATGACTTTTTTGCAATACAAGTTAAGAGAAAATAAAGATCAAGCAACCTGACCTGATGGTCTCAAGAGGGGCAAGAATGGCTTTTGTCATAGCCCCTGCTAAAGCCCCACTAAGGAACTCCCGCACTTCTCTAGTCTTGGAAAAATCCTGAAGCATATATTTGAGAAATCATTAGAATGGCATAAGGAGTCGACAAACACATGAAGGGGAATTGTGACCTGAAGTGCTCGTCCAAGATCGGGAAGCTGAAGGTGGGGCTTCAGAGAATGAAGTTGAAGCAACTCCTCCTTGGGTATCACTCCATAGGTATCCTCCATCACGCAGTAGTTCTTCTTCTGCGACGACTCAGATTCAATTAGCAACAAAACCTAGTCTTTTTGATAAGAGAATTTCAATTGAAAAACGCAGTTGAAGGTGTTGTTAGTAAATGGATACACGTGTTTGATACAATAAACATGGATGAAGAAGAAAGATGATGAAAAATAAAAGGCAGGCAGGCAGAGAAAGAGAAAGATGCCTGGTTCTGAGGCGGAGTCTTTTGGATCATCTGCCGACGAAATGGCAAGTTTCCCGCCACCACACCGCAGATATTTATGTTGTTTTGCCACAACCAAAGCAAACCAAAATAGATAGAGTCTCTCTTTCTGTTTGAATATTTCTAGCAAGTTTCAACCCAGTGAAAAACACAAGAATGGCAGTGGAAGTGGCGACGATGAAAACACTGTGGGACTTGATGATAGTGTTGTTGATACTAATAAATTACTACTATCCAATTAAACATTAGGGTTTCTCCCTTGAATTGCTCAATCAGCCTTTTATTTTCTTTTCTTTCCATCTTTTTCCTAATTTTGTATGATATAAATAAGTAAGAGATTATTTCACATTTTTAAATCTCGTAATTTACAAGGTTTATATTGCAGTTTAAAATTTTAAATATACGAATTTTATTTTCATTTCTGTATTAAGCACTAATAATTATGATTAAATAAATTCTAATTATTTATTTAAGGTCGAATTTGAGAAGCAGATAGACATAGAATTCCGATCCGATGATGTGGATTTGAAAGTCAATAGTTGAATGACCTTAAAAGAAGAAATCAACAGTGAAAGGTAAAGAAAAATATATGGGCCAGTGGCCAAGTCGGCGGACTAACTCATTTAAGTCTTTGGGCTAGACTGGATTAAAAAAGTGATGTATGAAAATATAGCTTTAATCCTATATTTTTTTAAGATTAAACGACCTAATTCATTTATTAGTCTATCCTGGATTAACTTCATGATATATTACTATCAATTGAAATTGCTACTTCATAAGAGGAAGACCACCTAAAACTGCAACACAGCTGGAACCGTGACAAGTCGAAATTTGTATGTAGTTTGTGTTCAATTGATTATTTTGAGATAGTAAGTTTATATTATTTATAATTATTCTATTTATGTTACTATGGTCCCAATACTTTAATTGTGTTTTTTTAATAAAATTTTGGTTATTTTAGAACTTTTTGAGTGAGAATGAATTTTTTTTGGGACTGCTATAGTTACGTAATAGTGATTAGACTTAACAATTAAGACTAATTTAATCGTACCATTGGTCTAGGACCAAAATTCGAGTAGAGTTAAGAATACTGTGAGTTTTTATTTGAGTGAAGAATTATTTTGGGGGAAGCTATCCAAGAACTAAATCTTTTTAAAAAAAAAATTGTGAATGCTAGTAATCATAGAAACAACAATTTATCACACCCCCTATTTTGTTGCTTGCATACACAATTTTTTTAATTAAATTGCACAATTTCTCATGGGTTCGATCTATTACTTATCATACTATATTAGTGGGTTTGTTAAGGTGATTTAACTTGTTTTTGAGTGCTTACGACAGCACACCAAATTGCAATCTCTACTAGTGGGGAACCACCACCCCACTACAAGAGAGATCAACGTAGGAGAAAATAAATTTATTCTCTCCGCATCTCGAACCTAAAATCTCAGAATTTGAGGTAGTGGAGCGTTAACCACCTGGGCTATCCACACTTGATGTGATGATGGAATAGTAAATAAATAGAGTTCATGTGTGTTTAAAAAAAATCTATTCACTTTTAAAATAATAATATTAATTAATATTTAGTAAATTAAAATGAGTGGGTGTAAAGTCTCAAGTTATAAAATTCTTTGAGGGCATTTGGTTTGGAATTCACACGGTGGAATTAGGACGTTCCAACCTCCGTTTCATAATCTGAAATTCAATTTTTATGTCTCATACTCAATCCACACCTAAAATACATATAAATCTATTATCATTCATCTCAATATAATTCATTTACCCTTAACTCATTTATTACTTTTTTCCTCACTCATTATTCTCTTTCTTATTTAATTTATGCCCAATACATTAAAATAATATAATATTAATTATTTTTAAATATTATTTGACATAAACGATAAAATAAAATCTCATCTTACATTCTTACTAAAATTTAAAAACAAGCACATACTTTTATTATTCATCAAGAATTTTATATCTAATGGTTCTAAAGTGATGACTTTATACGGACACCTAAATCCCAAAACAAATAGTCTTAGAAAATGTTCAGGCCTTTAGGGTATTTGTTTCATAAGAGATATTATACAAGCCGAGCGAGTCCGAGTAGTATTATCTCGGCTCGACTTGAGCTCGAGTATCCTAAAAAAATATATTTAACTGATACTATGTCAATGACTCAATAATTCAGCATGTACACATTCTTATACTTTAATAAAAATAAAATTATCAACAGTTCATCAATATGAGTGATTTGAGAATTAACGTTTTATTATTATTGTTGGACTGACGAACTAGTACCATTCGTATATGAATAATCGTCAAGGTTTGGCAGGTCGTCAGGACCCACCTAGGTCCTTAAAGGTGCGGAGCTCGCCCACATGGAGATGACTCACCTGCGTAGCTCGCCCAAAAGGGGTCATCTCTGTCATCCTAGAGCTCGCCCAGAGCTCGTCTTGTATCCCCAGGAAGGCCTCGTCGAGTTCCATCATCGCATAACGTCCGTAAGCCACACAAGGCACTGGAGCTCGCCCCAGAGCTCACCCAAACCACTGTAGCCCATCTCCGAGCTCGCCGACGAGCTCGCCTATTAGTCAAACAGGACCCCGATGGTGCACTCTTTTTCCCTCCGTCCGGTTTATCCACAAGGGTGGTTTACGGCGAGGTTTTTAATGAGGCCCATCCAGTCTAAGGCATAGTAGTAGGACGAGGCATGGTAAAGGAAGCAGTGTGAGAGACCAAGACGAGGGTAAGGAACCCTCGTCAACACCGGAAGCCACATAGGCTCGTAAGGTGCCGTCTCACACTCACACACCTATAAATAAGACCTCTCTTGTACTATTCACACAATTCTGAAAATCAATACAATGCCCATTACAATATTTCTCTCTCTAAACCCTCTACTCTCCCTCCTCATATTATATCCAAGAACACAAATTCTTGGATTATTGTTTGATGGAATTAACATGTTATAACTAGCCACATAACAAACACGATTAATAAATTCTATCAACAATTATGTAAAATATTATAATTTTATACCCTAAATTATAAAATATTTGCAAAATAACCCATATTTTTTGAGCTTACTGAGCTACTCGCGGGCCTATCGAGCCGAGCTCGTTAAGCAAATGAGTATTTATTGAGCCTGTGCTCGACTCGAATCGAGCTAACGAATGGCTCATTTAATTTAACAAGACTTTCAGGAGTCACCCAAATAAACTTAAAGACTTTATGATTCACGTTCTATACAAATTTGAGATTTCAATTACATGTACACCTATTATTACATTTCTTAAAATCTAATACGATCATATTATGAGTTTTCTACTGTTTACTTATTCTCTCTCATACTTTTCTTTCACCCAATAAAATATTAATAATTCCTAAACTTTGATATAACATAAAGTATAATGTCACCCCAATAAAATTTTAAAATAAATATATACTTATATAATTTATTAATATTTTAAGTTGTAGGATTTTAGAGTCATCTATTAACCTATTATTATTATTATTATTATTATTATTATTATTATTATTATTATTATTATTATTATTATTATTATTATTATATTAGGCGGCCCGGAAGTTAGCAAATAAAATGGGCCAAGCCCAAGCTTAATTTTTAGTCTCTATGAGCCCAATAATTTGAGTGCAGTTAGCAAATAAAATGGGCCAACCCGAAGCTCAATTTGTAGTGTCTATGAGCCCAATCATTTGGCTGCAGTTCCTTTGTTTTGCAATTGCACGGAGGAATGAAGGAGAAACCAAATACAAATGCCATAGAAATTTGTATGTTGATTGTTGATTGTTGTAGTTCCCCCGCCTCCACTGCTCTGGGTGATTACGTTTTCTTCTTCCTTGGCGCGAAATCTTGTAAACCCTAATTGTTCGATCGGATATGGCGAAGAAGGACGTCAGCAGGAAGGAGCTGTTGGAGCGATGGAGTGTCATTGAACACGAAGACGATGATGATGGCTTTTCCTCCACTCAACCCATTAAACGTCGCCGTCTCCGCCAACTCAAAGAACAATGGTGCAAACTTACTTCTTCTGCACGCCGCTCGCAATTATCCTCCATTGCCTTCAAATTTCCAACAGCTGAGAAAAATGAAACGCTGTTGTTTCAATCTTGTCTGATTTTCGTGTTTCAAAAAACTGTTATTTTTAAACTCCATCAACTTTGGATTAAACTGCAAATACTTTTGCTTCTATCTAGGATCACGCTTACCAACTAGTTGGCTTTCATGTTGTTCTTTTTTACTTAAACTTGTTCTAATGAACGATCAACAATGTTCCATATCCAGGTTTGCAGATGCATTCAACTTCTTGATATATTTGCCCAAAGAAAATCACGTTTGGTGCGGTTATTGGGATCTGATGGGGCCTCTTGTGGAGACATTTTACAATTATTTCAAGGACGAAGGCAATGATTCTCCCCTCAAGCTTCTATGGAATAGAATTTCCGGAGAGATGAGAAGCTGCACTCTATGCATTCACCAGCATCATCAAGCACAAGAGATGTATGAGACAGAATATGAGCAGAGCTGTATCGGTCCTCTACTTGATGTGCTGCATATGCTTGATGAAGAACGAATAAGTCTACACCTCAAGGATCTTAATGCTAGAATATCAAGAGGGGAGTATGATATGTCCCGTGATTATGGCGAAGTTGTTGGTGTTATATTTGAGGTGCTTATCCACACCTCTATTTGGTTTTCCATTTTCCTTCTCACATCATCGATCGCATCAATATATATGGTTGCTGGACTTTTGGCTTAACCTTCTTAATGTTGATTACTGGTTCCTATAGTCTCTATAAGAGGGTAGTCATGACAACATCATGACAGTGCAACAAGAAGGATGGTGTTAGTTCATTGTTTATATGATCAATTAGATATTCATTTTATTAGGTTAGAGTCTAAATCTTGTTACCGGCACAGGAAAATAAAAGGAGTCGACGGGGCACTTGTTTCGAATTATTCAATGGGAAATGGAAATGAGAAAGAAAATTTATTTTCCTTCTCTGCTCTTGCATATGTTGGATGCATGATTGTCTCCATGATGATTACACCACTAATGCTGTGTTCTAATTTTGGAAAAAATGAACAAAAAAAAGGTTGGTTGTGGCATAGAAGAATGATTGTGGAGGATGATTATAGGGTAATGATTACCTTATTTAGGAGGGAAAATAGTGTTGTGGATAATCTTTTATTCTCACTAGCTACTATAATTACCATATGTTTATTCTTATTCGGATTGATGAATTTACAAACCAAGTGTCTCATAAGTTGTTCCAAGAATGCTTATGAAGGAGACTCTTCTAAAGTAAGCAAAGTCTTCAGTATAAAACAATCAGTTACTTGGAAAGACAACAAACGACATGGCATAATAAGCTTGCAAGATGGCTGTAAGATAGCAAACACAATTCTGAACGTATTTGCACCAAAGTAGTTCACTTAGAAATGAAACTTGTATCATAGAAAGAATGGAACAAATGTAAATCCCTGAATGATCCTCCAAATTTGGATGGTTATAGTAAACACTATCTCTAGATTTTGTGCCCATGAACATGGAGATTTTGGACAGATGCTTCATGCTCAATTCACTGTTTATTATATTTCATATTCTTCCTTCTCCAAAACAATGAATCTCAGCTTTTTTCTTATCTTCAAAATTATTTTTGTTGTTCTACTCTAGGTTTTGATGTATCCCATCTTGCTGGACGACCAATATCTGGCCATAGAGTTTCAAAACTTTGTTGAAGCAGTTGATAATTCTCACGAATTGGCATTTGATGGACATCAACAGTACCCAGTAAGATTTCGCTGCAATTTCTTTCTCTTGCAGCCTTTCTGTTCTATAATGCACAAGTATCATTATTCTTTGACAATTATACTGAAATATCTCTGTTCCTCACCTTAAAATTTGTCAGGGAGTTTATGCGTTGCTTTTTCTCAAAAGCAGAAGAGTGCGATCTATAGGTCTTCGTTTGGCTGGACATATGGGTAAATTAAGGTACTTTATTTTTTTGTTTGTTTGTAATGCTTTTCATGATTTTGCTAATATATAGCTGTCTAGTAGAGGAGCATTTTATTTGTGACACTGTATGCGAATGTAATATTTGAAGATGAACCGAGTGTTGGGGAATTTCTGGCTTGTATAGGCATTTATAGTTTGATAATTTCCGAAACAGTCCTGACAAATAGTTAATTTTATTTAACTCATGTTGTAAATATATTTGCTCAACACCAAAATCACATCCAAGTCCCATTCTATGACGCAGCGTAATGGTAAAATATGGGTTTGGAGATCATGCAGCCATCAGATTTATTTCTGTTGTCATAAAATAAACAATTGCCCTTCACTACAAACACACTCTTCTTGAGACAGGTTGATGATGATGCATTCTATGTTTTTTTTTTCTGTGTATTTGCAAAAATTACATCTTATTCTTCCTATTGAAGTAAATCCATTTACATAGTTTTTAAATTTTTTTTGAGGAAGGAGCTTTGACTTGATAATTTTGGAGGAGAAAGAAAATTTTAGTGCAGCTGGAGTTTTATTGTGCATAACCTTAAACTGGAAGATGTATTGGGCTGTTAGATTGTTGTTCTCCATGAAAAGGTTGCCCTGGCATTAATTTGCCGACATTAATTTAAAGTTATTGCATTCCTACATTATATTGTTTTACATGATACTTCTTATATTTTTTGTTGTTTTTATTTCACTTCTCTTACTTACTCCTTCTCTCATGTGTTCCATCACATCTTTAAACTTTCTTTATTATCCATTTAATATTTTATTTGAGGGGTTTTAAAAATGTTGGTCTTGTTACATGCAAGTTATACCCATAAACATTAACTTCAGACTTTTACAAGGTTGAGTCTAGGATGTGGCCGATCAATGTCATTATGGTCTATCCATGGGATGAAGCGTGATCCAACAAAAAACCCTTAATATTGTGATGCTCTTTTTCTTTTTTCTTTTTTTCCTGCAGGAGATCAACAGACTTAGACCCACTGCAGCACTTACTCAAGAAATGCATGTACATATTGGAAACAGAGGTCGTGCAGGCAGATATGGAGACATCAAGGCCTAGGTTGCAACTGGATCGGGTAACTGTATGGCTTGGAATGAAAGCACTGTAGGTTGCAGCTGGTTTATTTCTGAATATGATAAACTTTTACTTATCTTGTGGTTATTATATATTATCTTTTTGTTCTCATTATGCACTTTTTAGAGTTGGGTTTTTGGAGCCTGCCGCATTTGAAGAAGGGGTCTTAGATCGGTATCCCATTTTCCTTAGTATTGTGCTGAACCATATTAGTGATGATTCAGTCGAGTTTTCTCATGCGGTAAACTGCCTGAGACTGCTATTTGAGAAGCTGGGTATATGATTCATACATATAATTGGTAATTTTATATGCAACACTGTTGGCAGTGCATGTCTTTATATATATATATTTTTTTCACAGGTTGTAAACTATGGTTGAGGGCTACACTGTCTCCAAGTGTTATGAGAAATACACTACTAGGCCAGTGTTTCCATACTCGAAATGAGAAAAGCCATAAAGAAATTTTTGATCTTTTCCAGCCTTTTCTGCAGGCATGTTTTTGGTTTTTTTGGATGATTCCCTCTTCTTTCATTTATTGGAGACGTAGGTGGTGTGCTATTCCTTATTGCATACAATGTTTATTTCATTCTTCCAGTCTCTTGAAGCTCTACAAGATGGAGAACATGAAAAACAGAGAAGGCATTTTCTTTACTTTCTTCTGCATCAAGTGCCTGTGAGCAGTAATTTTAGCCTATTGATGAGGAAGAAGGCTTGCCAGGTTGCTCCTCTACCTTCTATGACAATTCTTAGCTAAGGCATGCCATTATTGGATACCTGCAATGTCTATCACTCCTTTTCACTTATTTTGCAGATTGCTCTTCTTATTATTTTAAGAGGTTACAAGATGGATCCGCCTTGCCCGCCTTATGAATGTGCGCACATGTGGTAGGCATCAGTTCAAAACCTATTTAGATTTGTGTACAAGTGCGGTAGCTTTTACAAGTGATGAGACACTCGAATATACATATATACCAGTGACTTACTCAGATATCAACATCATTCTCAGTTTCTCGTTGTTGTTTTATAGGGGCCCCTCCCTTGTGTCTTCTTTGAAGGATTCATCACTGCACAGTTCTCTCCGGCAACCTGCAATTGACCTTATTCAAATTATTATAGTGTCTGATGCATCTGCATTAACCTCCATAATTTTGAATGGTAATTTGAATTCTATTGATAAACCAATGCGGCTTAATAACTATGGTGATGCTGACGATGAAGAAGAGATTCTGTCTGGTTTCCATGTTGAAGAGAAAGAGAAGGATAATAGTTGTTGGGAAGAGTTTGCTTTGCAGCATAAAATCATCTCGCAAGTAAATGGTAGTTGGATGTGCATTCCCATGTTATGGTTTGATGTGCTAGTTGAACTTGATCCGTTTGCCCTTCCATTATCCTTCTCCAAGGCTGTTATTTGGGCCTTGTCTCAGTTTTCACTAATAGAGATTGAGAATAGCACAGAAATGTCTCTTTCTGTTAGGAATTGGCTGGCCACCTGTGCTTCAGAAATTGGTTATCTTTTGGGGTGGAAGGTTCCGACGGGATCTGATGATGGTGGGGACGGGACAGAGTCAAGAAATTCCATTAGAACTTCAACAATGTGCCGGCCTTTAGTTAGGACGTTTAAGAGGTTAATTGCTTACACTTCTTCTTTTTTTGTGGCAGCTCATGCAATATGAGCATATAATTTGTGCAAAATGTGGTTGTTTGCTCTTTGATTGAATTGAGTCTAAGATTTGCACTATGTGGATTAAAATTGCCAGGTTAACTACTCATTACACTGTCAGAATGGAGCAAAGAGAGCTTAGAAAGCAGTGGATCTGGGAGCCAGTGATGAGCAACAGTTTGATACTCTTACTTGTGGATCCTAATGACGTAAGTATAATATTGTGATGGTATTTCCTTAAGGATCAATGATGATAATTTTACATTTTTTGAGCGACTTTGTCTGACATTGGGCACTGAATTTTCTTTGGTTGTTTTTTAGAATACCAGACAAGTGGGTAGACTTATTCTTGAACAAGTTTCAAACGCACGTGGCCTTACTTGTGGTTTAAAATTTCTTTGTTCCACACCGTCCTCCTTGTTAGCCATTCTGATGGGGTTGAGACATGCTTTGGAATTGGTAAGATATAGTTGTAAAGTGGACTGCTCTATCTTTCAGTGTTGAGAATCACTTTGCGGATATTGAATTTCTGAGTAATAGCTTCAAATAAGTTCACCTGACTTGGGTTGCTTATATTCCCATATCTGTCACAGTTGCATGGTTTTCCTAAAGCTTTCTAAATTTTAAGGGATAATCCACAAAAAATAATTGAGATTTAACCAATTTATAAAATTAAAATCCCAATAATCTTTTTTGAATTAGAAATACTCCTCAGCACACTTGCCAAAGTTAGGTTTTGGGAGGATGGATGGGCATGTTGTGTTTCCTTTGAAGCTTTGTAACCTTCTCTATGTTGTAGTTCATTTTGGCATCATAAACCTATTGCTTTACTGAATTCTGTTAATTGTATGAATTCTTCCATTTCTTGGGATTTTCATTTTATCTTAGTCTAAAAGAATCTGAGATGAACAAGCTGTGTTCTTTAGCCACCTGGAAGATGTTTAGTTGGTGGAGAGTGTGGACTTTTTAGATGGAACTTGGATTCTTAGAGACATCTTTTCACCTTTTTCTTTTTTAAAATCTGTATGTGAGTTCATGTCTAAGATGGTTAAACTGTTTTCATGGTTGCTTATGTTGGGTAAGCTTGTGATGTATTACAGCGCTGTTTGCATTATGTTGTTTTCTCTTCTGTCCCTAAGTTGGTGTATTTTTGTGTGGGAATCATTTTGATGACCTGGACCAAGTCTTCTATCATTGTCCATTTTCATTCAGCTCATGGCATCAACTGCGGAGACAGTTTTGGTTGCAATGGTCTGTTTTTGTATGATTTTGGAAGATGTATTAGTAACAGGGGACAGGTTTTATGTGGGGTGGTTGTTCCAGCTGTATGTTGGCCTTTACTGTTAGAAAGAAATTAGATCAAGAGGAAACTTTAGAGGAGGCGTGGGAGGGTTAAGTTTAAATTGTGTGATGGGTATCAAGTAATACGGACTCTGAATCTTTTTCTGTATCTGACTTAGTAAGAAATTGGAGTGAGATGTGTATGAATATTCTTGTTAATAAAATATCTAGTCGCTTATCAGAGAATTGTGTCTATTGAGGGGGTACTTGTAAGATAGACAGACCTGAAGGGTAATATTTGTAATACTACTAAATCAAAATATAGTAAGTTTTTGTTTTTTTTCTTCTGGATAGGTAAAACTTGAAGAATAATTTTGTGATTACTCTTATTTAAATAAAGCGATTCCGATTCCTTAGTTTTCTTTTTCTTTTTTATTAATTAATTTATTCATTTTCTCTTGTGGCTCATACATAAGATTCTGCATGTTTCTGAAGCCAGCCTCTGGCCTTTTTCAGAAAATTCCACTATCATCATATAGTATTTGAGATGTGTATGAATGAACTAGTTAGAAGCCAAGTACGTATGTGGCACTGATGTAGTTTTGCCCAGCATTTTTCAGGTTCAGTTGGACTCTGTTCTGTTAAACTTTCAGACTTTACATCACCTCTTCTTTATCCTATGCAAATTACTCAAAGAAGGGTATTCATCTTCTCAAACCACAGCGGATGTTACTGACATGTCAAAAATTTCTTTGCACGGGGGATTTCTAAAGCAACCTGTATTTGATTCTTCACCCACTGATGGTGGTCGACATTCGTCAATTGTTAGCTCCACATTATGGAAGAACTTTAGCTGCTTACTATCACAAGTTGCATGGCCTTCAATTCTGAAATGCTTAGATGGAGGCAAGACATTCATTGATTACACAGTCTCTCAGGTCTTCATTACCTACTATTCAATGTTTATTCTTTCTTTCTTTCTTTGTTTGTTTATTTTTTAGTTTTTCTGTGAATTGGCTTGGATGACTTTTGTTCTGTTTATGCACATAGGTCTCTTGAGCATTTTTTTTTATGTATCCGTGAGTATTCATGTTGTCATAAATATAAGTGTCACTTGTCCAGCTGTGACACTGGCATACATGGTCCAAGAAACTTTTTACCAACACCTTAATCTTGAATGATGACTGTTAATTTAGATATGCAATCTGTCATTTGCTAGCCTCCACTGGAGTTATATTCTATTGAGTCATCTCTCTATAGATTCCTGGTTAATTTAATTTACAGGAGCAGATTTCTCTGTGATTTTCTCTGCTGTGTCTGTAGTCAGACTACTTTAATGCATTTCTGTTTCTTGTTTCAGATGACGTGTATCCGTCTTCTTGAAGTTATTCCTGTTATTTTTGAAAGGCTTCCCCAAGATTCTGGAATAATGTTGGAAACATTTAGCAACAAAAAATGGCTTCATGATTTGGCTGATTGGGGAAAGTCACCACTTGCTGTCGTGGTTAGATATTGGAAACAGACTTTGTCTTATTTGCTCAGTCAAATTAGAGCAACATGCAGCAAAAAATCTGCTTCAATAGTTTTTGATATTGAGAAACTTATTTCGTATGGTTAGTTTTCCAATTCCAACTTGATATGGTTTTCAGTATACATAGTGTAAATTAGAAATCATTTTGCATGTGTAATGTTCGATCTTTGTTTTGAGTGCAGAAAAAGTTCCAGTGGATGAAGTGAGTAATCAAATAGCTTGCCTTTATGTTTCATTGACAGATGAAGGTTCTGTGATGAATAAAACCATGGTTCAGTCAAAATGTTTGCCCTTTGGAGAGTTGATTGATAGGAGAAGTGGTTCTGCAGAATCTGAAGTTTTACTAGTTGATGAAGCTAAAGAGAATATATTAGATTCTAAACCATTAGTTGAACTGCAAGAAGGTCATGTTATAATTCTTTCTGACGATGAAGAATCAAATGTTTCTGCCCATGTTGAGCTGTCTAATAGTTTGTCGGAGAAAAGTACGCAGAGTGATAATCACGCCGGTATAAATGTGTCTGTAGGGGAGTTCAAAACTGACCTGGATGAAAAAGGTTTTAACACCCATGGTGATTTGATGGTCTCCTCTGAGGCTTGTCCTCAACTTGGTTCAAATTCAACTTATCTTGTTCAGAAACTGAACTTGGATAATAACATAGGCGTACAAAGATCTACATCCCCTGTTCAAGCAGAGCCACCAGGAAGTAAGAGAAAGGAAATCAAAACAAGAGATTGGGTAACCAATAGTTTCCTAAAGAAAAATAGTTCAACTGTGATGAAAATATCTGATGGAACTGTCAACTCTGATCAAGTGAATTCAGTTGCATCTCAATTATCTTCCAGTAACAAGGGCATTTCTGATATAAATAAGACCTCTATAAGCAAAATTCAGCAGAGTGTGAATAAAACACTACGAACTAGTGATGAAGTTGTAAAGGAGATAGTTTCTGATGCAGATGACGACACGTGGCAGTTTTCATTTTTCAAACCACCAAGACATCAGCAGACACTGACTGCAAAGCCAATCATTTCTGGCCCTAAACGGCAAGTCATCCAGCTTTCACTGCCTCCTGAGTGCAGACCCGGTTCTGTTAGGCTGGGTGGTGGTACAAAAAGATTTCAGCCCCCTAGTCTTGATGACTGGTATAGGCCCATCCTAGAGTTGGATTTCTTTATGGCTGTTGGATTAGCTTCTGAAAATAATAAGGACTATCAAAGTGTTGGTCAACTAAAAGAGATTCCTGTTTGTTTCCAATCACCTGATGTATATGTTGAAATTTTCCGTCCCTTGGTACTGGAAGAATTCAAAGCGCAGCTGCAGAGTTCCTATCAGGAGATGGCTTCTTCTGAGGAAATCTGCTGCATAAGTTTATCTGTGCTGTCAGTTGAGAGGATTGACGAATTCCATGTTGTTCGCTTTGTACAAGATGAAAATGAGTCTGCTGGATCAAAAAGCCTGTTTGAAAATGATCTCATTTTACTCACCCGACAACCTCTGCAGAATTCTACTAATGATGTCCACGCTGTTGGAAAGGTATTCCGTGTTTGTATCTTTATGTATGTATTCTGATGATTTGTATGACCTGAGTGGTTGCCTTACTCACGAGATGACGAGATGGAGAAACAGGTTACAATTGATAGCTAACCAACTTCATTGTTTTTTTTTTTTTTCTACATATCAATTTCTAAGGGAGATTAGTTTAGTGAAGTTACTTGAAGTAACTCAATTGTCGATGCCTGTCCTTATAAGTTACTGCATTCCTCAACGCTGCCTTCTTTATTATGATTCTTATGAAAGCATTAGAAGTTACATAATATTACTATGCCACAACATGATTTGCATGGTTGGTTTAACTGTCTTCCATTCTTTTTCTTTTAAAGGTTGCTGTTACTCAAATTTTATCTTTTTTGCCAAACAATGATACAGTTTTTTGTTGTGTTGAGGATCTTATGGGTATGAACTGTTTTGTTAGCAGTTAGTGATTTGTGACCTTTTGATCTTTGTAGATTTTTGTTTGTTTGTAGGTGACTTGATATTTTTGCTCAAAAGGTTCTAATCCAATGTTCATAATGCATTTTGCTCATGCTTTATCTCTATTCATAGGTTGAGAGGCACGAGAAAGACAATAAAAGAAGGTTAAATGTCTTGGCTATTAGACTATATCTTCAAGGCTGTTCTCGCCTCAATCGAGTTAGAAAGCTTCTTACTGAGCGAAGCAAGTGGTATGTTAATCGTATTATGAGCATTACCCCTCAACTTCGAGAATTCCAGGCATTGTCATCAATAAGGGAAATCCCTTTGCTTCCAATCATCTTGAATCCGATCAATTTTCCTTGTGGTCAAAATGAATCAGAAGCTGAAAATCGCAATAAACTCTCTAAACCTCTGCAGCAGATTTTTAAATCATCATATAATGACAGTCAGCTGCAGGCTATTGGTCTTGCTATTGGACCATTAGACTTGAAGAAGCATATCAAGTTGACTCTTATACAGGGACCTCCAGGTGATTTGTTTTTTTGTTACTATCCTCTCTTATTTCACTTTTTTGTGCTCTGAAATTTCTTTCAAAACTATCAGGTTCTGCTTGCATTTTATGTTTTACGAGGCCTAACTTTTGCACCAGGAACTGGAAAGACCCGAACAATTCTGGCCATTGTTAGTGGATTGCTTGCTTTCTCTGAAATTAAAGATTCCAAAGGACTAAGAAATGGTGGTCCAGCATCTAACAATAGCTTCAACACTATTAGAAAGATCAATCAGTCTGCTGCAATTGCAAGAGCCTGGCAGGATGCAGCATTGGCTAGACAATTAAATGAGGATGTGGAAAATAACAAATTTTTTTCGGGAAGCTCCAGTAGAGGCCGAATTTTGATTTGTGCTCAATCCAATGCTGCAGTTGATGAGCTGGTTTCAAGGATATCCAGTGAGGGTCTATATGGCTGTGATGGACAGAGGTACAAGCCATATCTTGTGAGGGTTGGTAATGCAAAGACAGTCCATCCAAATTCTCTACCCTTCTTTATTGATACACTGGTTGAAAATCGTCTAGGGGAAGAAAAGATGAATGCACATGATGAAAAAAAGGACGAGGCTTGTGCAGAATCTTTAACCATGATACGCGCTAATCTAGAGAAATTAGTGGACCGCATAAGATACTATGAAGCCAAGCGGGCAAGCTTACTGGAAGAAAGCTCTGAATCTAAAGAACTAGTGAAAGGAGATTGTGGAGATGGCAAGGCATTGTCAGATGCCAAACTAAAAGTGAAGCTTAGGCTATTATATGAAAAGAAAAAAACAATGTATGCCGATCTTGCCAAAGTTCAAGCAACAGAAAGGAAAGCCAGTGAAGAAATAAGAGCCCAAAGGCATAAATTTCGAAAGGCTATCTTGAAGGAGGCTGAAATTGTGGTGACTACACTTAGTGGATGTGGTGGAGATCTATATGGGGTGTGCTCCGAGTCAACATCCGGCCATAAATTCAATATTGCATCTGAAAATACACTCTTTGATGCTGTTGTGATTGATGAAGCGGCTCAAGTACTTCCTTATACCCTTCTTGTCATATCCTTAGCATCTCTTTTAATATGTTTTATCAACTGTCACAAATACTAGAATACCATTTTCTTGTTCTGATTTTGAAACTATATTTTATTGACGTTTTATTGAAGGCCCTGGAACCTGCCACTTTGATTCCACTTCAGCTTCTAAAATCGAGGGGAACCAGATGTATCATGGTAAGCAGTATGAAACATTTAAATTTCTTTTTTCTTTTTGGCAAGATTGGTGACATTAAAATGAATTCAATTTCTTTTTTTCTTTTTGGCAAGGTTGGTGACCCGAAGCAGCTTCCTGCCACAGTGTTATCTAATGTTGCTAGCAAATACTTGTTTCAATGCAGCATGTTTGAAAGACTGCAGAGGGCAGGTCATCCTGTCATCATGCTCACCCAACAGGTAGTTTAAAGTATCATATGTAGTAAATGAGAAAATTCTCTCTTATTTTCCGTTGGAACATTGAAATGCCAACCAGTAAGGTCAAAGTATATGAACATTCTTTCAGTAGGAGGTGCGATATTTATACAAATAACTTTGGCTAATTTCCACTGACTACTCAATTGATCTTCCTATTTCTTGTTCTTGCAGCTCCTGTTCAGTTTTTATAGATTTGTGTCTCTGCATGGCAATTAGTTGCTGTAGGGCTCTTAAAGCCAATAGCCTATGGTCATCTTGAAATGATTTGAAACTTCTCATTCCATGTTTCTTTGAATTTCTATGCTCAGTAATCAATTCAATCTTCTGTTTCTTAGAGGCCTTTGATGCCACTGCTTTCTTATGCTTGGCCCATGTTGGAGACAGATAGTTGGACCTAATATGTGGTAAAAGATGTCTTTTAGGTTGTATATTAGGTAATACTTGTTATATAAGCTATTTGCTGGAAAAACTACTTAAGCTTGAACTTTTTTGAAAGGGAATAAGTTTTTAAAAAAAAGTTACTTCATTGTCTCTGTGACTGTTAGAGGTGCCAATAGACAGTTTACAAGTGTTATTGGTTCTAGTGAAGGAGATTCTTAATTCCATAATAAGTATTCTGCAAAGTAGGTGCGTTCAAAAATCGGTAAGTAAAAGATCAACTTGTTTCAATAGTTTGTTCTTGTGCATCATCTTTGAAGAGATAAGGTAGATGGAATAGAATAACAATCTAGTTGATAATGGGAGTAAAAACAGAAGGATTGGGTATTACTACGAAGGACATGAATTCTTTTCCCGTAATGACTGTGCCTCAAATTATTCAAACGCCACAATGGCCATACAATTCAAGCAGCTTTTGATAAACAAATATGTATCCTGATCATTAGGACATAGCAGAGTCAGAGCTGCCGATGTGTTGAGGAATCTGACCATATATCAAGTTTTTAAAATCTTTTATTCAGTTAAATCTTCTCTTTCTTTATTTCTTTTTGGTTATTTAACTGCTACAAGTACTTGTCTTGTCATTCAGTATTAGAATAACAATACTTATTCATGAAATTTGCAGTATAGGATGCATCCAGAGATATGCCATTTTCCTTCTTTGCATTTTTATGATGGCAAGTTGCTGAATGGAGATCAGATGTCTAGCCGAACTGCATCATTCCATGAGACTTCGTGCCTTGGGCCATATGTGTTTTTTGACATTATTGACGGGCAGGAGCTTCGTGGTAAGAACTCAGCATCATTGTCCCTGTGCAATGAGTATGAGGCTGATGCTGCAGTTGAAGTGTTACAATTTTTTAAAAAGAGGTAATTAAATCTATTATCTCTTTGATCATTTTGTCAATAACTGGTGCGGCTAAGATGCTGTTACTTGTAACAGGTATCCCTCAGAATTTTTGGGTGGGAGAATTGGCGTCATTACTCCTTACAAGCGTCAATTGTCAGTGTTGCGTTCACGATTCTCCAGTGCATTCGGATCTGCTATCACCTCTGAAATGGAGTTTAATACAGTTGATGGTTTTCAAGGCAGAGAAGTTGATATCTTACTACTATCTACCGTTAGGGCATCAGGATCTTGCGCTGATACACCCAGGGTTAGCTCGAGCAATATTGGATTCGTTGCTGATGTACGACGGATGAATGTTGCTTTGACTAGGGCTAAATTCTCCCTTTGGATTTTTGGCAATACAAGAACATTAAGAACAAACCAAAGCTGGACAGCTCTTATAGAAGATTCAAAACAAAGAAATGTGATTGTACCAGGAAGAAAGCCGTATTCTTCATTATACAAGTTAAGCTTGGGATCAAGTGCAGTAAATTCCTCAAAGAGTCACATGGAGGAAACTGAGCGGATCAAATCTGCAGGTGAATGTGTGAATACCCAAACTGTGAAGCACATTTCTCAAAGGAGGAGAAAATGTAATGATGCTGATTTGGATAGTGTGTGTATTGGTGAAGAAGCTTTTCATTCATCGAAGGACACTAGTGTAGATGACAGAAGAAAAACCAGAGACCGAACAAATGCTTCAGTGATGAAGGAGTCTGTTGTAACTCCAGAAGGTACTAACAAAGAATTAAGGGGTGCAATGTCAAAATTCAAAGAAAATACAGAAAAAAATAATAAAAGCTCAACCTGGAGGGATAATGACAGGTTGGATAGGGTGGTAAAAGCTGATATTGAAAAGGGAAGCAATAATGACTATAGAAAGAAACACTCGGTTAATTCTGGAAATGTGAAGAGTAGAAGTCAAAGACACCCGACATCTGTTGCTGACAAAATGCATGCGAAAACTATCAAGCATGATAAGCCACTGGAGGTGAAAAGTGGCTCAGCTTCCGAGAGAAGATTCAAGGAGAAAGGTGAACCAAAAGCCTCTAATCAAGTTGAAGTTCATGATGACGCAATCACGAAAAGGAAACAGCAGCGTGAAGCTGTTGATGCTCTCCTATCTTCAGCTCTTATATCTTCAAAGAAGTCAGAATCATCGAGGAAATCATCCATGAAGAGGAATCTTCCATCAACAGATACAAGTGGTCATCCTGTCAGACCTCCGAAACGAAGAAACGGTTAAGTCTTCCTTGCCCTAAGCAGTCAATTGAAATTTAGTTAATTAATTGCCTTTTATAAAGTTAATTTCATTGATAAAGAATATGACAAGTTTGCCAATAATTTCCTTTTTTGCCTGTTGGAGGTTAGCAAATGAGTTCTGGTTTTAGGTTGAATCTGTCATCTTGGATGTACCTATGAAGGAATAATGTGTATTCGACTGAGAGTTGAAACATTATATTTAAGATACTTTTGATTTCCAACCCATGAACGAACCGGTGCTTGCTTGTGCTTTGAGATTTTGATGTTGATTCCCAATTGTATAATGATCAGATACATAGAAGGAGAGCATTCTGGAGTTTTCAAGGAGCTTAAAGAAGCCTTAGACCACTGGGGGATGCTGTATCATTATGTTTGCTGCAATGTATCAATAAAGTTTCACTTGGAATCTCACGGTAAATGCATGCTAATTATTTTTCTTGGTGCTTAGTCGTTTTCTTTTGTTGTGTAGGACCATAAGTGGAAATTGTATAAACACCAATCACTGATCTTACACTAATGATTATTTTAAGTGTCGAATAAGCAAAATGAGTATAGTTATGTGTAGGAGGTTAATGATTGGATAAGCATGTTTATACAGGGTGTAAAAACAACCTTGCGAATGAATGTGTTGAATACTCGTACTCTTATACATGTTGCATTGCAGTGATGGTAATAACAGAGTAAATGATGACTGCATTATTGAGAGTGGGCAGTGGCCCCACGGAAGATTCGATTGGGTCAGAATGATATGCATGCAAAAGGTAACAAAGCTGCCTGTGTAGGTAATTTATTGTATCAGAAAAAAGAAAAAATGTGGTCATAGAGTGATTGGATTGAAGTTGAGGTTCAAGTTTAAAATAGCTCATTTCTAGGGCCGTCCAAAATGTGTTTGATTGCTACGAGGATGCTGACAGACACACCGTCCATCATCACCTGTGTCTGTGTGGTTCATGCATTGCTTCACCAGAATATAATGCCTTCTTTTCTCAATGCAATACTCTCTCTCTCTCTCTCTCTCTCTCTCTCTCTCTCTCTCTCTCTCTTTCTCATCCACTTGTACCACTAACTACCCATTTTGACTCAACTCCTATTAAGTTGTGCTTTCTCCTTAAGGGTTTATTTTTATTCTGAATAATCAGTCAGTCCTATTATGTAAACACTTTTGTCTTTAATGAAAACTCTCTTGAAAAGAAAGAAATCCACTGGATCTTGTGGGTGAATCTCCATGAATAGTAATAATAATTGGTGCTTTCTGATTATCTATCTGTGTTGGGACATGTGATTGATGAACTCAAAAGCCCCTAGTTTAGTGGGAACGCATCAACCAATACTAACATGCCTACCCATTTGCTTTTGACTTTGACCCAAGGATGAATACAGTTTTAGTTTTTTTTTTTTGGTAGATGAAACCATGGTGTATATTGACTTTTATGCCATTAAAGTATACTTTGATTGTTTATGCTGACTGAAATGTTATGTCTAATGTTAACTGTAAATAACTATAGTTCAAAAATTATTTATGGTGCGCAGCGCAGCGCAGGAGATTTATCTCTTGTTGTAGACACAGTACAATCCACCAATCACATGTTGGTCGTGAGTGCAAATGCGACTAAATTTATTTGCTAACAATAATAATAATATAGATAGTTTTCATTTAATTCTAGAAAAATGGGCCAATCTCACATGGAATTGGCCATCTTCCACGATCTTGGAAATCCAATTAACAATAGCAGAAGAAATTTGTAATTATTAAATATGAATGATAGGCTCGGCATTAAATGGCCTTAGAACAAGCTGGGAAAAGGGCTTTATCTTAATGTGTAATAATTATGATTAGCATGTTCTCAACCCTTTTCCCAATTGGGGTGTTAGTGTACGTCTTTTTCTAAGATTTGTACTTACCATAATATTATATCATTAGATTATATAAATTAATCATTATTACTCAACCGCAGATGCAAACAATAATTAATTGCTAACGAATCGCCACCTCTCAAATTTAATTGCTAACTAGCCTTTAAATCATCCCGAAAACATATAATATTTATTCATGATAATATACTTTTCATGTTACACAAATTTTTCTATTTTGGTATTCTACATTACAAATATCACTAAACAATCGTAAAAAATTCCTATTTTTCTCTTGCTCAATCATGTTATTTCTACATCATCTATTATTTTTATCATAATTCATTAAAAAATATGAAAAGTCTGGCAGCAATGGCCAGACTCTCTTTAGAAACAATTAATTAATTAATTAAACCCAAAAACTAATTAATTAAATGAAATCAATTTATGGCACTAGATCTGTTCAAACAGAACAGTAGGGAAACAAATATAAAAATTAAAAGCCTTTTCATTTAGTAGTAAGTTTCAGATTTTGAGGCAGTCACCCCACCCACCATGATAGATGATCATTTATTGTTGACTATAATTAATGATTCATAATGCAAGTTATACTGTACGTTGTACTAAAAAAATGAAGTAACTTGTTAATTAATAAGGTAATAATCCAAGTTGAAGATAATACTATAATGTTTGACTCTTGAGAGAGAATCTCTCTCTCTCTGTCTTTGTCTATATAATATGTGTCACCTCATTTTCTAAATTAAAGCCGAGAGGAGAGGTGTAATTATATATCTGAAGCTAGCAAGAGATGGACTCTTCATCGTCATCAACAAGAAAGTCCAACAAGATCAGAGACATTGTTAGGCTTCAACAAATCCTCAAGAAGTGGAAGAAAGTGGCCAACAACAACAGCAGCAGCAAAACTAGTCCAACGACGACGACGACGACCAAGAGCATCAAGTTCTTGAAGAAAACACTGTCATTCTCGGAAAGCAGCAGCACGGCCGTGTCGAACAGCAGCAGCGTGCCAAAAGGTTACGTGGCGGTGTGTGTAGGGAAAGAGCTGAAGAGATTTGTGATCCGAACAGAGTATCTAAGGCACCAAGCGTTCGGATTGCTGCTGAGAGAAGCGGAAGAGGAATTCGGTTTCCAACAAGAAGGGGTGCTTAAGTTTCCATGTGAAGTAGAATATTTTGAGAAGATATTGAAGATGATGGAAGACAAGAGATCATTCTCATCACCATCCCTAATGCTGCTTCTCAACCATCATCATGATCATGATGATGATGATGATCACGAGGAGGAGGAGGATTTAATGAAGTCCAAATCTTGTTGTAGTAGTAGTAGTAATAATTATTCACCTCCACATACTACTGACCTCGCTCCATCTCATCATCCTCAGATGTGCAGATGACCACATTAATTCTTTTTTTCTTTTCTTTTTACTAGTACTATTTCATTTTTCAATCAATATATATATATATATATATTGATATGAGCAACCCTCTTCACCGGCACCTACAATAATAAAAATCCCTTCAATTTTATATATAAGTTTTATTTCTTGTTTTCACCTTTTGTTTTTCTCTGTTAGTTAACAACTTTAAATATTATTAAGTCTCTGATATTATGCAATTTAAATGTATTTTTTAAAAATATTGGTTAGTAGTATTACTTGGAGATTTGAAGTGATACAACAACAGTTGGTATGCAAATTAAGAAAAAAAAGGATGGAGCGAAATATGCGCTAAATTCAATTTAACTAGTTGTACTGAAAAGCATGTGCAACGCATATGCCTGCAGCAGGTTCTTCTCATGCTTTTTTGGGAAAACAAAAATTAATTAATAAAAAAATGTAATTCATGGTGGATGAATTATCTAGGATCTGTTTAAGAGATTTTTCTTTTTCTTTTTCGATATTTGATAAAATTGAAATGATTTCTCTTGAAAAATCGAGCATTAAAGTGACTGACATAATAATGATGAAAAAAGATAAATTGTCGAAAATAGGCATTTGATTTCATCTCCGTTGGAATTGGGATCTGTTTTTTGGTTTGCCACAAACATGCAGAAATTGGTGCATATATATTTGATTTCTTATTTCCAAAAGTGTTTATAGTTTAGATATTCTGAGTATGTAATGTAATAGCTTGAGCTGATGAGAAGTCTGTTTAACTGAGGGAAAGTCCTCAAGAGAAGAAGAGCAGAAGCAGCAGCTAATTAGAGTATGTATTGTTTGAAGAGTAGCTAATCCAAACATGATTGTTAACCTGCATGCTCATGATGTCAACATCTCATTCATAACATCTTTTGTTTTCATTAACAAGCCCAAATTAAGATACATAAAGAAAAAAGATCATTTTGAAGTCTCTTAGTTATAGAAATTTCAAAACTTTATCCTATAAATGGAAGTTCTTTGGCGGAACAATTCTATCAAAATTAACACTCACAACATCTGATTAAACAAAAACTCTACACAATTACTTTACACTCTTTAACATTATATTCAGTTTCTGGCTTTATAAAAGTTAATATGCACAGTAATTAAACAACTCTTCCATTTGAGCAAGTGCTGCAACAAAGAGAGTCCTGAGTGGACGTAGGACTTGTGTTCCAACCACTACAAATTGTTTTGCCTATTTCTGCATTTTGATTATTTATATTTTGGTTTTATTCTTAAAGCAAAAATTGTTTCCATAACTAACATTACATTGCGCACTCACTCACTCAGCTGATTTCTTAAAACTTAAGACCCTCTAATTTCATAAAATTAAGCCAATTTTAGAAATTTAATTTAAAGCTTAACGAGTCTATTCAACTCCTTGTAAAGCTTTGGCCAGAATTGTTCAAAGGACTAAGGAATTCTTTTTTGGGTACAAAATACATCATCGAACTTTTTAAGCATAAGGTAATATGTGATAGATGAAATTAAGAAGCATTCTTCCTCTGGCTAATACTATATACTTGTAAGTAAATCCAGTTTTGTTGGAAAAAAAAAGAAGAAGAATAAATTATGGTAACGAGAAATTCTCTCTTAACTTTAATTTGGATGAAAATAAATTACTACATAATTTACTGAATTGTCTTGTATTTTAAATTTTTTGTCAACAAATGCTAAATATTGTTGTTTGTTTCACATACAATTGAATTGATGCCTTGCCTAGTCCAACTCGGCCACCATGATATGATGATACTACTGCCTAATACCAAAACAAAAAATATACTTTGGGCAGACACCTGACCTAGCCATCCATCCCCATGTAAAAGTATCCAACTCTTTTTTTTTTTTTTTGTATATCTTAAATTATAAAAGCACAAATTTATACAAGTGTCATAGATAATGCTTTTCCAATCTCATTTGATTAAAACTACTTTACTAGACTCTTAGCTTTCGAAGGATTGTTGTATACACATACCATTAATAATTTTGGACAATATTATCATCTGATTACTAACAAAATTAAAGCAAGTCTTGGACTAAAAACAATTAAGGAGTGAAGAATTTCTTTTTAAATTATTATTATAAATTGAAATTACATTTGTAAAATAATCACAAAATATATGCAATAATAGTGGCAGCAGATGACAAGACGTCCTTACAAATAGTGTGATATACAGAAGTCAAGAAGCTTTAGAATAAAATAGATATCTAATAGTTGTATATATAAATTTAATTGGTACCATACCATTAATAGTTGTTAAAAAATTGCATGGTGACAATCTCTATAGCTCTGTTTCTAATTTATGACGAAAAACCAGTAGGCTGCCCTGTGTCAAACCAGCATCATCTTGAATATTTGTCTACCAGTGCTTTGGCTTTATCAGGTGCAAAGAAACGTGCCTGCAATATTTTACATGATGATGAACTCAGCCAAGCACAACACAAAGCCATCCTCAACCTTTAAAGCAAAGCAAAATAATACTCCTCCTCTTACCTGTATAAACATTCTCTCTGCATCTCCTATACTTCCATTCTCTTTCAAGATAATGCCCTGCAAACGCAAATATGATGATGACTCATAATCCAAATAATCAGTCACACACATTATGAATGAATGAGGATTTACACAACCTTGGCTAAGTAACCCCGGAAATCATCAGGGTGGTTAGATATAAGTTGATCATAAACAGATACTGCATCACTCACGTGCCCCCAATCTGAATATGCTTTTCCCAGAAGCAACTCAACCTGCAAATTCAGCCATGTCCAGCACACATTCAACGTGTGACCAAATGAATATTTCCAAACACATCATTCGCAAGAACTCACTTGGATGGGATCCACATCAGATTTCATTCCCGCTGTCCCGTCAACACTCAAGTCATTATCACCACTAGATTTTTCTTTGTTCAAGCGTTCACGAGTTGCCACGAGGACTTGTACTGCCTACTCAGGAAGGAAAAATATTCATTATTATCCGGAGAAATTGTAGGAAACAGATGAAATCTAGGTGAACCACGTTACGGTTTATGCAACTCTGTGATTCACATTTGTCAGATTCGCAATGTAAGAGAAGGTTGAAACTTTCAAAACAACTCTCGAATCTTGAACAGACTAATACAATAAAATATTGCATTAGTCAATCATCTCCATTTATTTTGCAACTAACCTCATCAGGCTTTTGGGCAGCTAGCAAAGAATTTGTGAGGCCTCTAAGGATTTCAAAATCAACACTTTTAGATGCCTACACAAAATTGAAAGAGATTATTCAGTCCTTCAGCAAATGGGTAGCTTCAATTTAGTCTTTCTAAAACCATGAACAGTTCATACTTAAAAAATAGTCTTGTATAGAAAACAAAAGAGTTTAAAAGGCTATCTATAGTATACTAACCCTTTCAGCACTTCTATAAGCAAGGACACTTCCATCATAGTCTTTGAGTTCATATTTGACTTCACCAAGTAAGCGAAAAGCATCAGGATCATTTGGTTTCTTCTGCAGTTTGAAAGAGGCCATTTTAGAAGCAGAACACCCGGCTTGATATTGTTAGGATATTCTTGTTAGAGTTCTGATGATATGATAAACCACTCAATATATAATATGACCAGCTGAACCTGTTAGTCAACTGATGAGTAGTCTAGGATTATATAGGTGCTTTTGTAAGGGGAAACAAACCTTGCAGCCTAGAAGATCCCAGACTCTTCGTGGAGAAGAAGATCAGCTGAGGACCTTGGGGACTTAGCAGATTCCAGAAGACAGAAATCCTAAGCAGCTGTCACTAGGTGAAATTTCAAGAAGATGCACTCCAGAATTTGATACCAGCTGAAGAGCCAGTTGCAGACAAGGCCAGGAACAATAGAAGACCTGGACATCAGCTGAGGTCTCAATATCAACTGAGGTCCACACACCAGCTGAAGATGAAGATCAGCTGACGCCGCCTTGTCAACCAGAAGACTGTCCGAGGAGATGCAAATTCAGTCAAAGGACAAATCTGCAATGGCTAGAAGATTTCTGGATTAGAGGCAATCAATCAAGGGGACAAACTTGATTGATTGGAAGACTAAGATCTGAGGATTTCCAGGAATCAAAAAGATGACCAATCAATCACTCTGATTGATTGAATCCGATTATATAGGGATTTGATTCTAGTCAACTCCAACGGCTAGTTATCAACCTCTATATAAAGGAGTACCAGTAAATAAATTTTAATACAATTATCACGCGATTAACTAAGCAGAAACGCTGCCAAAATACTCACTGTATTCACAAACCCACTTATACAAACACATCTTTTGTAAGCTTTTGCTAGGATATGAATGTTTAGTGTTTTGATGATATAATAAATCATTCAGCATGTAATAGGACCAGCTGAACCTGTTAATCAGCTGATGAATAGTCTAGGATTAGATAGGTATATTTGTAAGGGGGAACAGACTTAGTGTATCCCAGAAGACAGAAGGCCTGAGCAGCTGACACCGGACTTAGTCTGGAGAAGAACCTTAGAGGAGCCCAGTACCAGCTGAAGTTGAAGACCAGCTGAAGAGCCAGTTGCAGACAAGACTAGGATCAAGATAAGATGAGGACCGAGACATCAGACGAGGTCCGAGATACTAGCAGAGGTAAATTCTGACCAGATGATGTCTACCAAAGACTTAAGAAAGCAGACGAAGTCTATTGATATCAGCTGGGGTCCGCATACCAGACGAGGCTGGTATACCAGCTGAGGCAGCAGAACAATTGGAGTAGTCTCACTTGCATCCCAGAAGACACAGAGTCAATCAAGGGACAATCACAACGGCAAGAAGATTTTTGGATTAGAAGACTAATCAATCAAGGGGACAAACTTGATTGATTGGAAAATCATGAAGATTTTCGGAGATCAAGAAAGAAGGATCAATCAATCTCTCTGATTGATTGAGTCCTAAAATATAGGGATTTGATCACTAGTAAATTCTAACGGCTAGTTGATTAACCCCTATATAAAGGAGTACCAGTGAAGATTTTTACAACAAGCAATCTCGCGATCAATTAAGCAGAAACGCTGCCAAATTACTCACTCGTACTCACAAAATTTATATTTTACACACTCATTCATTGTAAGCTTTATAGAAGCTGTAAGTCAGTTGCTATTATAGCATTGGCGTTTGTTAGAGAGTTTACTCTCAAAGAAAATGAGTGAAAGAGAAAAAGTAGTGGGGAGACCCACAAGTCCGAATTGGATTGTGGAGAGTGGAGTAGGACATTCAGGTCCGAACCACTATAAATCGCTTGTCGTTCTCTTTATCTTTCTGCTTTATTATCTGTGTGCACAATACCTGTCTCAAAGATTTTCAAAGCAAAACGTTTCCGCACTAAAATTTTCACTAGCGCACTATTTTCATTAAAACCAGACAACCCTTGGGTAGTCTGCCGATATTTTTTTAGAAAAGGCCTAAAAACGAAAAGGTTTTGAAATTCACCAAGTCTATTCAAGCCCCCCTTCTAGACTTGGATAAAGAGTTTCTTTCCTAAAACTTGACTTTGGGACCAACAAGTGGTATCAGAGTTGTGTGTCCAAAAGACCACAGCCTGAGAAAGCTTCTGGTGGTCACCAGGATAGATCCTTGAAAATCTTTTAGAAAATTCTTTGTGTGTTTTTTACTAACCACCTGCAGGAAGAATGACCTCATACAAGAAGATCGGATCCAAAACCAGAAATCTGCCAGAGTTCTCGATCTAAGATTATGATTATTGGTAGTTTAGAATAGAGAATCATCTGGGAGCCATCAATGATCGTATGCTGGATGTTCTGGAGGAAGTTCCAATCAAATTCTACTGGGATATCGTTAGTGATGGCAAAACTCCAGAAGGAGAGATCAGCAAACGGAGGAAACCAGAGAAGAAGAAGAGCGAGTTGTCTGATTCTGAGAGGAAGCTATTCAACCTGGATCAGGTGGTCAGGACAGAGATAATAGAGACTCTATCTAAGGAATATATTGAGAAGATAAAGACGTGCAAAACCGCCAAGGAGATGTGGGAGAAACTCTCCTTGATGTGTGAAGGCACTGACCAGATTAAGGAGAACAAACTACAAGTTGTTCTCCACACTTTTGACACGTTCAAGATTAAAGCCGATGAAACCATCAGTCGGCTGGATATGAGACTTACAAATATCTTGAACAAGGCGAGCTCCTTGGAAAAGGAGTACTCTAAAACCAAGAATTTATCAAAGATCAGTCATCATACTTTATTATCTCATCTCAAGGCTCATGAATTCAACATTCAAGAGGAAGATCAAGAAGATGAGACTCCATCGTCATCATTAGCTGCCAAGAACGTTGCGTTCTCTGCCACAGCTGATAGCCAGGAGAAGTCCTCAACTCCAGAGGACCTGAGTCTAAAGGAGCAGCTAGCACTGCTGACCAAGAAGTTTGACAAAATGTCAGACAAGTTTCAAAAGTATAGATCCAACTGGAAAAAGAGCCGGGGTGATTCTTCTAGAAGATACCAGAAGTTATCTGAGTCCAGAAGACCATCAGATGATAAGGAGACCAGATACTAGTCTCCAAAGAGAAGGAGAGAACCAAGTCCCAAGAGCATAGTTATTAAAGGCGCCAGGCGCACGGGGTGAGCAAAACTGTGCCTCAAGAATGAGAGGCGGGCGCACGTATTTTTCTTTTTTATTTTTTTATATGTTTTGAAAACGTGTTTTACACAAATAACACTTTTAAAAGTGATATTTTTAGAAAACACTTTTATACATGTAATATTAGGGTTTGGAATTATACCAAACCCTAGTTTCTACAAACCTGCGACTGCCGACTGCTGGGATTCTAGCCCACCTCCGGCGACCGCAACCACCGTCCGGCGAGCACCGCCAGCCTCCGGCGAGCGCCGCTGCTTTGCATCCAGATATTTTTTTTTCTTCTTATTTCTTTAATATAAGAAACCTGCGGACTCTTAAATATATATTTTTTTACTTTGCAGTTACATTTTAAACTATGTAGCAGTTTATATTTTATAAAAAGCGTGCCAGTTTCTTTTCAATGTTTTAGACTTTTTCTTTTAAATTATCTTACTAATTTTTTGACAGTTTTTTTTAAAAACTTTTTAATGTTAATATTTTAAATTATTTATATATATTACTATATTTAATTATTTGGACAATTTACTTTTATTTAAATTATGTTGTTAAATTACATTACATTTTTGTTTTAAAATTATACATGTTCTTTTGGCTTTATAGATCTTTTAAATGGAGGAGAGTGGTAGTAGTACTACAAACTACCCATCAAATGATCCGGGATGGAGATACTTTAAGATGGTGATACCCAACAATAAGAATGATTTGATGTGTTCGTTTTGCAATAGCATATTCAAAGGAGGAATCTTTCGTGCAAAACAACGTCTTGTTGGAGGATTTCGTAATGCATCATCTTGTTCAAAGTGTCCAACGGATGTACGTGAGGAGATAAGAGCCTTCATGAACAAGAAAAAGACATCCAAATTAAATCCATTTCCTGTCAATGATCAAGACTCCTTTTTTGAAGTTGAAGAGCCGTGTAGGCCAAATGAAGAAGCACAAACAGCCATGCCTTCGTCAAACAAGAGGCAAAAGCAAGGTCCTATGGACATGTTCGTTCAAAGAGCTAATGAACCAAGAGCTAAAGAGAGGCAGACGACAATGAATGAAATTTTCAACAAGGATTTGAGGGAAAAGGGCATAATGGACATTGCTAATTGGATGCACGATGCAGCAATTCCTTTCAATGCTGTTAACTACCCTAGTTTTCAAGTGATGTGTGATAGTATATCCCGCCATGGACCCGGTTTCAAGGGACCTTCTTTACATGAAGTGCGGGTTCCTTGTTTGGCGAAGGCTGTTAATATGGTTGAAGAAGACTACATTTCTGCTTGTTGCACTGAATGGAAAAAATTTGAATGTAGTTTGATGGTGGATGGTTGGACGGATAAGAGGCAAAGGACTTTGATAAACTTCTAGGTAAATTCTCCTAGAGGTTCGGTTTTCATCGAGTCTATTGATGCCTCTGCGTATGCAAAGACCGGAGACAAAATGGCTGAACTGATTGAGAAAGTTATTGACAAGATAGGTAGTGAAAGTGTTATTCAAGTCAACTCGGACAATGCTAGCAACATGGTACTTGCTGGTAAGAATCCTAACTTGTTTTTAATTTTATTAATTTTTATTAGTTAGTTAAATGAATATTTGTTGTTGTTATAACTTTTGTAGGAAAGTTATTAGAAGAAAGAATACCACTCTTGTACTGGACTCCTTGTGCAAACCACTGTATTGATTTGATGTTGGAAGAGATTGGAAAAATGTTTTCAATGAAGCTGACCCTAAAGAAAGCAACGAGCGTGACGGCATATGTGTACGCTCGTCCAGGAGTGGTGAACATGTTGAGAAAGTTCATTGAGCAAAAAGAGTTTTGTCGGGCTGGAGTTACAAGGTTTGCTACAGCATTTCTCACCTTACAAAGAATGCATGAATTGAAGCAAAATTTGAGAGCTATGTTCACTTCACAATATTGGACACAATCCAAATGGTCCAAAGAAGCTGATGGCAAAAAGGTGTTCAATATCATCATGTCTCCAAGATTTTGGAACAGTGTTATGCACATCTTAAAGATATATAGCCCATTAGTCCATGTTTTGAGGTTAGTTGATGGTGAAAGAAAACCGGCAATGGGCTATATTTATGAGGCCATGAATCGAGCTAAAGAAGCAATTGTGAAAGCTTTTGATGGCAAAGAAGAGCACTGTAAGGATGCATTTGAGATCATTGATAGAAGATGGAATTGTCAACTCCATAAACCTTTGCATGCCGCTGGATTTTTCTTGAATCCTCAATATTTCTATCAAAATATGGATGTGGATGATGAAGTGACAGATAGCTTTTATGCAGCCGTGGAGAAATTGGTACATGATGCTGTTGATCAAAACAAGATTGCTAATGAGTTGTCTATATATAGACGTGCGGAGAATTCATTTGGGCGTCCTATAGCAGTTAGACAACGAGATACGATGGCTCCGACTATATGGTGGGAAATTTTTGGTTCGAGTGCTCCATGTTTGCGAAAGTTTGCCATTAGAGTGTTGGAGCATATTTGAGAATGTAAGTATTATACACTTATACTATTATTTTACTTATATATTTAAATGATGAGCCCAAAACAGCTGACAAGACACCTTCAGTTGCAGAGGAAGGTGACAAGACTCCTGACACTAATCAAGGGGGAAAGTCAGACCTAACCTAAGAGAGCAGACCATGGCAACTCAAAGGGGGAAGAAGAAGATGTCTGATTTCCCAGCTGAGCAGATATTAGGAGATCCAAGTGTTGGTTTTCAAACCAGAAAAAAGCTAAACTTGGCCTCCCAATTCAGTTGTTATGTGTCGCTGATAGAACCCAAGAACATCCAAGAAGCTCTTGGAGATCCAACTTGGATCTTAGCAATGCAAGAGGAGCTGAACCAGTTTGCAAGACAAAAAGTCTGGATTCTTGTGGAGAGGCCCAGACATTAGAAGGTCATAGGCACTAAGTGGGTCTTTAAGAATAAGAAGGATGAAAACGAATTAAGTGCTTGGTTCCAAAAGGCAGAGGACCGAATTCGTGGCTGATCCCAATGAAAGACTCCGCAAGTGTTGAAGCGGATCGAGAAGAAGTTCTTCAAATGGGTACAAGTACCAGTCGAGGAGAGAAGACCCTTGTTGTAATTGTCCAGTTGAGTCAGCTGAGGATAGGTATCTCTTCTTGAACTAGTACTTCTGTTCATTTTTTACTTGAATGAAATATACATTATCAGACAACTTCTAGTTGTCATCTGCTTTTATATTCTGTCTAAAGAGATCTTATATAAAGATCTTCTTCTTTGTCCTATTATTCAATTGAAATGCTTATCTTTTGAGATTAGCTGAGTTGAGTTTTAATATCATCAAAAAGGGGAAATTTGTTAGGATATTCTTGTTATAGTTTTGATGATATGATAAACCACTCAATATGTAATAGGACCAGTTGAACCTGTTAGTCAGCTGATGAGTAGTCTATGATTAGATAGGTGTTTTTGTAAGGGGGAACAAACCTTGCAGCCTAGAAGATCCCAAACTATTCGTGGAAAAGAAGATCAGCTGAGGACCTTGGGAACTTAGCAGATTCCAGAAGACATAAATCCTAAGCAGTTGACACTAGGTGAAGTTTTAAGAAGATGAACTCCAGAAGAGTTTGACACTAGCTGAAGTCAGAGACCAGCTGAAGAGCCAGTTGCAGACAAGGCCAAGAACAGCAGAAGACCTTGACATCAGCTAAGGTCTCAACGTCAGTTGAGGTCCACACATTAGCTGAAGATGAAGATCAGCTGAAGCCGCCTGGTCAACCAGAAGACTGTTCGAGGAGATGCAAATTCAGTCAAGGGACAAATCTGCAACGGCTAAAAGATTTCCGGATAAGAGGCAATCAATCAAGGGTACAAACTTGATTGATTGAAAGGCCAAGATCTGAGGATTTTCGGGAATCATAAAGAGGATCAATCAATCACTCTGATGAATTGAATCTGATTATATAGGGATTTGATTTCTAGTCAACTCCAACGGCTAGTTATCAACCTCTATATAAAGGAGTACCAGTAAATAAATTTTAATACAATTATCACACGATTAACTAAGCATAAACGCTGCCAAAACACTCACAAACGCACTCATACAAACACATCTTTTGTAAGCTTTAAAGAAGCTGATTTCGTTAGTTGCTACTCAAACACTAACAATTGTAGATAGTACTCTCAAAGAAAGTGAGTAAGGAATGAAGAAAGCTAGTGGAAAGACCCACAACTCCGATTGGATTGTGGAGAGTGAATTAGGATATTTATATCCGAACCACTATAAATTATGTGGCTTTGTGCCTTTCTTTCAAGCCTTTATTTATTTGTGCACAATAACTTCTAAAAGAGATTTCAAACTAAACGTTTCCGCACTTAAAAGTTCACCAGCGCACTAATTTACAAAACCAGACGACCTCTTAGGAAGTCTGCTGATTTTTAAATAGGCCAAAATCGATTTTTTTTTAAATACTACCAAGTCTATTCAACCCCCCATCTAGACTTGGTTAAGTGTTTTATCCTTAAAACCTGCTTTTGGGATCAACAGATGTGATTTCCAATCATCCATATTCATAAAGATGATGAAATAAGAGCAATAATTACAAACCTAAGTTAATTTTTCAAGCAACGGTACAACTCTTTTATATTCTCTCATTTCAGTTAAGGTCACTGCAGCTCCCTATAAAAGAAAAATGAAACACATGTCAAAGGGTTGGATTAATTGATAAATCATACAACAGACGTTCTATGTTCTATCTGGTGCTGTGAAAGTCTAAACATGTTTTTATTAGAACATTTGAATAGTTATGACAGAATATGCATTTGTTTTGAAAGCTGGATGAAAGGTTTGTGTTTAGGCCGTTATTGTTCTTTTCAGAGCTTGTATAAAACATGAAAGTCTTATCAGGGCTACATTACCGATCAGCAAATAATAAGACGATGACAAACACATATATACAGAGATACGATAGTAAGGGCATCACTGAGGCTATTTAGACTTCATCCAGCAATATTTTATTCTAGAATTGAATTGTACATATGCTATTATGCCTCCTCTAACTCTCAATTACTAAGCATCTAGATAATCCATAGCCCATCTCATTTTTTTGAATCTAGCAAAGCAAACCCCATCAAGCAAATTGGACATCTGGAACAGGTGAACCTTCGTAATGTAAACCTTAGTCTGGGGGTAATTTATCAGACTAATCATTGTTTGAGAATTATGCCCTTGTTAGAATAATATGTATATATTTGGTAGAGATCTAGGGCATTAAATGAGTTTACATTAATTAGCTTAGTCCTTTGTGTATATATAAGCACTCATATCAATTGTTTATTATAACATTTTTTTCCCCAATGATTTCGTGTGTCTCGTTTAACATGGTACCAGAGCACGGTACGATTTAGGGCTTAATTTTCGCAGAAAAAAAAAAAAAGTCAAAAACCTAGGATTTTTTGGTTCGACCTGTTCCGGCCTGTTCCGGCCATCAACGGTCGACACCGCCGGCACAGGGAGGTGTGGCATCACCCGGCGACCGTTCGCCAGAAGTTTCAGCTCCGGCGCCGGAGCGTGTGAGGCTCACGCGCCGGGCGATTATTTCTGGGCAGATTTCTTCTGCCGGAGCGTGCCTGGTCGGATTTTTCTCCGACTAATTCGCTTCATCTCGTCTCGTCAAGACCTTTTCGTTGGTGTACCTGTTTGAGTCAACATCCAAGCGGTGTGTGATTTCGGATTGGGTACAGATTCTTTTTGCTCAATTTTTTTCAGAAATTCTGATTTCATTGTTACTTGGTGTTCTATTATGGAGTGTCGTTACTGTCATAGTATTGGACATATCAAGCGAGATTGTCCAAAATTACGCAATAAGAAGTCTCTTTCGTCCACTCGTGTGGCTGCTAGTAGCAGCAATTCTGGTCATTCTAGTGAGTATGTCACTATATCTACTCGTGAGTATGCAAAATCGATGCAATTACAAGCCAATTCAGTCACCACCATTGCTGAGTTAGGTAAACCTAATGCATGTCTTGTCTCCTCATCTTCCAAGTGCGTTATTGATTCTGGTGCCACAGATCATATGACAGGTAACTCAGATTTTTTCTCTACCTTTGATTCACATACAACCCACTTTCCTGTTACCCTAGCTAATGGCTCACAATCTCGCTCCATAGGATCGGGAACTGTTAACCCTACATCTTCACTGTCCTTATCATCTGTGTTTAACATTCCTTCTCTCTCGTTTAACTTAGTGTCTGTGAGTAAACTTACACGTCATCTTAATTGTAGTGTCTCATTTTTTCCAGATTATTGTTTGGTTCAGGATCTCACGACGAAGAAGATCATTGGTAAGGGACATGAATCAGGTGGCCTTTACATCCTTGATACACAACAATCTGTTGCATGTGCAGGAACCATCAATCCCTTGGATGCACATTGTCGGTTAGGTCATCATTCACTTCCTTTGTTGAAGAAATTGTGTCCCCAATTTCTCAGTTGTCATCTCTAGATTGTGAATCCTGTCATTTTGCAAAACACCATCGTGTCAGCTTAAGTCCTCGAGTCAACAAACGAGCAAGTGCTCCTTTTGAGTTAGTCCATTCTGATGTGTGGGGTCCATGTCCTATTACTTCTAAACCCGGATTCCGTTATTTTGTTACTTTCATTGATGATTATTCTCGTAGGACATGGTTATATTTGATGAAAAATCGTTCTGAGTTATTTACCCATTTTTCTGCCTTTTGTGCTGAGGTTAGGACTCAATTTGGTTTGCCTGTGAAAATTTTGAGAAGTGATGATGCTAAGGAATATATTTCTGACACATTTCACAAATATATGTTGCAAAATGGAGTTCTTCATCAAACGTCTTGTGTTGACACACCGTCTCAAAATGGTGTGGCTGAAAGAAAAAATAGGCATCTTCTTGAAACTGCTCGAGCATTGTTGTTTGCAATGAATGTTTCTAAACCTTTTTGGGCTGATGCTGTCTCCACTGCTTTCTTTCTCATCAATCGCATGCCTTCTTCGGTTTCTAGGGGGCGAGTCCCCTTTTGATGTCTTGTTCCCATCTCAGTCTCGATTTCCAGTAGAACCTAAAATTTTTGGTTGTACATGCTATGTTCGGGATGTTCGGCCTCATGTCACGAAACTTGACCCTAAGTCATTGAAGTGCATTTTCTTGGGATATTCTCGGGTACAAAAGGTGTATCAGTGTTTTTGCCCTAGTCTCAACAATATCTTGAGTCAGCTGATGCTGCGTTCTCTGAATATACACCTTTCTCTCAATCCCCTTCTCCTCCCATTGAGGGGGAGGACACAGATTTTCTGGTATACTCAGTTACTCCACCGGTTCTTCGTCCACCAGTTCTTCCTCCATCTGAGTCCACTAAACCTCCTATCCTACATACATACTCTCGACGTCCGCAACCATATACTACTCCTATTGCTGATTTGGTTCCTGCTTCGCCAGTTTTATGTCTTGATGCACCAATGTCTTCGTCGGCAGATCCTTCTCCAAGTGATGATCTTCCTATTGCTCTTCGAAAAGGTAAACGCTCTTGCACTTATCCCATTTCATCTTTTGTTTCCTATGATCACTTGTCTCCTTCTTCTCGAGCTTTGATTTCTTCACTTGAGACTGTTCCTAAAACTGTCCATGAAGCTTTAGCCTATTCTGGCTGGCGTAATGCCATGATTGAGGAGATGCATGCATTAGATTCAACCGGTACTTGAGAATTGGTGGATCTTCCTGCGGGTAAACGACCTATTGGCTGCAAATGGGTGTTTACTATCAAAGTCAATCCTGATGGATCTATTGCTCGTCTGAAAGCCCGCCTTGTTGCTAAAGGATATGCTCAAACTTACGGTGGTGATTATTCTGATACTTTTTCTCTGGTTGCCAAACTCACCTCGATTAGACTTTTGATTTCCATGGCAGCTACCCAACATTGGCCTTTACACCAATTGGATATCAAGAATGCTTTTCTCCATGGTGATCTTGTTGATACTATTTATATGGAGCAACTACCCGGATTTGTTGCTCAGGGGGAGAGTAATAAGGTATGTTATCTTCGAAAGTCGTTGTATGGTTTGAAACAGAGTCCTTGCGCATGGTTTGGTACTTTTACTCGTGCAGTTGAGAAGTTCGGTATGAAGCAAAGTAAGTCTGATGATTCTGTTTTCTATATGAATTCTGACAGAGGTATAATATTGATGGCAGTGTATGTGGATGATATTGTAATCACTGGAAGTGATCCTAAAGGGATTGCATCTTTGAAAGCTTTCCTTCCTACTCAATTCAGTACCAAAGACTTGGGGACACTTAAATATTTTCTTGGTATTGAAGTGAGTAGAAGTAAGAAGGGAATTTTCTTGTCTCAGAGAAAATATGTGCTAGATTTACTTTCTAAAACAGGAAAATTGGGAGCTAAACCAAGCAGCTCTCCTATGGTTCCCAATTTACAGTTCACGAAAGAAGGTGATTTATTTGATGATCCTGGAAGATACAGAAGGGTGGTTGGAAAATTGAACTACCTCAGAATGACACGTCCTGACATTGCTTATTCAGTAAGTGTTGTGAGTCAGTACATGTCATCACCAACTGTAGATCATTGGAAGACAGTAGAGCAGATTTTGTGCTATTTGAAGGGTGCACCTGGACGTGGAATTGTGTATAGTGACCATGGTCACGATCGGATTGAGTGTTTTTGTGATGCTGATTGGGCAGGTTCGAAAGAAGACCGAAGATCTACTTCAGGCTATTGCGTTTTCTTTGGGAGAAATTTGATTTCTTGGCAAAGTAAGAAACAAAACGTAGTCTCACGTTCTAGTGCAGAGTCTGAATATAGAGCTATGGCCAAGGCTGAGTGCGAGATAGTTTGGGTTCGTGGGTTCCTAAGTGAAGTAGGTTTGAAGGCTTCAATACCTGCCAAGTTATGGTGTGATAATCAAGTTGCGCTCCATATTGCCTCTAATCCAGTCTATCATGAGCGAACCAAACACATTGAGATTGATTGCCACTTTGTTCGTGAGAAAATCCAATAAGGAGTGATTTCGACAGGTTATATGAAAACTGAAGATCAATTAGGGGACATCTTTACGAAGGCCCTTAATGGAGTTAAGGTTGACTATCTTTGTAACAAGCTAGGCATGATCAATATCTATGCCCCAGCTTGAGGGGGAGTGTTAGAATAATATGTATATATTTGGTAGAGATCTAGGGCATTAAATGAGGTTACCTTAATTAGCTTAGTACTTTGTGTATATATAGGCACTCATATCAATTGTTTATTATAACATTTTTTTCCCCAATGATTTCGTGTGTCTCATTTAACAGCCCTAAAACCAGATGTTTATTAATATCACAAGATAGATAGTAGGGTAAAATTTCCACCACTACCACAGAGCGTAATAGTAATATCTGTTATGTTGTTGCATCATACAAAATTAGAAATAAACAAGAACTCACCTCAAGAGCAGTCAAATCTCCAGATGAGGTGGCAAGTGTTTCTTCAAACTGCTTCAGCCTCTTCTGCAAAGTTATAAGACATTATGGTTGATGGCTAATGAGCTGAGAAGTTGCATTCTTAAAGGCCTATTGATATGACACAATGATGCTAAGAGAGAGATTAATTGTAGGAGCAAATTGAAGGTTATTCTACGTACAAGAATGGGGCAAGAAAAAAAAATTATACTAAAAAAACAAGAAAAATTTAGGCACCTGCTAGTGGAAGAATAAAACAGAAAAAACTATCATGTTGACAAGACTTCATGAGTAATCATGAAAAATTACAAATAAGTCTAGAAAAATGCCAACGTGGGAGATTTTAAATATAAGCAGCACAAACGTCTCCTAAAATCTGATAAACCAGTGTTTAACATCAAGGATGTTATTCTCACCTCAAGGACTGCTCTCTCTTCTTCTGAAATTTTATAGACTGTGGCAGTCTCCTCCGAAGGACTAACACTGCCATTCCAAATACATTTTTCACATTAGGACATCAAAATCAGATGCACATAATTTAGAATGATTTTCGGGCAAATGCTTAGACTCAATTTTCTCTATTTTATCATATATTCAGAACCTGTAATATCCTGCAGTTTAGGACCCACCAAGGGACGATAGCTTCAACCAGGCATTGACACAAAGCATTTGATTGGTAAAAGAAAGAGAGGGAAAGTTATGAATCTAATGAGAACCCAATCAGGCAAAAAATCTGGTGGACTCATAACCCACCGCCCACTAGATGGGGGACTCATTTCAAGCCAGAGTGGCCCATCTCGACAATTGATCACACTTGTGGGTTTCAAACTTGAGACCTAGAGAGGAGCATACTCCTAAATCCTAAGCCCTTGGGGGTTATGGGTATCTACAATCCTAAATAGATCTCTTGCACATTATCACATAAAAGTATAACTTGATGAATATAAAGACCTATGTTGTGCCTTTACAACCACAATTATTTATGGATTGGAAGCGAATCATACATAACCCAAAGAATTAGTTCGTGCAAAAGTAATCGACCAAATTCAGAAATTAATGAATCAGGGAATGTTCCAGCATATGGCAATAGAATATACCTTCCAGAAGGAATAAAGTCTCCGAGAGCAAACACCAAACCAAACACAACAACTGCAACTCCAACTCCAATCTACCATATTACATTCTGATTATGGAATCAGCTATCACAGGGTAACTCAAAACTTCATCAGATATCAGATAGTATTACCTTAGTCCCCAGTCCAATCGTGGTGCTGTTTTTCTCAGTTGGGGCATCATAATCAATGGCGGTATATTCTTTCTCCTCTTCAACTTTTTTCTGCTCAAGTGCGGACCTTCACAGTTTGAGGAAGTTTGTGCTCAACACAACTACAAATGGAGGTATCTTAGAGAATATATGAAAGAACAAACTGATGAAGCGCATGAAAGACAAGTAGTGAGAAATTAGATATTGAACTGGGGGAAATTAGGATATCAAAATATAGGAAAAGAAGATGTTCAAGTGATTAAAGGAATGCATACGGCTTCGTGTAAAAGGAAGACTATTGCCACAACAAGCATATCACACCAAAATACAACAAGTGTTGCTTCATTAATGGGTTCGGGAAAAGCTAATTTATATTGGAAGAAGTTGATGGAGGGAGCCTTACTTTCTAATAGCTTGCAGACGCTGCTCGAACTCAAGATCATCTGAAGAAGTGTATTTCACATTTCCACCGGTTGGAGGGGCCTCTGCAAATAGATTAGATAAATATTCCATTAACAGTGTGGAAGGAGTTAAAGAAGCAGAGTACTACGGTTAGGCAAGGTGGAGGGTTGCTTGGGCGAAGATTTCGATTTTCTGCAACAAATCAAGAGTTAGCAGATTATCATCAAGAAAGGTACTAAAAGCGAAAGGAGAGCGATTACTTCTTGTCAGCAGCGTTTCTAGATTTCGGGACAAAACCTCTGTTCGAATCCGAGCACTGGATCGAAATCCCGAATCTCCAAGTGCGATAGTGGTTAACTGAAATACGACGACAAGGGGATGTGATGAAGGAGAGTAGCAGCGTAGCAGCAGCCATTGTTATGTCAGTCTCGCAGAGCTGACTTCGTTATCGTTTCCAAAAATCGTTTAAATTGAAGAAGCGCTTTTTTGTCCGTGGAGAGAAAAGTCGCTAGTACTATACCTTATCCGACGCTAAAACCCAACCTTTTGCTTCAGAAGGGTTTATGTTTATCTAACCCAAATCAAGATGGAGCAATCACCCCCAGGGCGAAGAGAGAGGATGAACGATAATAACAATAAGAATCAGAGTAATAACAAGAAGAGTGGTGGAAGTAGAAGAAGAATGCCGAGTCCTAATGAGCTGGTGTCGCACTACGAGAAGCAGGGGTTGGGAACTCAGGAGGCTTCTCTCAAGGTGATTGGGGATTTGCAGGGCGCTCTATTCAGAATGATCACCGCCAAACGCAACCGCGATGGAAAGTCGCCGGAAGACGTCACCTCAGCGAAGCTAGACGCCATCCATTCCCGCCTTCTTCAGCTGGAAATGAAGGTAGATTCAAAGCCCAATTACCCACAGGCCCTAGCTCTAGGTGTCGCTTCCGCAGGAGTTTGGAACGGCGTCGTTCGACTCTGGGATACCGTTCGCCAAGCCACCTCTTCCAGCCCCTCTTCATAGTCGTACCATTATCAATAGCCACTAGCCGTATTTTTGTTTTGCTTTTTGTTCCTTGCCATGGCGTTACTCGTTTCGATGTGGAATCTGAAATTTCTTCTTATCAAAATGCCAATTCATCATTCGAAATTTCACACAATATGTTTCTGTTATCAGTTGCACCTTCAGTATTGTATTTATCCCATATAACATGTTTGTTTTATTTGTAAAATTTTGAGTGGTTATAATTGGACAGGCATTCTTATAGAAGGCTTAGTTTGTTCCTTCTTCTATTGATTGCAGGCATAATATTTACAATGGTTAAAACGACTTGGGTTTTTTCTACTTGCATTCCTCGAAATGTCAATGCATGGGGATGGATATGGCTTATTGTAATTTGATGAATAGGCTGCACTTAAAGATTGGTGCTTTGTCAAGATTAATGTTTCATAGTATTGGAATTGTGATTCTTAATCCCTTTTATCTCTTTGTATTCTTATATGAGTTCGCATGAGCTGGCTTTTCATTCAATTGCCTTGGAATAAATGGAGGAAAACAAGTTGATTTTGGTGGAATCTGATCCATTATCTGAGACGTGAGAACCTAGCTATTCAGCAGAATATCCAGTTTACACGCACAGTATAAATAGAGCTTATTTAGTATGACCTGGTTTTTCAACAGCAGGAATTATTTTCAAAATTTTCTTGCTGTCATGTTCATCTGCATTGCTCTATTCCCAGCATTACACATGTTTGCAATTGATCGCGTGTATTCCATCCCATACTTTGGCAAATCTCCACAATGCTCTTCATATATCCTTACCTGTGAACAGAGTATAAGTGTATGTAATGAAGTTCGAAGGAGATGTTGAAACTTGAAAGTAAATGAAGGAGAATAGTTCCAGTCATCCACAAGGGCTATCCTCCTGGTCGAACAGTGTGCAACATTATAATGCCGTCTTCAACTCCGAAAAGAAAGGTACTTATTTGCTGCTTTATATTTCTATCTTCAAGCATCCTGCTATTGATTTCACTGAATAACTGGTTATGAGCTTCAAGCCTCCTATTCGAACAGTTTGGGGCTCTGTAGAACTGGTTGAAGAAAAGGAGTGGATTCAAATATGATGATATTATTATGATAAGGATGGATGTTAGCTAGTTCTTACAATTAAGTTTGAAAACAAATTGTGTTGTTTGAAGTAACCTTGTGCTTGTAGTGGAGGAGCACTGCATCCCTTTGGCTAACACTCTTCACCATTAAGGGGGTACAATATTACCATCCACTGTATTACAAGAATTCCCTACTTAGCACCAAACTTCCTTAATGCATAACATGTGAACCTTCACCCTCTGAATCTCCTGCCGCTGTTCTCCATTTAACCTGTGTTAACCAGAGAATATAGTATCATGGTTCTTATTGAGAGTGTGAATTCTTCAATGAGTTTATGAAGATTCTTTTCCATTTATGGACAACATTACCCCTTGACGCTGCTGGCCGCAAGTCATGTTTTTCACTGCATATAAAGAGCTCATTTCTCATGAGTGTATATATACGTGTAGAAATGTATGAGATGCAGAGAGGTTATATACATACCTGTCTGTCTTCCATCCAAGATACAGTATACAAGCCTAGACAAACATCATATCATATGTTAAAGAGACATTAGGATGGCCGATTGGACAATATGTTGCATATCTGGCTGGCTGCTGTGATTGCACAAGTATTTAGGGTCTGGAAGAAGTCCCTTGAACATACTTCCAGATTCACAGGCTTCAAGATAAAAATACCTACGTCACATATAGCAACGAGTTTGGTATAATTTGTATGGGGATAGCCATACTTAGACAAGGAAGAAGCTGAAGGATCAAAATAATAACCATGCTTTCTCTTGGGGAGTACATTATTATAATGCATATGCAGTTTAATTACATGCATGTGAAATCAATTTCATTAGTTCATGGAGTATTTTCTATTCTTCTAACATGACATGACCTTGGGAATTCCTTGGTACACATCACCACCAGTGGTGGAGTACTGCTCCCACAATCATTGAGTCTGCCAAATGAGTGTTGATGAAATTATAAATTTATGAAGCTACAAAACAGCAGGTAAGGAAGTGAGAGCAAACAATTAAGGTCAAATTGGGTGTGGATACCGCCTGCCGGAACAAAATTAGGGGTGTGCCGAAAATAGGGGAAAGATATCTTGAAATGATCCCTTGAGAGAAATAGCTAGAAAGTTGGGATGAGCAGTTATTAAATTATACATGTGTATGCATGCATGCTAGTAAGTCCATCTAACTTGGCCTTATAATCAACAATAGGCGCTGAGATATATTAATTGCATGTGCTGAAATTTAACATTGCTGGAGACTGGATTGGAGTCCACCACGCCATTGTGGGCTAAACCTTTAATATCTCATGGGTGGTCATCCTAATTTTTTTGAGATATTAAGTAATATAATGGCCCATCTAGCTATCTCAAATTTATTCTCTCTCTCTCTCTCTCTCTCTCTCTCTATATATATATATATATATATATATATATATATATATATATATATGTTCTTTAAATGTGCAGGAATGGAAGGTGAAACATAAAATCTTTTTAGTTTCTCATTCCAAATTAAAATTCATCACAAGTATTTAATTTGGACATCATTGTTTTATGTTGATGAAAAAGACGAGTTTGTAAATGTTTTAGGCTGTTATCCTAATGTCTTAATTGCACAGACTATTTTCGTGAATTAATTAATGTTGATCCGCAGAAAAGGGCTTTTCTCTAAGTTAAGCTTGTTTTAGATTAACGTAGTTATACTATAGAACATCATTTGTACATGTATATATTTAATAATCAACACATCTCTCATATTAAATAAGATATTTATTTCAGAACAATTAATTGAGATTGAACAGCTATAACAGTCCAACGGTAACTATTACCAAACTGTTTAAAAATACATTACACTTGCATACTTAATTTGGTTAATTTATAAAGGGAGAGAAGATTTAGGGGGCTAATTGCTCAAGATTAGTCATTACAATCAAGACTAAATAAGTCAATTGAGAGTCATCATGAATTAGAAGTAGATATATACTAATTATATAACTCATTTATTAATTATTATATTATATATATATATATATATATATCCCACTTCTACGGTTGGGAGCAGTATAAATTAGTTATAATATACTACTACTACTACTACTACATACAATGAGCTTGAATAATTAACACTGTTAATTATATAGTGCAAATGCACACAAAATCATGTCTAAATATTAATTCCTTCCCATGGATTGCTCCTAAGTAGCATATAGAAAGAGATTAATTATGGTACATGTAATGTAATTCTACTGGCCAAAAAAGAAAAGAAAAGAAAATTAACTTGAGATTTACACAAAATCATCAGTGGAACATTAACTTGTCAATCAATGTATCGTACGTATATGGGAGAGGAGGTGGATGCATGCATGCATGATGAGGGTAGCTAGCTAGTATGTGTAATTATATATATTGTATGGTGATGATGTAAATATATATCCTCTCCAATGAATGAATTAATTATATATATGTTAGCCGGAGATTGATAGTAGGAGCTGGTCGCTGTCATCATTGTGAATTAGTTCAATCTGTCGAACAGCCTCCTCTAAATCCCACCTCTTGTCTATGTCCTCTTGGCAACAAGCTATCCCGATCTGCAGAAGCTTCTCCATCTGGGGCCTGCTTTCTTTGCTGATGTCCCCCATTTCTTTGTCGAAAACGTTTGCGTATTCTTCGGCGGCAATGCGGTTGATCCAGGCTGCTACGTCCGCTGTGGATCCTTGGGCTAGATATCTGCCGGTCAAGGTCTCGAGTATGAGGGTTCCCAAGCACCAGACATCGGTATTCTTGGTGACGCGGCCCAGAGTAGAATATTCGGGTGACTTGTAGGCAAAGAGGACTTGGTGGAGCTGATTGGAGTTGACGATGGGGGCGAGGGAGTAGTCCATTAGGAGGGGGTTGAATTCATTGTCGAGAAGGACGTTTGAGGATTTCAAGTGGCCGTGGGGGATGTTTAGGGTTGGAACCTCGTTTTGGAGGTACAATAGGCCTTTGCCTACTCCTTTAATGATTTTCAACCTGGTGGACCAGTTGAGGACGGCAGAGTGTTTTCCTGATTCATACATATGATCGATCATAAGTACTAATTAATTAAGACTGATCAATATATATATATATAGATGAATTAATAAATTACCGTGAAGATGGGTGGCCAAGCTGCCATTGGCGACAAAGTCAAAGACCAAAAGCTTCTCCTCCTTTCGATACAAATAGGCAACGAGAGGGAGCAGATTTTGGTGTTTGAGCCTGCCAAGGCGCCTCATGTGCTCGTGGAAATCTTCTCTCTCGATGTTGTTCATCTGCTTAAACCTCTTCACCACCAGAGCCTCCCCGTCCACCAACACCGCCTTGTAAGACGCTCCGAAGTTGCCGCTCCCCAGAACCTCAGCCGACGCCCTCATCAGGTCCTGCAAGTCGAACTTCTGTCTGTCTTCCCTCACGAATGACAGCTTTCCAGGATGCCCCTGCTCCGATTTTTTGCTCGTCTTAATCTGATCCACAGAAGTGGGGAGCTGCTGTTGCTGTTGGCCCATATCCCTATCTAGCAGTGGGGACACTGCCCTCCCTAGTTGCGCACTCTGGCTGCTGCTGCGTCGCTTTTTTGAATGGACTAGCAGAATTAGGATAAAAAACAAGGCCACCGATGCGCATACTAGTACTATTAGTGCAGTTGGTTTTGAGGGAGAGGGAGGAAGAGGAAGAGGAGGAGGAGGAGGAGGAGGAGGAAGAAGAGGAACACCAGGAGGGGATGTAGGGGGTGGTGGTGGGTAGGCCTTGAGGTCGCATTCTGTCCGCAAAGGTTTCCCGCACAGTCCTTTATTACCTGCATGCATGCATGCAGCAATATTGTATTGAATTGAAACAAATATATGTACGTATGTATGTATGTATGTATGTTAATTGAAAGAAGAAGAAGTACCTGCGAATGAAGCAGCATCAATGTGGCTGAGCTCTGTGGGTATAGGACCTTGTAGTAGATTATTTGCTACGTTGAAAACCTTGAGACTATCGAGGCTGATGTGGGGTATGGGGCCTGTAAATTGATTGTTCTCAAGCTTAAGCTCGAAGAGTTTGGGGGATTGAAGAGAGGTAGGAAGAGGACCCGTAAATTTGTTGTTGGCCAAATGAAGCCTCTTCAAGGAAGTCATACCCTTGAAGGCATCAGGTGGGATGACACCTGAGAATTTGTTGTTGGACAAAAAGAGAGACTTGAGAGCTCCGATCCTCCTCCAATCGGGCATGGGCCCCTCAAAGTTGTTGCCCATGAAGCTGAGCTTGCGCAGGAACGGGAGAGACGCCAAGGTGTGCACGTCGATCACCCCCCTCAGATTCATCTTCTCCAAGAGCAGACCCCAGACGTAGCCATTCATGCAGGTCACCCCCACCCAATTGGGATTGTTACCCGAACATGGAGGAGGAGAAGAAGGATTCCAGTTCGACAGGGCTTCCGACCCCCCCTGCAATGAGCTTTTGAACTTGACGAGGGCTTCCCCCTCCTTATTAATCATCTCTTGCCCCCTCCCACATACCACCAACAAAACCACAATAATAATACTTATTATTTGATTCCTAATTAATGTTTTTGGGCGCACACAACTTTGCGCGCCCATTGCCTTTAATTCTACCTATAAATTCACACTTATATATGCTTGCTTGCTTTTGGATGATCTGCAGGCAGGCAGGCAGGCAGGCTGTGGCTTGAGAATTTATTTTTATTTATTTCTGTGTTAATATGCCCTTAATTTCCCCTAGCTACAATTCAACTTTGACTCTCCTTTTCCTTTCCCCCACCTCTTGGTCCTCCTCTTCTTTTCTCATTCATAAGTTTTGCTGATTTTTGCAACAATTCAGCTTGAATTTCGGGTGGCTGGCAAGGCATGGAACTAATTAAGGTCAGCCTCTAGATTTTTTTATTAAAAATAAACCATTTACAAATACAAAAATTAGGCACTCAACTTCCTATATTTCAGGAAACTTGTAAATCCACATATATATATATATGTATGTACGGACAAATTTACTTGATATAAACCAAATTTTGTTAGACTTGAAATCGTGACACCATCAACGTATCTTATTTCATTTCAAATTTCTTCTTTTTCAAATTATTTGACATAATTTATGTCATTGATTTAGTATTATTTATAAATTAATGGTATTGACTTCTATATGGATTGATCTTTTTTTTTTTACGCAATGAATATTACGAGTGTTTTTGTGCAAAATAGGTCTTTCAACTATCAATTATCGAGTGTTGAAGATTTTAGAAGAACAGAAATTTAATAGGACGAGACAAATACCCACATATATACTGTATTTACTATTTACTCATTCAATTTTTTTTAAAATTATTATTAAATTATTTATTTTTAGTAGGTGGAATTTTCATTAGTTATTTAATTACTAATTATTAGAAGGTAAATAATCTCTCACACCTTTTTAACTAAATTAGGGTATTATTTCCTAAATTTCCTTCCTATTATAATATTGGGTGTAAATTTCTTAGTTTCATATCTTATGATAATCACATATGAAGACCACAAGTCTCCTTGAAATCTTTTTCATGTCATAAAACTTACTGATTTATACCAACTCTTAAAATCGAAGAATTCAAAAAAAAATATCACGAGATGAATCATATACTACCTACACCACCAGAAGATGGGAAAGGTAGAAACACAAGAAAGAATATTACGGAAGCTGGACCTTCACAACCACCAGCAATCATAAGTGCTCCAGCAGAAACTAGGATAAATCCTCAACTGGAGGCGATGATAAAAACACCCGAAGACATTAAGTGCACCATCGCTCTGTTGCGTGAGTTACAAAGGCAGCAAACCTTAGTTGCTCATGTGCCTGCAATTCAGTCTGTTCCAACTGAGACCAGACCTGATCGCGCAGCCACTAGAGCATCAAAGCAAGCAGCGGACATGCTCGCTTCCACGACTCTAGAGAAAAACAGAGAATGAGCGACAAACTAGGGCCCCGTCAGATGCAAACATAAAGCTATGTTGAAGAAAAAAGTTTGGGGAATTTGAGAACCAACCGAGGGAAAGATTAGGAGATACACCCTCCCAGAATGTTGAAGCCTCATAGTGTTATCACCCAGAAGACCTGTCCAGGACAGACTGTGAAAGCAGGCAGTAGATAGGTTGGGCCCAAACGCAGCGAGTAACTTGCAAAGAGTTGCAGTAGAATCACCCCGAAATCAAGGACTACAGAAAGTTATTCGCCCGCAAGCAATAAATCATGAACAACCTCCATGGGTGGTGATTCCAAATGATGAGTTAGTCATGCTCAAGAAGGCTATTGAGGATTTACGCAAGCAAGTGGCGAGCAAGAGTATAGGATTAGGAATTGGCCCTGCTTCACTTCCCACATCTCCATTGTCTTCAGACATCTTGAGGGCACCAATTCAAAAGAAAATCCAATTTCCAGCAATCAACTTGTACAAAGGAGAGTCATATTTGAAGGTGCACATTTTAAAATATACTGATTTTATGGTCTCAATAGGAGCATCTGATGCCACTCAGTGTCGAAACTTTTTTTTTAACTCTGGGAGACAGAGCTCACAGATGGTTTTCTTCTCTAACACCTGAATCCATGAGCTCGTTTGGTCAACTGACATGAGAATTCCTTTCCTATTTCTCTGGATACGGGCCTTACCAAACACAAAACACAGGCTAGCCAATATAGCCTAAGGAAATAAGAAAATAGACCAACATTACTTAGTGAGGTTTGACAAGATCTTACTAGAGGGGGTACCATTAAGTGAGGACACGACAATCATTGCAGTGATGACAAGGCTTAAGAAAGGCACATATTTGTGGATGAAAATGCACTTATTATGTCCAAAAACCTATGTTGAATTCCAGCACATGACAGAGGTTGACATGGTCATACAGGAAGCTTTACAGAGAGAATTAGGTGATGAGGCCAATGGAAATAAAAAAAGGTAAAAAGTTCGATGGTTGTTACAAAGCCACAAAAATATTGAAATTGTTTGCTGATGGGGTAGAACATAAAGAGAAGTTAAAGCAGGTGCTCACATTGGCCATCAGTTATTTGTTCCCAGCTGTCAAAGACCGGGACATGCTTGCAGCTCCCCGAAGGATTCGACAAGACAAAAAACAAACCGAACTCGAACAATTACTGTGCTTACCACCAGAGTATCAGACACTTAACAAGTGAGTGTAGTGACTTGTTGAAGCAACTCTGATGGTTCTATGAAGAGGGAAAACTATTGAATTTCATTTAGAAAAAAAAACACTAGGCCAAAGGCCTAGCAAGAGAACTGGGGAGTTCAGAGGATGATGAAGAGGAAGGATGAGCTAGATAGAAGGCCGCATCAGCAACTAAGAAGGATACCCCAAGCTCCCACCACCCCAAGAACCCAACATAGAGATTCTAGTACTAAAGGAAATGAAGATAGATGAAGGATGTGCTGATGTGACAGCTCTATCATCAAAGCGATGAAATAAAGCAGAACTTCATGCAATCAATCGAGTATTGGAGACAAGATTGGGATCATAGAATAAGCCCGCAGCTAAGCTAACATTACTTGGAAGACATCCTCACCCCCTATAATGACTCGTTGGTCATCAACATCATCATAATGAACACCAAAGTCCACCAGCTGCTAGTAGATATTGGAGATTATACAAATATCTTATTTAAAAGCACACTATATCAGCTAGGCCATTATGAATCATACATTGAGAACTATAGTCACAAGATAGTGGGGTTTGGGGACCATTCCCTTAGGAACAATAAGATTGTCACTCGAACTTGTATTGACCGATAATCCTGACAAGAGAATGACCAGGTTAATAGATTTTCAAGTAGTAGAACAGTCAACCTCTTATAACGGGTTCCTCGACCAACCCTTTATTTCCAAATTCAAAACATGTTCAACTTGTTATTATTGTGCTAAGTTTCCGACTCCGAAAGGTGCATGTACTAAATTATAAATTCAACAAAAAATCAAAATTCTATAACCAGGAAAAAAAGAAGAAACTAAATTTGAGTACTGAAAGAAAAAAATAAATTGAATTCAAAAAAAAAAGGAAAAGGAAAAAAAAATGTGGCAGCCAAAAAGCAGCCGCTCTACCTGAATGTATCCTATCTCATTTACAAAAAATCAATAGTAGATCCCCTGATGCAATAAAGTTGTCATTTTTATAATTATTCCTTGATAATAATTATATTTTAAAAAAATAAATTAAACTAATCAAATTGAATTGTTTTATGAAAATACAGACATAACTACTCTGAACAAGTTAAATAATTTTATTATATAAAATTAATAATATAATCTTGTCTTAGTCTTGTATGCACAATGTGCACCGTGCACTCAAATTCATTTTTAAAAAATTACACAAAATACTACTAAAAAATCACACATATTATTACTAAAAAGTGTATCTTTAATAGTGTAACTTTTCAATAATAAATAATGTAACTTTTAAAAAATACACTTTAATTACACAGTGCACAAGAGACCTACTCTATAATCTTTATAAACCCACGGTGTTGAAGAGCTAGTAAATCAATAAAGCTGATGACTGAGGCATACTTCAACACTGGCAGCACATTGAACACGTGAACCTTACATCACTGTGAATCTCCAATAGGATATAATTCCACTTGTCTACTCTCTTGTTTGTAACACCAACCAATCCACTTGGTATCTGATTGTCGAAACTGCTGTATAATTTGAATTTCATGTCACTGTTTACAAAATCTAAATACATGTGCGTTGTATTGTGATGTGATTACTTGCATATATTATTAACAGACACAAGGGGATCAAAGATCAAGATCATTGTAGAGGTTGAGATGGAAAGTGAAGGAGGTATGAGCTAACTCAGAAAGAAAATCAATGGATCACCGCCATGCTTTGTTTAAATTCTATTGTGCATTCAACATACCTCTTCATCACGAGTCAACTTTTTTCTTCAGAGAAGCACCCCGTTTTGTAAGTTTACTCAATACATATGCCATTGCAACCTTGGTACTCAAGCTTGAATGAACTTTGGAAAACCAGATAGCACCACCAATGAAAACTAAACTATTTGCAATCACTTTATTTGAAGGCACTCTTCTGAGCTTTATCTTGCTGGACTTGACATCATTTACCACTGAGTTCGCTTCCTCTACTGTGTTGATGACACCGTCTCCGACTTCAAATTCTGGTGGGACCTAATAGGAGTTGTGATAAAGGTATATATTCACAACAATCATCAGTATGAGGGAAAAAAGCATGCAAAGGAAATAATTAACAGTTAACCATAAAAATCTATAACAGGCTCCATTTTGAACTAATCAGAGTATGAATCTCACAAAAATCAAGAGACTAGTCCAACTCTGCTTATCAATTAGCATTCTCTTTTCGCATAAAAGACTTAGCCACCCTCAGTAGATCTTTTAGGATCCTATGACAGATGTGGATGTTCCCAAGATAGGATTTTCAGAATTCTAGTGGAAGGAGTACACAGAGGAGTGGCCTGAATTGACATAAATGCTTAATGGACTATCAATTTCAGAAGAAAGTAAATTGAAGTGAATGCACCCGATGCCATTTGATTCCATCCGAGCCACTGAATGGCTGAAAAATCAAGCATTATAAGACCAACTGCACCATAAAGAAAAAACCTATTTGGCTAGATCCAACCTATCTCAAGCAGGTGGATTAGGATTCTTATTTTCAGGTTCAAGTCCTCATATTCCGTGCATCTGATGTATGCTCTGGTGCCAAAACTCACAAGGTACAGGCCTTTCCTGAAATTATGGAATTGTCCATTTGATGAACCTTATTTCATCAAAATTATTGGCTACTAGAAGTAGAAACTATGCCTAAATCATAGGCCAAAAACAAATTTCACAAATAGAAACTACGCCTAAATCATAGGCAAAAAACAGACTACTATTAGTGATAGATAGTTATTTTAGTAAATATTCCTCTAGAGTATTCTGTATAGTAAAATCATATCTTCCATGATTTTATATTTCCTTGTATGTAGATTTATATTCAATATGTATAGGAGTAATATCAAGACCCAGTTGGAATTATTCTACTCTCACATGGTATCACCATAATCACCGAAATCCATCCTTGTTTTTCGGCCACCCCTACTGCCCTCACAGCAGCCTTCAGCCTCCGACGACCTCATCCCCGTCGTCTACCCCACACTCTGTCTCCATCTCTCCTCTTCAACCCCTACCGATGCCATCCCGATCCCGACCATGGTCAATATGGTCACAATCAAACTATCCTCTTCGTATTACCTTCTCTGGAAGAATAAAGTCTTGCCTATGTTTGGGCATTTAATCTGGTAGGCTTAATCGACGGCACTGTGGTCACCCCATCCAAAACTCTCTCCAACTCCGATTCCCCAAACCTTGCATTTACCTCTTGGCGTGAGAAAGACCAAAAGGTCTTGGGTGTTCTGTTCTCTATGCTCATGAAGAATTCATGGCGGAGGTTGTGGGCTGCTCCTCTTCCCGTGCGGTGTGGTTGGCTTTGGATTCTGCCTTCTCTCACTCATCGGTTTCGCGGATTCATCACCTCCCTGATGAACTTCTTTTCCTCCGGCGTGGTGACCTACTTGTTGCTGATTATGGCCGCCGATTCAAATCTCTTTGTGATCAACTAGCTGCAATCAGCCTCCAGTGGATGAAATGGAGAAGAGCCACTGGTTTCTCTGTGGTTTAGGTCCGACCTTCACCAGCTCTGACACCCGCATGGCCATTGAACCCCTGCCTACGTTTCTTATATTGCTGCATCAAGCCCAGCAGTTTGAACTGTTCAACTGCTCCATGGAAAGGCCGGTACCACCTACTGCAGCTTTTGTCGCCCATGGCCATGGCTCTGGCACACAACCTCCACGCCCTTCCATCTCCTCCGGCGGCGTGGCGGCTCTAACTGTAGGTCTTCTGATCATTCCTCTGGCCGTCCATCCCACAGCAAGCATGGGTACCAGGCTGGTGTTTCTCTCATACCTTTAGTCCAGTCGTCAAGGCTGCAACTGTCCGAGTAATTTTGGTTGATCCCCGGTACCCGGATCATGTATATCGTCAGAAGAAGGCATTTTATGGTCTTCGTCAGGCCCCCTTGACTTGGTTTTGCAGATTCAGTGCATTTCTTCTCAAGCAAGGCTTCAAAGAGAGTCATTATGATTCATCTCTTTTCTTTCTACACCGTGGAAATTCAGTTATCTCTTGCTCTATGTTGATGACATTATTATTACAGGTAATGACACAACCCTTCTTCGTACATTGATTGCCCTTATCAATAAGGAGTCTGCGGTTAAAGATCTTGGCAAGCTGAATTGTTTCTTAGGTCTGGAGGTTACTCATACTTCCACTAGCCTTTTGTTGGTCAATCCAAGTATGCTCGAGATATCTTAAACTTGTTGGATGCACAACCTGTCTCCACTCCTTTGGCTGCCGGTGAACTCTTTACCTAGGGGACACCCTTCTCCGATCCTACTTTGTATCGCTCCTTGGTGGGTGCTCTCCAGTACTTGATCATTTCTCGGCCTAATCTCAGTTTTTTTGTCAACCTAGTCCGCCAAGTTCTTCATTTGCCCACGTCTGATCACTTTTAGGCGGTCAAGCGCACTCTTCGCTATGTTAAGGGGACAATTCACTATGGTTGACTTTTGACCGTCGGTCTCCGATGCAGATTGGGTTCGTTGTATTGACACTCGTCGTTCTATCTTAATTTTTTCTATTTTCTTGGGAGGGAATCTTGTCTAGTTGTGAGTCCGACTATCGTGCTTTGGCTACTACTGCTTGCGAGGTTGTTTGCTTGCTCCACCTGTTAGGTGAACTTCGTACTGCTCCTTGCTCCCGCCCAGTTCTCTTGCATGACAACAAGAGCGCTATCTTTTGCAGTCAGAATCCTGTTGCCCACAAACACGCAAAACATATTGACATCGACTATCACTTTGTGTGTGAACTCGTCACTTTTAGCCGACTGTCCACATAGTTCTTCCCCTCTCACCTACAACCGATAGATATCTTCACTAAGAGTCTTCCTCTACCTGCTTTTGAGTTTCTATGCTCCAAATTGTGCGTGTCTTCACCCCACGCAATGTCTGACGGGGAGTATTACTGATAAATATTAGTAAAATCATATCTTCCATGATTTATATTTCCTCGTATGTAGATGTATTTTTAATATTTACAGGAGTAATATCAAGACCCACAATTAAGTCTGAATTATTCTACTCTCACTACTACACATCAAACTATCTCATCTTTGGAAAATCTGGTGCTCCATGAATGCCATCTCTATATAAAGTAAGTTCTCACCTTTTGAATTGTCAGTCTGGCACCAGCTGCTGAATTTAGTTGCTCTTGCTTTTTATCTGAGTATTTACGAAGTGCATCGTCCATTTTACATACATAACTCCATATCCCCTTTGCAAAAGCCATTTTTGCCATTTCCACATTCAAACCAGCATCTTCTTGGTGCACCATTCTAATCTCACAAGCATTTCTACCTGGAACTGCAAGACAATATATACATATCTTATGTCTAACCTACTGAAAGGAGAAAATATACCAAGTCTTCACGACATGTAAATATTTTGAACTTATTTAATACACACATTATAACAACTGCTAATGCAATCTGAGAAAAAGGTGAAGATATTTGAATATTGGTTAGAATCATTAGTAGCAGTTTAAGGGTCTCCGCCCAGGACATGCTCACTTCTTCAAAAGGTAAAATTCTCTCCAAATCCACATGAAAAGTTTATGTGTAACAAAATGACGACATATGCTCAAAATAGTGGTAGTAGAGATGCATATATATGCAAAAAACATGCAACGATAGAATTACAGACAAAAACATTGGATCTATTTAGGCATACCATATAAAATCAACAAGGTAAGTCACCGAATGGATACCAAAGCATGCTACACACTATTAGAAGACAAATAGTTGGTAATTCGAGGGTGTTTGATTGATCTTATAAGCTGTGTCTGGAGAAGTAAGAAGATCCTAATGTTTATTCATATGAAAATTATCTTATTTTGACAAACTCCTTTAAGTACAAAGATTGTAATTAATAACATTAAAGAACCCAATGATATTACTTGATTCAAGAAAATTAATTTATTTTCAAATAAGATAAAACACTAATAAGATCAGTATATATCTTATAAGACCTTTTGAATAGCCTTACTTAACACCCATTTGTTAGATGAAAAGGAAGGTTCCCACAACAACACGCGCACAATTTTCATATTCAATATCAGTTTTCCTTTTTTGCATTCACTGAAACAACATGGAAAGAATATAAAGATAAGTGAGTAACCAACCTTTCCTGATTCTCCAGCCAGATCTGAAAACTGCAACTCTTACGTACCTTCTGTTTTTGGGAACCAAAGGATGTTCACATTCCTAATTGTTGTCATAAAGAAGTATCAGAAGATCAGGAACAAATTTGAGAGGACGTATTGAAGTGAGTGAATCCGGATTAAAAAGGAAGCTGACTCATTTGTGATAACTTAGTAGTACAATAAAATGTGTCCAGGTATTAGTATCAATGAATAAATCGAATTCAAAAGGATGAAACATGGGCTAAATCAGAAGATATATTTTTCTACACACACATGATGCACGAAGGTCCAAAACTACAGGCACCAAATCATAGGTGTAAACTTGTATTAAGTCCTGAAGACCAAATAACACAGCATTATAAATAATAAAACAGTAAATTATGTCGCTAGGAGAATTCAATAATGTTCAGTAATTTTGGAAGAACATTGAAAACCAAACTCCTCTAGATCAAAACTGTTGAGCAACCTGTAATCTCTTTTATTTATTATGATTGCTGAAAACAAGGGCAGAGACAGGTGAGTAGGGGGGGAACCAAAAAATGATTCACCTTACTAAAGCAGTAGAAGGATCCATCTTTCCCCATCCAGAGTCTCCAAGCCAAAACATACTCTCGGGGAGTCAAGAATGGGAATTTTTTAATAGTGCGACCGATTTCAGTGGCAGAGGCATGATCCACCTGCAACTGCTGATGTTCAACCACCGTCTTGTCCCACTGCACTCGATAATCATTATCCATGTAAAAGTTAAATAAAGCATCAACAGAGCAATCCTCAAACATGGTGATGCTCAGATACTTCAAGGGCCCATCCTGTAAGAGGAATTTGTTCGATTTAATATAGGAAAGGGAAAGTGAAACTGAAGATAGCAAATTGAAAGAGAAAAAAAAAACCTTGGGTTTGCAGCACTTGGCCGTGTAGGAAACAGATTTACGACTTTTGTGGACGACGTTCTCCCAGATATTATCAAGGGAATTATCCTCCATGTTGCTCAAAAGATGCTCCAAATCCGAATCAGAAATAATTTCACAAGTTCTGATAGAGAATTTGCATTTAATTACGGAAATAAACTTAAAGAGTTGCGGGTAACAAGAGTGAAGACGAGAGTTACCGGAGAGAAGTAATAGCGGCATCGCCGATAAAGGGGCGTGAGCGGCGGAGGCGAGAGGTGAGTAGACGGCAAGTGAAGATGAGGAGTATAGCTGCGAGAGACCATGTCCAAACATGTCCATATCCGTAAATGTTGCCATTTTCCCTCCAGAATAATCCTTTTTCAACTTCTACTTCCCGCATGATCATCGTCATCATCGATCCCAATCCCTTCAATACCAAGCGATGGTTATGTACTCCGATTTGGGACCACTTCCAACTCTGTTGAATTTATTGAATGGATTGGATTGGATTGGATTGGATTGGGTGGGCTCGCCACTCTCGTATCGTATTTCTCCTCGACACGCTACCCAAGAAAATCAAAGTCTATTTCTTATTATTAAATAGGTCTATTGCATCTACATGGTGTCCCATTTTATATGTCCTCAGTCAAAACCCCATTTTGTAGATTATACTATATATATATATATATATATATATATATATATATATATGAGTGTAAAATTAATTAATAAAATATAAAAATTATATTTTATTGATTTTTGTGAATATAGATTATTTCTTTTTTTAAGATAGAAAAAAAAGGGTTGGAACATCTTAAAATAAAAATTGTGAAAAAAAAAATTGGGACATAAGAGATATAAGGGTGAAATAGGATGGTAAATTAAATTTAAGAGAAAGTAAAGTTTTTTATTTTTAATTTTTTTATTTTTTTAGTTTTATTATATTTGAATTTTTGTTTTCTTTATACTCCCTCCGTCCCAGAAGACATTGCAGTGTCTTTTGGGCACGGGGTTTAAGAAAAATGTATAAAACATACATTTTTATGAATATTATATGTGTGTTGTGAGACTGAAGTTTAATAAATAGTTTCTACTTTTGGATATGCAAACTTTTTGTGGGACAGACCAAAATAGAAAGTATGCAATGTCTTTTGGGACGGAGGGAGTAAGTTTCAAAAAAAAATTGTTTTTGATGATGCGACACAATTTTTTCCTAATTTTTATGTATTTAATTGTATATAATTTCAAATTGAATTACAGATATTGGAAGAATTTCTTAGTTGAGAGATTGTGTGATTGATTTTATATTTGAATTCCTCCAAACAACAATCAAAGGTAAATTAAAAATTGGATACTGTAGAGAGAGAAAGTAGAGAGAAGTAATTGTATTATAATGAACTTAGAGAGTGAAAATGAGTACAAGAGACATATTTGTATGTTTGAATGTGATGAGGTGACATTGTTTAAGCTTAAATTACTTAATTAGATGACAAGTGTCTTAACACTTGTCATTTATGTCACCTATTATGCATTAATTACATTATCTTGAGACTAATATGCCCTCACTAAGGACCTTTCCAGCTACTGCTCCCTACTACGGATAGGGCAAGCTCATCGTCCTTGTGCTATTTGGGGTCTTGTTGCTTTGTTGGATGGTGGGCCCATAGGCTTTTGTAGGTGGTCTTCGTCTCTTGTAAGTGACGAGCTACCAGCGAGCTGCTCTCCACCCGGTGAAGTAATTGGTCAATAAGTGATGACGTGAATCATAATTCAGGCAACCTACTTTGCCTTAAACTTTTTGCTTATATTGATTACTCCTCATTAGCTTGCTTTCCAGGTCGCCTATCAACATCGATTTTTTTTTTAAATTCATCAAATTAATTTTTTGTTTTCAATTTATTTATATTTATTTTTAAATATTTTTTAATTCTATAAATTTAATATTTTACACTACTAAAAATTTAATTTGTTTGCTTATGTATTTAATTGTATATAAATCTGAATTGAGTGATGTTCTTTTTTAATTCATTTATATATATATATTTCACTGTTTTTTTGATTTTATAAATATAATATTTTACATTGCAATAAATTTTAATTGCGTTCATTTGTATGCATTTAATTGTATATAAGTCCAATTTGTATAGATATTTCACTAACATTTTTTATTTTATAAATTTAATATTTTACACTAATTAATATTTTTAATTTGTAATTGAAATTCTTTTAATCCTCTTCATCATCTCCATCTTGATTTTATAAATTTAATTTTATTCCCCTTTTAATATTTGATTTTTCAAATTTATGTCTACTTTATCTAATTGTTTTTCGTTTGCCTTAAATCGATGAATTCTAATTCTCCCGCCGACACAAAAAATAAAAATAAGGCGATTGTTGTCCATCATTGTGACCTTGATGTTTGTTTTTACGAACGCAGTTCATGTCAGATTTAGGTCAGTTTTTTCTCAAAATGATTTTTCCCCATTGAATATGGATTGTAGAGTCTCCTAATCCCATCCTTTTCACACAGGATTCGAGTTCTCTTGGTACGTGTTTAGATTTTGAGATTTTATTGTAAGTATATGAATATACCAGTATGTTTGTACTTTATTTTGTGGGTAAAAGACCTTCTCAAAACTGTAATACAAAGTCTTTAGAATTTTATTTCTCCCTATTATTTGACAATGCATTTATCATTCTATGTTCACTATATGGTTATTTTTTTGGTGCATACAATAATCACTCTGGAAAATTATATATATGCACTATATGTAAATGCTTGCAACTACAATATATTTGACTTCGAAATATTTTTTCTTGGGTGAATTGCATATAGATTCAAAATATAGGCTGAAATTATGTGTCCTATATTTAATGCTAGAGCAGATAATTCATAATCATCTGATGGTTATATTCATTATTTCACGTGCACTTACCAAAGAAAATCGATCAACTTGACAAAGAATTGGTAAAACAAATTATAACATGATACAAAAAATGCTCGAACGATTAAGTCGTAAGAGTATGTTGTACTAGCTTAGTGATTCCAATTGCATCCAAACTCTAATGATGGATCGAAATGTATTTGCATGGATATGTTACTTGATGAGGGAATTAGGAAGGCTAACCGATAGAGAAAGACATGGCCGTTGAAGAACAAGTTACAATTTTTATATAGGTTTTGGCTCATCACTCAAAGAATAAGTGTTGGTCCCAAAGGCAGGTTTTGGTAAGAATACACTTGAACAAGTCTAGAAGGGGGGGGGGGCCTTGAATAGACTTGTAAGGATTCAAAAACCTTTTTCAAATTTACTGATTTATTCAGAAAAATAGCAGACTACTTGAGGTAATCTGAATTTTGAAATTAGTGCGCTGTGTATAGTGCGGAAACGTTTTAAAGAAAATCTGATTTTAAGTGATGTGCACAGATAAGAACAGAAAGAAATACGAAGAGACACAGGGGTTTATAGTGGTTCGGACCAACTGTCCTACATCCACTCTCCTCAATCCAACTTGGACTTGAGGGGCTCTCCACTAACTCACTTACTCACTTACTTACACAGTTTTGAGAGTACTACTCTCTTTACAACTTGTCAATGCTATAATTGCAATTGACTTCTCACAGCTTCTACAAAGCTTTTACAAAAGATAAGTATTGATGGTGTTTTTTGAGCGTAAGTGATAAAACTGACAGAGTATTGGCTAGCTTAATGTGCGTGTAAATCCAATACTGAAATTATCACAATTACTCCAATTTATAGGATCAAATAACTAGCCGTTGGAATGGACTAGAAATCTGAGATCCTATAATCTCGTATTCAATCAATCATTGTGGTTGATTGAATTTCCTTCTTGATTCCCGTCAATCTTCGCGACCTTCAATCAATCAAGTTTGTCCCCTTGATTGATTGATCCTCTATTCTGGGAATCTTCCTTTTATATCGCAAGTTAACCCTTTAAATTGATTTCGAAGAATCTGGGCTGAGCACAGGACCTCAGCTGATCTGTCTCCTCAGCTGGTGTATCAGTCTGCTGATACTTGGACCTCAGCTGATGTGCAAGTCTGCTGGTGTGCACCTCAGCTGGTCTTCTTGACTTCGTCCGAATAAGTCTTTTATCCATGGTCCTTGTCTTGTCTGCGACGTGCTCTCAGCTGATCAGCTAATCTTCTGATATCAGCTAATCTGCTCTTCAGCTTATCGGCTGATGTAAACTTCTCTGATGATCTGCTTTCGATGCTCCAGTGTCAGCTGATTAAATCTTCTGTCTTCTAAAATCGGCTAAGTCCACAAGGTCTCAGCTGGTCTTCTCTTCTATGAAAGCTTCGGATCTTCTAGGCAGCAAGGTAGGTTCCCCCTTACTCGAACCTATCTAATCCTAACTACTTATCAGCTGACTAACATGTTCAGCTGGTCCTATTACAAGCTGATTTGTTTTATATCATCAAAACATCTAACACAGATATCCTAACAATAAGTTATGTTCATTTGGTGTTGAGAGCGATTTTAAAATTTTACAATTTGTGTTGATCCTTGAGTAGTTAATAAACTAGTTCTCAAGCCTAGAAAACGGAATTGAATAGATTTGATAGCACTTAAAACTTTTTGAACTTAGTCTTAAAATAGGTTGCTTTTAAAACCTTATCAAAAGACTTATATCTTCTGATTTTATCAAAGTCAGCCAATAGGATCAACTGAGTGCACAATGGGTTTCTTATGCGGAAGCATTTCTAGTTAAAAAAAAAATTGTAAACCTTTTAATGCATCAACTAGATAAGCAAATAAAGAGACATGCAAAGCTTATAGTGGTTCGAACAATAATCTTACATCCACTCTTCTCTACCCAACGCGATATAAAAGGCCTCTTCTTCAACTTATTCACTCACTCGCTTTCTTACAACTGATTTGTAAGCCAACACTTGGAAAAAATGTTAACTCAAAGACTTTACACCTACCGGATCACTTGACTTTAGTATCAAGTAGTGATTTATAATTTTCAATAGTCAGACTTCTCTAAATTCTATAAATGAAAATGTGTTCAATTATTTGTGAGTAAAAGTGTGTATTTGTGCAGAGTTGTGGCTTTGTTCTTTGTGCGTGTAGATCGTATCTTAAACTCTGAGAAAATGCTCTTATTTATAGGTCTCGAAACCTAGTCATTGGAGTCTAAATTTTGAATTCCTATAATATCTCAACCAATCAGATAGATTGATTGATTCTACACTGGATAAGATCTGTGTCTTTTCTTCTTAGATGGATTTGATTACTTGATTGGTTTTCAGTCTTCAGTCTTCATTCCTCAAATATTGCTCTTGATATATCAACCTCGAGTAGTATGCTACAACTTCGTTTGATTTGAGATTTGAGTCACCAGTAGACTATCTCCTCAGTTAGTCATTTGATTTGTATTTCAGCTAATTTAATCCCAGTCTACTGGTCTTCTAAAGTTCATCAACTAACTTTCCAAGGTCATTTGATTAGTACTTCAGACTCTATGCTTCATGCTCTATTGACCTGATCTCATCTAATTTGGTCTCGTCTAAACTGATCTTCTGGTCTTCTTTAGTCTTCTCATAAGGGTTCCCTATTAGTCAAGTCCTATTTTAGCCATATACTACAATCAACTGAATAACAGGTTCAGTTGGTTCTATTATACTGGTCACCTGGTTTTTACATTATCAAAATACTAAAAATATTTTTTTTCTAATATGGCCTCGTCTGATCTTTTGATCCGACCTCATCTGATCTTCTTTCTTTGTAGTTTTCTAATCTTCATAGTAGTCTTTCAAGAATTTTCCTTTAGTTAAATTCTATTCTATAAATGTACTACCATTAACTGACTAATAGGTTCAACTGGTCCTATTATACTAGTCAGCAGATGCAACCACAGACCTATTTCAACTCTTTGCAAAAAATAAAATAAAAATGATATGACAAATAATCCTTCACACCAAGATAATTTTTTATGACAGATCATCATTCTCCAAAGAACAAACTAACTTTCTAGTTGAGAGCTTGATGCATGATAGAAATCTAGGGACGTGAAAATGGAATCGAAGAAATAACCACGCCCCGATAGAATATGTGAGAGAACACATCAACACGAGTTTTGACATTCATAGAATTTACTATCAAATTTGGGTAATAATAAATGTTTTCAAGCATTTCAAAGGATGATGCAATACATATATGTGTTTTGGGATCGAGATGCAAACATTATTCATGCATTAAGCAGGACATGAGAACTACTCAAATAAGTTATATTTATTTATCATGCTTGATATATGTATTGTAAAGTTTATAAAGACGTTGGAACATATTTCGACAATGTTATATTTTATAATAATATTACTCGAGGACCGATCTGAGATTGATTATCGGCGTACTTGGTGTGCCACTTGCGCCAGTGCACGTTAGCAACATTGACCCATTGCCTCACCTCTGTATTAAAGACACCCCCATTGTTAGTCTCTCCTATCTCTCTCTCTCCTTCTTGGTATGAAATTTTCATCATTTCTATTTTTGGACAAATGGATGAATTGAGTAAAAACTTTAGAAACATATCATTACAGTTTTTGTTACTATAGAATTATGCAGTTGCACAATCTGATTCATTTTTTTTTACTATAGACTTGGCTTCACACTCTAGAAGTTTATTCAATTGGGGTGTTTTCCATGCTTTGTTATATTCAATTCATGTTTCTGTAATTTAGCGGCCTTTTCTGATTACACTCCCAATTTTGTGGATAGGGTTCATTAAAGTTGACAAGATAGGCAATTTCTTACTACAGTTTTCAGGCCTATTTGATTCCCAATATCACATAGAAAAGCCAGAAGAAACAAGAAAGGATTGAAATTAATAATGAAAAAACACAGAATTGCAAGTGCCATGGATATATTATTATTATTATTATTTTCAGCACCATGGGCTTATCTAATGACAATCCTATTTGGCCCAAAAATGGATACATTATTATTGTCAGATTTGTTGTATATACAAGGTCGAAAAAGAAGAATAGAACATATGATTTGAAGCCTTTTTCAAGCCTTTCCTTTAAAGCCTTTCATGAAGTTATATGATATTTCATTGATCCACCTCTTAATATGAAAAGAAAAAAAATCTCATCCATTGGAATGTCATAAATAACTTCAGGCAGTAGATCTGATATTTGATCCTAGATATGTGCATGGCGATCTCCTTGAAGTGAGACTGTGAGGGCAGGCAACTCTACTTTGGCACTGCCTTTGTTTCTTCTTTTCTGAATATAGCTGTCTTTCCTGTGAAAATACTATAAATCTCCCCATCAGTTATTGAGCTTGGTGCAACTCTGTAATTGAATTTAACCAATAGTAAATGACACATATGAATGTTTTGTAGGCAGAGTTCTTATTGTCATTGTTTATATTTCTGTTTTTAACTAACTATCTTCATTTAACGATTCCCTTTTCACCATATGTCCAAATTATCTTTTAGATGGTGCTGTGATGCCTTCATGGTTTGACATTCACGAGCTGCCCTTGACAGCTGTGAGTTTTGCTTCTCTTTTCTTTATAGTTTTAGGTTTACTTCTCTCTTTCTTCCTTTATGTATTTATTATTACCTTATATTTTAGTTGAGCTTGATAAGTTGTTCTATTTCACACAGAATACCAACCATAACTCATCCTTTTGACCATGATGCTTGTAACTTAGAACACAAAATTAGCTCCTCCAAAAATCGAGAGAAGAGTATAAGGAGAAGGAGTTAGACAATGACAATCGTGTTTGGCCTAACTGTTGTGAGCGAATTTATACTCTTCTCCCATTTTTTAGTCTCATATTTACTATCAAGTCACTGTGTTCATTAATTCTTTAGATGAAATTCCACACCATAGTTAGGCTTTCTCCAAGTTCCTCACAATGTATCTCAAGTACCAGTCTTCGGAGAGGTTTGATCAGCTGAGAGCAAATGATGACACCCATCTCTCAACGGTATGCCTCGATAACTGTGTTAGGATATGCAATTTCTCATATCTTTCTCTCCTATATTTGTTATTTTCCCACTTCACAGGACAAATACAAGTCCTTAAAATAATGTAGATATCTTTGTTAGACTTTGATTTACATGTGACTTTGAAAGCGTTTATATTTTACCTATGAATGCAATCTATTCCTGATTTCTCATTTTCTTTGAAATGTTATGTTTATTTATCTATTTAACACATGTTCATCTTTTTATAGAAAAAATAAATGTTATGTTTATTTATCTATTTAACACATGTTCATTTTTTTATATAGTATTTTCTCTATTTCTTCGAATGCTTGAGAAGAAGAACTCTTGACTCGGATTATCTTTTATTCTTTGAAACTCTAATGTTCACCTTGTAATAATGATATATTTATCATATAATTATGGGCTCCAATCCTGCTGCTACAACATCTCTTTCATTTAAACCGTTTTATCCACCCTTAAGTAAGCTTTACTGGAAAAGTACGTCGCAACCAACTTCATCGGCTGTTTCAAAATGCCTTCTCTCTTTTTTGCCAGCTGAGTTTTTGATTCCACAACCCTCTTTATCGCAGAAAAGGAACAATTTTGTTAATAAATTATTTAATTTTTTATAACTCTTATTTTTATTTTTTGAAGTAGATACAATTTTCTTTTCTATTGTGGATTTTATTACTTAATTTTTTAAATTAGAATTGCTGAATTGGAATCTTTCTGAAATGATATAAATCTTGTTAAAAACGTTATGATATACAGAAAATGTTATTATGATATACGAAATGAATTGCATGTTAGGTTTTGTTTTGAGGATATTTTAACTTTCTATAGTCTGAATGTCTCAAGTGAAATGATATAGCCTTGAACATCTCTCTTACCTCTCTCTCTCTCTCCATTTAACACCCCAGTATTGTGGCTCTCGATTTGTATGTTGTGAGTGCCCAATATGTATTTCGTGATTTGAGTAGGGAGATCATGATGCAGGAGAAGACGGAGAAGCAACAACAATATCATGTGAACGGTATAATCAACTCTTTGAAATCATGTGCATTGGGAACAAGACATTCAATTATAGCAAATTAGTTAAGATCAGTTTTACTACCCTCCTTCCTGAATATTGCAGTTCATTAAACTTTAAATGTTTGTTTCTAGGTTTAAAGATAGGTTGGCATAACTTTAGTACTATGTTGAAGAAATTGCTTAGACAGAGGTCAGGAAGTTGTGTAAGTAATAATTCTTGCCTCTGTTTCCAGGTAATTTAAAAGACCCTGACAAGGGTGTACTCTCTCAACATTTGAAATTTATATCCAGAATTAGAAAAACTCATTCTGCAACCAAGATCTAAATCTTCCTTTATGGTAAAATTTGTATGCCGATATCTCATGAAATCTGCAAAAGATCTTATATTTGTGCCATCACTATCACCTAGGGCGTCTCGCTGCATGACCACATCTTGCATCTCAGCAACTTAAACAGTTCCAAATAAGTTTAGAAGTATTTATCTTTTTTTCTACTTTTTGGCATGTTTTTGTTTAATCAGTCTTAAATCAAGTTAATTCCATTTTTATTACCTTTGTTGGTATATATTTGATCATCGTTATTGTAAACAATTGCTGTAAATTAGAAATTGTAATCTTGAGTGAAAAAAAATGAGATTTTTCACTTATATATATATATATATAATACTTTGATCGACTGAGAAATAAAATTGAATGTGATCCTGGTGGGAATTTTATTGTTCCTTAATTGTAGAGTCTTGATGAATGAAGAAAATTGTGCCAAACAGGAGTCCATGAAATCAATAGAAGAGAGATTAAGGGATATGGTATGAAGGAGATACAAAAGGAGGTTCCTGGTGATTGTCCTTAGTCATGGGAATGGTGCTCCTTCCTCATCTAATTGTATGATTAGGTGGGTTTTACCTTCCACTCCACAAATGTGTATTATTATTATTAGTCTTGCTGATTGTTCATGGTTTTATCTCTTGATTATTGAATGTAGATGTAAGTTGTGTATTTTGCTTTGGTGAAATTAAAATGGAATTCTATTTTCATGTTAGATTATCTTTGTACGTCAGGTTCATATTGGTAATAAAAATGGAAAGTCTATCAAAGTTGGCATTGGTAACTATGCATTTATGGGAAAGACTATGAACAATTAGTCTTGCAATTTTCGTTTCACTGTTGATAACTATGCATTTATGGGGAAGCGCAATTGCCGATGCCTTTATTTTATTTCTTTTCTCTAACAAGCCTGTAATATCAATGGTAGAAGTTGGCCTTATCCAATTCTTGGTTCAGAGAACTCTTTATATTTATTGTACTTAATCTTATAATTTCCTTGAATAAAAAAAGTTAGTGATTACTTTATAATTCATATCTCCAGAGTAAAGATTCTTATTTATATGTTAGATTTTATTTTACCTTTTGCATTTGTTGAACTTAGCTTAATTCATTCACAATGTCCTTTTATCTCCATTCAGACTTTACTGTGGTAGCTTGTAGTTTGATTATAACTTGGTGTGGCTTTATAGAAGCTCAACCGCAGGCTGTTGGGTGGCCAAGTGTAAATACAATTCAATATTTTTTCGGTTTCCTTATCTTTTAAGTGAGATGGAATTTGGTCAAGTCGCAGTAATTTTCCAAAATTTAGTAGATTGAAGATGATATATTCAGCTAAAATGGTTTGGATTTTCTTTTAATTTGAAAATCTTATCTACTATGTAATACCCAAATATCTGTCTCTTACCAACTCATTTATAATTTGTTTGGGTGATTATTAAATACAAATATAGTGTAGTTGCTGCCACCAAGAGCGAGGGCGCTATCCATAGATAGTTTTTTAATGCTATCGTTATCGATATGAAATGAGTTGTAGACACATAGGAGAGTGATTTGTCCATAAAAAAATTATTTTCTTTTATTGTTTAGAAATGTCGTAAGAGAGAAAAAAGGCTGGTAGCACAATCGAAGATATTGTCAAAGGTTAATCAAATAGCTTACTAATATATAATAGCAGTGCTCATATCCAAAAGATTTGTTACTAAAGCAACATTGACACCAATAGAAACTCAAACTTAAAAGGTATACATAAGAGTGAAAATACAAGTACGTAAGACCAAGAGCACACAAAGTATCAAACATAATTGAAGAGCGCACAAGCCCCCCACCCCCTCCAAATGCACTATCTGAAAAGGTGCACATCAATTTTCTGGCCTTTTATATATCAATGCATTCTATATATGTGTGTGTATTTCTTAATTGAGGCAATTTATACTAATCTCTAAATTAATGAATAAATGTTTAGTTTCAATATGTCAATTTTACTTACGACCATCTATTATTCACGCCTAATTTCATTTAAGGTAAAATTATATTGTTCGATCTCCTTTTTTGTTTCACATTTCGATTGGTTATTTTTAAGTTTTAGTTTAAATATCATAATTGTTGTTTTACAATTTTTTTTCTGGAATGACAGTATCTTCATCCTAATGCCTCAAAAAAAAAAAACATCATTTAAACAAGGTAGGGATCGTTAATGTATGCACAAAACTTATTTAGTTATTTATGATATTTAAATCTCAAGCAACAGAAGAGAAAAAATAAACTGAACTTTTACAAAGATCTTGAACCCGCACATGGAACTTTTCACCTTATTTTGACATTCTGACCCACTCTATTTTGCTAAGCTATATTTTCTCAAATATATTTTCACACACTTAAAAAAATAGTTTACACTCACAAAATATAAAAATGGAAGATTTTTTTTTATTAATTAACTTTACACTCGAAAAGGAGTTCAAAAGAATTTTTGCCGCATTTAAAAGATCAAACTTGTAGAAAAATGAGAAATCAATTTATTTATTTATTATTTAAAATATATATTACATATTCATGGACGGATTCTTAACTTTAACTCTTTGTGAAAAAGAACCAGTGAATAAACAGAATATGAGTAAAGTAGCTTTCAGCAAGAATCAAACACTAAACATTAACTGAGTAAACTCTGTATCATAAAAAAAAAAAAAACACCCAAAACTTGTAGAAAAATATCTAATCAATACAACTATTTAAATTATCTAACAAAGTCTTTAAAAGGGAGAACCAAATATAATAGAATCAAACATAAGGTGACCTAAAAATATCTAAATCACCTTTTCTATCAAGAATTTACACACAGCCGACAAAATTACACAAACTAAAAAAAAAATTTCTAATATTACCTATGATGGATGAAACAGCCAGTATATACATCTATAAAAATAAAATGAAATATGTTTGTTATTATAACGTTGAGGAGCATGAAAATCTACATGAGTAACTGGGTAACTTTTAAAACACAAATTTTCCTTGTACTGAATGGGAAGATACAACACAAAATAATATTCCAACAGTGTCGGGAGATGCAGTGGTAACTATAAGCTCGTAATGAGGTGATTATTATGCTTTTCTGAAGATAAATTATTGCTCAAATCGAGTCCCCCTGTTTCAATAGGTAACAGCCAAACGCATACGCCGGATACACAAATAATGCTCTCAAATAGAAAAATGGCTATACTCTGTTTACATCCATGAATGAGACCAACTGCAACAAGCGGGCACAACATTCCTCCAATTCTACCCACAGAGCTTACCACTCCAACACCAGTAGTCCGGACTGATGTTGGATATAACTGCAGTTTAGGGATATGAAAAAAAGTTTTAACCAGAACTATTGTATTTAGTACAACGAGAAAGGAGTTTGACATACCTCGGGGGCATATATGTAAACAATGGTGAAAGCTGCTGTGATGCAAACACGAGAACCAAAGAGAAGTCCTGTTGTCAAGCTCTGAGGCTGATGAACTACCAAAGGAAGCAGAAAGATGAAAGACAGGAAGAACATTGCCGCCATGGAGAGCTTTCGACCAAGTCTGTCAACTATTGCAGCCGATAAGACAAGTCCAGGGAACTCTTGAACCAAAAATAATATAAATCATACTTAGCTGAATGCATTCAATCATCAATCTCTCAGATGATAATGAGTCATAAAGGAAACAATACAAGAACAACACAACTTTTTATTACCTGCAAAACTGGTAATAAAAACATCTCTATAATTAACTTGTTGGTGATTAGCAGATGGCAACTCCTTCTGTATGCATCTGTTATGGTTGTTGTTCAACTCTGTTGTCAGCAGAACGAGCCCATAATAAGCAAAAGCATTCCCCAAAGAGACCATCCATATAAGTAGAGTTGATCTAACCAGTTCTGGTGAAACAAGCATTGCCAGCAATGAGATGCCGTTACTCTCTTGAGATCCTATATATTTAGGACTTCCATTATTATTTTCTCTTGGTGGTAATAACCCTGTATCTTCTGAAATATTTGATGTTTCTATCAGCTCAATGTGGTTGTCAGAAACAAGCATGCCTGAAGGAAGTTTGCTACCATTTAATTTTGCAATTTTCTCCAAAACAGCAAGTGCATCACTTGTTCTTCCCCTCGTGCATAAATATCTGGGTGATTCGGGTGTTATTCTATAGAATAAAAGCAACAGCGAGGAAGGAAGAGCAGAGAGCGCAAGCAGCCATCTCCAACCAAATCTTGGCATGACAAACTGCAAAAATAAAAATATAGTAGCATTTTAAACAAGATCTCCTTGTGGACATGGTGAGAACGTTGAACAAAATAGGAACAAAATTTTCGGTTCAGAACAGATCTGAATTTGATAGCGCGCCCCGCTCTTAGAATATCGGAGAAAGAAGAACAGAGCTTGATTTTATTCATGTTATGTTATGCCTTTAATTATTTGTTCATCGAGTCAAACCTTCCATTTTCAGTGTTAGGTTCTTTCCATTTCGGTAATTAGGGTTTTTATCTCTTAATGGGCCCTGCGAGTCAACTATATATTATGGGTGTTTTACCCTAATGAAGGTATCCAGAATTATTATTATTGAGCAGCGGTTTGTGGCTTGTGGCAGAGTTTTACTCGGTGCATACGCATCTAGAGGATTGTGTTATCGTTTCTTTCATAGTAATTACTTAGTGATTTCGTTGTGTTCTATCAATTGGTCTAACCCGCCATCTCTTTCACCATGACTCGTAGTAAGTCCGAGAAAGATAAGATAGGCTCGAATCAGTGGAGAAATCGCTGACCGAATTGCAATTAGCCATGGTCAATCATGCCGCTCCTTGCGGCGCACGCAGAATTGGCAGCGGCCCAAGCAGAGATTTTCAATCAATTGAAGGCGCTCACCACTGCAGTACAGGGCCGGCTCCATGGAGGATGCATCCTATGCAGGCCCCCCGAACCACACCGAGACTGGCGGATTTCCGCCCCGCCCCGGACTGGGTGCCGATCATGACTTTCCGTCAGGGTATGTGGCTGTCAAGAGTCAAGAGCTTCCAGAACTTGATGGGTCAGATCCGCTAGCCTGGATCGTTCAAGCGGAACAATATTTTTTGGTTCACAGAACCCTGCAGTCCGATCGCGTCCATTTGGCGATGATAGCTATGGCTGGGCCCGCCATTTTTTGGCGACAGTTCCGCCAAAAATGCTTATGAGGATGATGCACACCACACGTCAAATTGGTACATTAGACGATTACTTGACACTTTTTGAGGAAGGGGTGGCTCCACTTCCGAATTTGCCTTCCGATCAGTATCTAGGAATGTTCCTAAGGGGCTTTCAACCATCCGTCTACGACCGTATCTCCGATGCGGAGACTGTGGATGTTCATACCGCCATTCGGGCAGCCCGACGGTTCACTCGCTCGTCCGTTCATCCACCCACCTTAGGGATCCTACAACCACCACACCACGGAGTCAAAAAGGGGGGAGAATCTGTTGGTGCCATGTCTGCACCGGCCACTCAGGGGCTGTAAGCCACAACACTCACTCATCTTCCACTAGCTCCTCGGGGTTCGTCAGAACAGGAACACTCGCCACTTGACGGCTAAAGAGGCGCGCGAATATCGTGCCAAGGGTAAATGTTACAGGTGCAGTCAACCCTATGGGCCCCTCCGTAAGTGTGTGGCTAAGTATCTGAATATCCTCATTGAGGCAGCGGAAGATGACCCTGGAGGGTCTAACTCTGGACTTGAGCGCGATTTTGTGGCGATCCACCTGATTTGGGGCCGCTCGTTTCTGATTTCACAGTCGTCCAGCTGTCTGCAGTTCAACCTTGAGGTCAAGGTTACTTCGTAGGGGGAGGCAATTGATAGCGCCCCGCTCTTAGAATATCGGAGAAAGAAGAAGAGAACTTGATTTTATTCATGTTATGTTATGGATTTAATTATTTGTTCATCGAGTCAAACCTTTTATTTTCAGTGCTAGCCATTTCAGTAATTAGGGTTTTTAGCTCTTAATGGGCCTTGAGAGTCAACTATATATTATGAGTGTTTTACCCTAATGAAGGTATCCAAAATTATTATTATTGTTGAGCAGCCGTTTGTGGCTTGTGGCAGAGTTTTACTCTGTGGATCCTCATCTAGAGGATTGAGTTATCGTTTCTGTCATAGTAATTACTTGGTGATTTCGGTGTGTTCTATCAGAATTTACTTATAACTATCTAGTTTCAGAAACCGAATTTTAAGATTTTGACACAATTTCTTCTCCGTTTTTTATAATGTTTAGTAGTAAAGATTACACCAATAGTCAGTAAACTAAAAACTTAAAAAGAAAATAAGAGGATTTACACATGCAAGAACACAATGTGTCACTTACTGAACAGTTGAAGTAATTTACACAACCACATATTCCATCATCAATAGTAATCTGCTTCATTCATTAGAAAACACAAGCGCAGGAAAAAATACTAATTCAAGACTCTTGAGTATTATAATATCTTGTATTTCTTCCACAATTGCAACTATAGCATAAGAGAGGTTGAGGGAACGCACCTGTCCTGAACATTTGCTTTAAAAAAATCAACCAGCAGATTTTATGAATTCATTATGAAAACTAAATAAAACAGATGAGTTATATATGGCCTACCCAAGCTATAGAAGCTTCAAGAACTGTTCCAAGTGTCCAGAAAGTTGAGAACACTACCATCCAAGTGCCTCTCTGTGGAGCAGGAATAAATTCCAGAAACCACGATGAAAGCACAGGTCCTCCTCCCAGGCCAACACCAACTAAACCACGGGAAACAAGCAGCACAACAAGATTTGGGGAAAAGGCACTAAGGAACCCAGCTGCAGACGTGATGATTGCTGGGATAAGAAACCCTTTCCTGAATGGGAAGTGAGAATACAAGCAAAGAAATTATTTTCACATCAACAGAAACAGAAGCACTACTATAACATCAAGTATTTGAATGTAGGATATTACAGCTTGAATGCAATGGCCACATTCAGACTTTATCGACTTCCTAATTCTGAAACTTGTTCTAGTAACAGATATGAAGGAGAATTGGACCCAGTAGAGAAAGTCCATGATTTTCAACTCATACATAGCATGAATAATCATGAAGTCAACAAAAGAATCCACAAAAGTAAAACCAATCATTGGATAATCTCTAGATTCTTTTGACACCTCTACCCTAGCACAATAACAATCTCAAGCTTCCTTTTAAATCTCACAGAACTTATCTGCCAATGCCATATAATCTGAATTCTCCATTATTAGGATCAAACAAATTCTTTGACATAATACCGTTCAATTGATTAACTTTTACTTCTACTAAATATAATATCTATATGCCGCTGAAGTATCCCTCATACAGATATCTACAAAAAATATCAATGGAAAATATGGTTTCCGCCATTGGTTGGTTTTGAACATAAGATCTGGTTTTGGACACATGCCATTTTAGAAATTTAAAATGATTATAAACAATTGGCTGAGCCAAAGGTCCAAGTGCAACTGATTTTCGGACTATTGTATGACAGAGTAGGTTAAGTACAACTATGCTAGCTAATAACTCGTATGGAATTTACCTTGTTCACAACACAGTTCATGATAAAGTATTCCCAAACATTAAATGAGATGGCAATTGATAAGGTGAGAAAGTTAAAATGGTGGATACATGTAAACATACTTACATCAGATGCAGCTCAAGTCAGTGTTGTTTCATTGTATCACCAAATATAAATTGATTGTGCTATGTATTTATTGGATTTTCAGTTTCTCCAAATAAAGCTGGTGGCAATGAGCAAAGAGTAGAACACTTTTATAAACAGAAAGATCTCACCAAATAATTGGTAGACTTGCAAATGTAGGGAGCTTACAATGCATGAACTGTTACCTCCTCCCATAGACATCTGAAACAACGCCCCATGAGTAGGATCCAATCAACATGCCAGCAAAGACAATGCTAGTTATCAAACTTTGTTGATGAGAAGAAAGGTCCCATACAGACTGAACAGCTGATCCAACAAAAGAGAGCAGCATCATTTCCATGGCTTCAGAAACCCAGCCCATGCCAGCATAGATAAGAACATAAACTTGGAAGTTGCCAAATCCCAAAGCAACAAGGGCTTCATCAACAGTATACGTGTCTCCATCATCTTCCATCTTCATGGCATCAGGAATTGATTTATACGACCCTGCAGAATAAGCATTGTAATTGGAATGGAAATCCAAGGGGAAGAGTGAGAAAGGCGTGATTCATAATCATCCAACAACGGGATCATTACTAATGTTTTCCTATTTAGGGCGGTGCGAATTTTGCGTCTCAAGCATAAAACAAACATGAACAATAGAATTTCATTACAACTCAAAGGATCGACATACCTAGGCTAATTGTAGAAGAAATGAGAAAGATCAATGACGATTTGTTGATGTCAAAAGAAGTAAGTTTGAGGAAGAGGAACCTCAAAAAAAGTCAAGCGGATTTGTGATTTGACTGAGAGGAGAGGGAGGCGTAATGTTAGTTAGAAGAGGTTGCCCAAAAAATCAAACGCGTTTTTCTAATAAAGTGAAATACGTTTTCAGTTATAAGAGTGCATTTTTGCCCAACAAAACAAAAACACCCTAGGGTTTTCCGCAGAGCAGATTCCGACGTCCTCCACCAATCGCCGCCGTCGTACCCTGCTAGCCAGGCACTTTTCTTTATTATATATGTATATATATATTTTTTTTAACTCATTTGGCAATCATGATTTAGATGGCTCTGGGATGTTTTTTTGCCTAATTGATATTTCACTTTACTCGTATGTTTATGTTCAACCGTAGCCCATTTTTTGTGCGTTTTGGTTAGCTGAAGTGTCTACTGGCGTCTATATGAGTTAAAACCGTTAAGATGTGAAACTCAAAATTGCATCAGAAATCACATTTCCGAACACGAGGGATTAACAATATATCTTTGAAAAATAATTCTTTTAATTTCCCATTTATTTGTCAACAAGTATCAATTTATGTAAATTCTGAATTATTAGAATTAGTGCAGTTACTTTTTTTTTTTTTTGCTACACTCGATTTGTGAACAGGTTAAAATGTCATCTCGGTTGATGAAAAAGGTTCTGGAAGAACAATCGGCTTCACTGCAACAACAGCAGTTCAATAGTAGTGATGATTCTGAATCCCCCATCTCCGCTGCACCTAATCGAAATCTGTTTGATCTGCTTGATGATGATGAAGCTAATGATGATGATGAGAATAACTTTAGGGGCCAACACTTTGACCAGGTTTGCTTACAATCAATGATAAATCTGCTCCATGCATAACCTACATGTACCCTCTGCAGACAAAGAAATGACTTGACATTATCAATATATCTGGGTAACACTTTCTCTAATATGAAATGACAAGTGGCATTTTCCAATGCCAACATCACTATATTAGTTGAGAATACCCTGAACTCCACCTCTGCTCTACTTTCCTGCAGTTATCTTACACTTATGTATTTATCTAAAGATACATTGCATACCCCTTTAATAATTTAATATACCATCGAATTGCAAATGAAATTTCTTGCCCTATTGTTTTCTACTCCTTTTTTCTTTACCAACATCGACATAGGTTCTCTTTGGAATCATTAACTGAAACCTAAACACAAAGATTTATTGAATGTTGATATGAGCATTCCTGAGTGTACCCTTCATCCAATTCGATCCATGTATGTTTATCTTGTATCATAGATTTATGCATTTATAACACATCTTGAGCTACTGCTGCTCGAGCTGATGATAACTTCTGCCTTTTGTGGTGTGTGTGTGTGCATATTTCTATCCAAATATTTCTCAAGTGTAATGAAAGTACGATGCTTATTTGTAACTTGCAATATGGATGTTGGCAGGAAAAAGTTCAAATTGCTGATAAGACATCAGATTCTGATATTTCTGCCGAGCGTTCCTCAGTGGGAAATAGTGCTGTTGACACAGTCTCAATGTCAAAGGTTAAATCAAAGAAAAAGAAGAAGAAGAAGAAGAAGAAAGAAGATATTTTTCCAGCCAATGATTTGAGATCCCATAATATAATATTAGAAAATTTAAGTTTGGGAGCTAGTTCTTCTGGTCACCAAGAGATTGCCCCTTGTCTTGAAATGAAGTCACTAAAGGCAGACTGTGAAGACAAATTGCTGACAGCTCAATTCAAAACCTCCATATTACTAGTTGACCCCAAATTTCTTAGTGCTGAAAATGAACTACGAAGGATATTTGGTTCTAGAGTGGTAAAATCACAAGAAAGAAACAATTCATCTGTAAATCCCAGGCCCGTGCGTGGTGGTCGACGAGGGAGTCATAATCTTAAACGGACTGTCCTTGTTTCTCCTTCTCAACATTGGCCACGTTGGGATGGATCTCTAACCATGGAACTTCTGGAGACCATAGACGGTGTCCACTATTTTCGGTAAGTTAAGTTCTGTGCTTATGATGTAATGGCAAATTGGCAATTGATGTTAAACATGTTATTAATCTCAAAAGCTTACTATGTTAGGTAAGTTAAATGTTGAAGTTATAATCCGTGAAGTTATTATTTCCTCAAAAAGTTAACTTACCGAGGGAGGAAATGATGATGCAATTAACCTAAGTAGCCAAAGTCCACAAGTAGGCAGGGTAGCCGTTATTTGACTTATTTCCGCTCTCATATTCTTTTATGAGTTCCATTTTCTTATTGGCATAAACCAGGTTAAGGGATGCATTGAGATTGTATATAATAACTCAGTTGCCTAAATAACTAATTTGAAATGCGATGGTGTTGACTTATTGTTCAGATTAATAGGCAAGAGCCAACAAGTAGATAATTAAAAGTAACTGGTTGCAATCTGGTGAGCGCCCCCCCCACTTTGATATCTTGTTGGTTGGTGGAGAGAGAAAAAGCAGTATACTGGGACATGATCTCACGTCTGAATACTACTTTCTTTTGGTGCGTAATTGCAGGAAATGCTGGACAGATATTTTATTAGGTTTTTTGGATGTCACTCACTGTGATGCATGTGTGCAACTTATTTATATTTGTGAATCATTAGAGTGTTTTGCGTTTTGAAATCTAATGTTACGGGAAGTCAGCAATTACTGATCAGTTTGTTTTCTTTTTTGTTATATTCAGATATTCACGTTCATCATCATATGCTCAAACTCAGAGAGCTTATGAAGCTGCCAAGGCAAGTCACGATCTTAATGGTATTGCAAACATTCTGTTGAATCATCCTTATCATATTGACTCCCTGATAACTTTAGCGGACTATTTCAAATTCACGGGAGAACACCAAATGTCAGCTGATGCTACTGCTAAGTGTCTGTATGCTATGGAATGTGCATGGCATCCTCTGTTTGCTCCTTGGAAGAAGTGTCAATTGAAGTATGCTCATGATACAAACAAGCAATTCTTCACATCCCTCTTCACTCACATGAAAAACATGGATAGGCGTGGTTGCCACAGATCTGCACTTGAAATTTGTAAGCTATTGCTTTCTCTAGATCCAGACGATCCAATGGGTGCTATGCTCTGCATTGATTACTACTCTTTGAGAGCCGAGGAGTATGATTGGTTGGAAAGGTTTGCAGAGGAATATAGATATGATAATTCACTCTGGCTATTTCCTAATTTTTCATATTCCCTTGCTGTTTGCCGGTTTAACCTTGAAAGCAATGAAAATGGAGGTATGAGTACTGGAAAAACTGCTTCTTATGAACTCATGAAGCAGGCTTTGATGCTACACCCTTCAGTATTGAAAAAACTGGTGGTGAAGGTGCCTCTAAAAGAACAGAGATGGACTGATGTTCTCAAGCATAGTTTCTTTGGACTAGAACAAACGGGAAATCCATCTCTGGATCACTTGATTGCGATATATGTTGAAAAAAGCTACTTAATATGGAGACTACCTGATCTGCAGAAACTCTTGTATGACTCCGCAGTTTTGGTGCTTGAAGAGCAAGGTAGTGATGCCAAGGACTGGGCTTGTGTGAGGAATGAGGCTTTTTCGTCAGAGAAAAACGAGTGAGTGATAGTTTTGTGGTTTCTTTTGTCCATTCACACTTGCTTTTACTTATATATTTGTCATTGCTTTGCTAGGTATTCTCATTTACTGGTATCCAACTTCTCCGATTCTGTGCCAACAATGCCGCCTGATAACTTGCAAGACTTTATCGTTGGCCAAAGAGGTGGGGGATTTGAAATTGAGCACCCTCAACCACACATTCCTGAAAACCATGTGCTCCGTGATGTTTCCAACAGAAGTCCACTTGCTGTTCTATTCGAGTCGATGCTACCCTGGATCAATTATGAAACCGGAGATTTGGGTGATGATGTGCAAGCCAACCAAGATTAATCTCTGTAGGTATTGGTTTCCTGACATGTAAATCGAAGAAATATTTTTCTTAACAGAGCGAAATTTCGTGTTTGTGTAGACATGAATATATCGTGGGCCTAGAGGATGTCTGTGTGATCATAAGCGCTGAGAATTATTATTAATTTTTTGGAAAAATGCATTTTTTTGCCCAAATTTTTTTTAGTAGTCTTTGATTTTCGTCTTGCTAATTTTGGACTTATGAATTTCGTTCTATAATTCATTAAAAAGTTATACTCCCTCCGTTCCCAAGGTGATTTCACCTCAATAAGTGCAAAACTTTTTAAAAAAAAGTAGAATGTGTAAAGTTATACTATTAAAATAATGATATTAGTTGGATTGAATGTAAAACTAGTGATATTTTATATAAATATGTGAATATTACGAGGATAAAATTAAAGTAGTAGTTTCTATTTATAGAGTATGAAAACAGTTGTGAAATTGACAGAAAAGAAAAATATACAAATATTTTATTTATTTTACCGTTTGGTGTAAGTGAAACAGGCTCTTAGGGTTAGAGGTTTGGATTTTTTTTTTCCACAAAAAGAACTATATATATATATCACCAAATCAAAAGTACACTAAGTAACCACACATCCTAACACAGCCGACAAACCTGGACATAGGTAGACAATCAAAAGTAACTACAAGTTGCACCACTCAAGGTGGACGATAGTCAAACAAATAAAATAATTGAGAGTATCAGGCCCTTGAACAATAGCCTAGGTTATTAGCACTAATTCTTTATTAGTACCTCCGTCCCACAAAAGTTTGTATACTTTCTTTTTTAGTTTGTCTTACAAAAGTTTGCACACTCCCAAAATTTAAATCTTCACCTTTAAAATCTTTATCTCACAATCTCCACCGTACATATTTTACTCATTATATTATTTTCTTAAAAGCATTGCCTCCAAAAATATCGCAAACTTTTGGGGGACGGAGATAGTATTACAGTATACACCACCTCCAACTAACTTAGATTTTGATTGAAAATTCATAGATTTAGGGTTTAGGATATTTTTCAAGGGATCAGCATCCATGAGTACGGGGTTTAACGCGTGACCTCAACTTATATATAGCACCAAAGAGGAAAAATACAAGAACCAAACTAACCAATCCTAAATCGACAAACTCGGACATAGGATGGTAATCAAAAGGCTACAAGTTGAACCACTCAAGGTGGGCAAAAGTCAAACGGATAAAAAAAATTCTACACATCAATTCAAGAGAAAGATGTCATCTAAGAACCTAAAGTACTGCCTCGAGGTTTAGCTCATCACTGGACAACAATGTAATCGAGAAGAGGTCTCATCAAATCAGTACTAATTTTACTTTTTCCTTGATAAATGGAAACAAATATTAAATGGCAACTGTACGATCCATCATAGCACAGGCCAAAAATGGCATCAACTGTGGACTGCAGAATCATCAAGCTATCTCCGTATCTGACGCTGCCTTTCTCTTTTGCGGAAAGGCTCATGAACTCATCAGTGGCAGCTTGCCTTCGACTTGCAGCATCCGCAACAGAATCAGCAGGATGTCTTGAGTCCAGACCAGTATCATGTGTACCCTTATCCTTGTAAAGCTGAGGGTTTTCTGAATATATATAATTATATATATCAGTATCAATATGATGAATCTCATATGAGGAGGGTAAATGAGAATATAAAACTAATATTAGGTCAATGACAGTATCAAACTTAAACTCTCGAGCGAAGACTAGGGATATGCATAAATGTCTCTGGTATGGTGTATAGCATAAACAAATTTGAAACCACCTTTCCTAAGTTTCTCTGCATAGTCCTTGCCACGTTGGAAAAAGTCAGCACTGAAGCTTGATGGAATGCTGGAGTCTGACCTACAATCCTCTTCTCCTGTAACATCTTCGTTGCAGCCTCTGTTTCCTCAATATTTCTTAATTTGTACCTGCAGAACAGTGACAACTATAAGCAAGCCTCAAAGCCAATAGCCTCTCAAGTTCTCATTAGCATTTCTCTTTGACCACTTCATCCCCACCAAAATAAGCAAAGTATTTTCCTCATCATGGACAAGTTTTATACTCCCTCCATCCCGTACGAATTTGCACCCTACGAGATGACACATTTTTTAAGAAAAATGCATTTTATATATAAAGTAATGACATACAAGGTAAAAATGTGTATAGTTTTATAAGTGTGCACGCAAATCAATGTTTCTTTTTTTAATAGTGTGCAAATTTGTATGAGACGTCCAAATAAGGAAAGTGTGCAAATTCATGTGGGACAAAGGGAGTATATCATAGCTGACAGCAAGGTTTGTAGGTTATTTTTGTTTGCCTTCTCAAGGAGAGAAATTAATGAAGAATGAATTGCTCCAACATTCCCTTATACTGATTGAAAGAAATTTTGTTAGCTACGAAACAATACAAACAAGTTTACTCTATTGGAAGCTGAATTTCTGCAATCCCTGTTGTCCACTGAGTAGAGTTCTCTTCTGAGCTTCGTTTCTTAACCTGATAAGCATACAAGGGCAAAAATGTTATATAATCCTCAACACTGAGGTTTTTATTTTACAATGACATTGTTTTCCAGCCCATACTTGGATAAAAGACAGTTACTTTTACCGTGCGTGTTTTGTGATAGATACAACCTTAAAAGCAGGAGGCATTAGCTAATAGTAATTTTTCATCCATTTGTAAAAACAGATGTCCATAAACTAAGGGCAAGCGGTTCGATGAAGATAGGAGACTAGTTACCAGCAATATAAACATTACATATTGTATATCTAAAATCGAAAACAATAAAAAGTTGATCCATAGAGCCACATAATATTCTCAAAAGGGATCTATCTGTAGGTTGGAGCTGTTTGAAATAACAATTAATTTCCACATTAAGCTGATTTTTATACTTGTGTGCATTACCATCTTTACCAATACACACATGGTCCAGCACCAGAACCTAACACCTTTTTCTACAATCATTATCAATCTCCTCTTTAGTCACCAGAACCAGTCATCATCACCATCATTCCAACCTTCTCCAAAAAGCTACCATGACCCATCACCATCTCCCAGCCCCTTGAGCCACCGCCATACCACACAGAACTTTCATGTATTTATGAAATTTAGCAGCAAACAACCCAATAGTGACATGAACCTTGTATCATCAACGGTTAAGGGGATGGCTCAGGATTAGCTTAGTGTCAAGCTCCAGGTAACAGTAATTGATTTGTTATCTTATGAGCATGCGCATGTATACGCTTATAAGTGTGTTGACAAGCTCAATATTTGCTTCCTAATTCAGTGTTGTCTAAGTCGAGCCTTGTCATCAATTAACGAGCTGAGGTCAAGGTAAGACAATATAACATCACAAACAAAGCATTTACAAACCAAGTTTGAGAATCTAGCCAGGTTAATTTTATTCAGAGCAAACCAAGCTTGCAATACTTATGAAGAGCTTGAAGCGAGAGAGTAACTCGACTAGTCACAGTATTACTCTTCCACTTCATTCAGCTTCAATTGCAACCCTGGCAAAAAATAAGCTGGATAGACTGCTAACCTCTCTCACCATCAGGAGTTCTAAAATATCAATATGACCCTTGAACCTTGTTTTAGAATAAGTAGAAGTCTATGTAAATGGCATATACGAGCAAAATGATTGCACATCACTCAACTTCAAGTGCTCGGGAATTTTATATAGCTCATCCTCTGCACGCTTAACTTCATTTTCCACTTGGTCTTTTGTATCAATATTTTTGCCCCGTTTTTTTGCCAATTCTTGTTCTACATATCTCAATCTGTCCATCAGATATATGAGAAATAAGAAAAGAATAGAATAATGATACACCAAATAACTCATTTGTGATGTTTCCCCTGTCCAATTTTAGTAGCCATGTCCAAAATGAAATACAACACGCTATTTTCACCCTCCAAACATGTAATTAATTACTCAAATTGTTATTGACTTTATTCATAAACATTATTTAGTTCATAAATGAACTCCACAATACCTCATAATATCTTCCAGCATATCCATTTTGTACAAAAGGAACTATCAATATTCATTAAAAACTGTGTAAAGAGTTTTATGCCAACTAAAATTGGATGGAGGGAGTATTACTTAACGAAAAACTGCAAAGACAAAATTATTACGACATTAATATTTTCACCAGCCATCTTATTTCAAGTAATTTATTTGTTTGTCCCCATATCTTAGTTCATGGGTGGATCTTTTCACTACAGAGCAGGTTCTAGGTGGGAGGTGAAGGTCTTCAGGAGACTATAGTTCTTATTGTGTGTTTATATATTTGATTGGAACTTGGAGGGAAGGAGAACATTTTCAGATTGAAAGTAGTCTTCATCTTAAACAAAATGTATGCCAAGCAACTATAACTTGCAGGCTTTAACAATCCAATTTGTCACTCCTCCGAGAATCAAGATAAGAGTCAATGCGCTATTCACTTTTTCTCCTGAAGAAAACAAGGTGGCGAAATTTAAGTACGATATGCAGCAATATCTACTGTTGGAGAGTGATTCGTCGAAATTGTGTTAGCACCAGTGGTGTTTCTTATAGGTTGGAAGGATTTATTTAAAGCCAATTATTGTTTCTAGAGAATTTAAATATCTCTATCGAATTTGCAACAAGGAATCTGTGAAAAAATGATGCTGACTGCACCTAGAAGTCCGACCTTGGTTAATAAATAGAAAATTATTTTCATTTTAACAATAGTAAGCATTTTTATAATGTGTAACAAAACTAAACTGAAAAGGAGTTTCAAATTCAAGGTCCTGAAAGCATCTTAAACCTTTGTAACTATCGAGGAAAAACCATAATCAGCTCCTAAAAGCTATAAAAGAATGTTCTTTTATCAAATATATTTGGAATTAGGAGCTAACTGATACACACCTTATTTTTAATTAATTATTGTTTAGAATTTTATTTTAAGTTATGAAATAAATTGGCCCATGGGCTTAGTTTCTTAAGGCTTAAGTTAGGGTAAAAAGTTTATTTATTTGCAGCTCGTTCTATAGTCGGTATTGGAGATTAATAAGAATTGAAAATTTCAGCATTTGAGGTGTGGGACTATGTTAGGAACTCAAATGTAAAATCCTAGAAAATTACAGTGAATTTCATCACTATACTGGTTAAGTCAAAGTCACAAAATAAGGAGGATAATCATATTGCTACTAACCCACTGTTCACATAAGACATGAGCTTTGCCAAGATGAGAACAAATCCTGTAAAAAGAGAATGCACCTGCTGGAGCTTTTGCTCAACAAGATTTTAAGACTAGGAAACAGATTCTTTTCATACACATTAATATTGTTTCAATACTGTTTCACACGATATTACAAAGTGGTTAGAAAACTTAGGAGGTATAGTGATGAAATTCTACAAATCCGATGGTTAATGCTGGCTAAAGCATTATTCATTTATTGGTTAGCAAACTACAATCTAATCAGACAACAAACAAACAAAAAAAGATGCACAGACCATACAGTATGATTTAAGTACCAACATGAAGTTGCATATGACTTAGAAATACAAACTCGTAAAAGTAGATATCTACTCTTGGTGGTTAAGAAATCACACAATTCGTAGATGGAAGGGGTGGGAAAAAAACATACTAAATATGTACCTCAGAAAACTCAAGCTTGGCAGCATGAGATCAGTAACCCATCAACTTCACAGCCTTTGCATAAAGGAACTTGTCTTTGCACAATCTTTGCAAGTTCTGGAAAATGCCATCCATACCATTCCCTCACTCTCATTGCATATGTATTCAGCTCTTTATCAAGACCATCTAACAAGCTAATGGCTTGGATTATCATTGTATCAACCTACAATATCAATCAACATTTGCAAACAGAAGTTTTTAATGAATAATATAGTTTATAAAAGTATATAAAAATATTTAACTTGTGATATTTGAAAATATATCTATTAAAATTTAATTAACACGAGAGAGCATTATCTACATTAAAATTAAATCAAATTTTTAATTTTCTATCAAATTGTCTTCATAACAATGTAATTATAAACTTTAATTTTTATTAATCGCGTATCAGTGATTAATTAATAAAAAAAATTTCATACGAAAATATTAATTGAAAAATGCACTCTAATATTTAAAATACAAATTCTCACTCTCCATTTTTATTTATATACCCATTAAATAGTTCATAAAGTCAAACCTACCCAATATATGAGTGTAGTATAGTTATGAGAATAAAGTGAGACCCAATTCAAAGTTATTAACTCTTTTATACCCATTTTATAAGGGTATATAGGTCTTTCACTATGAGTTGAGTATAATAAAAAAAATTTAAGTAGATGTGGGTAAAATAATTTTTTGAAAATTGAAAATAAGTATATTGTGGTATTCTCACAAAAGAGTAGGTATAAAGATTAAGGATGTTCTTTCTTATAATTACAATATTTAAAAAGCATATATTATCAGCATGTGTTTATTTTAAAAGATGAAATTATCTATTCGTCAAAGAGTATATGAACATACATATTTTTAGCGGATTGATAATTTTATCCTTGAAACCAAACACATTCTCGTTCTATTAAACTACACTAAAATTATAAGCTACATCAACCAAACATTTTAACATCTTTTAAACTACTAAAAATTAATATATGTTTTAAATTACTTAATATTAATATTTTATATATTTTTAAAATAATTTATAAAATATTAAAATAAACATAGTCAAATACATCCTGAGTCCACCTAAGAAATGGAGTTGAAAATCGTCTCTCCTTTTCTCCAACGATGAAGACCCATTTTCGCCGATAAGTCTAGCCGGTTCGACGCCCCCTTTTCCGTTGAACCTCTCCGCTCAAGGCCTACACTCTTCCTATTCGACCTGTTTACACGAATCCTGTCTGACAAACAGCACGCACGGCGTCTATCTCTCCTTTTATTGTTTCCTCTAATTCAGGTAGTCCTCATTTCTTGAGTTTTTTTCAGTACTCTTTTTTATTGTTAAGAGATATTTTGTTTCAAGATTTAGAAAGGTATTGTTCTGTGGTACTTTTTTATCCGTTGTACTTTAATTTATTAATTTCTATCTTAATTTATCTTTGTAATATCATGTGAAACGGTATTGAGACAATATTAATGTGTATGAAAAGAATCTGTTTTCTAGTCTTAAAATCTTCTTGAGCAAAAGCTCCAGGTTTTGGGCCCAATTGCATACTGAATACAGAAGGGCAGTATATATATTCTATTTCAATAAGGGGGAGTATGCAGTAGGTTAGAGGCATGAGGCAGTAGTTAATTAGGAACAATAGGTAGAGGATGGCAATAGATTAGATTAGGGATTACAGAATTTTCTGAGATTAGGGGAGAATTCATTTCTATTAGAATACGTATTTTTTTAAATTCCTGTTTTGAAATTTCTGAGATATTGTTTTGTGTTACGCTTTTATCCGTTGTACTTTAGTTTATTACTCCCTCCGTCCATGAAAATTAGTCCACGCTGCCTTAAATAGCCGTCCACAATAAATAGTCTACCTATCCAAAATGGAAAATTTTCAATCATTATTTTATACACATATATTCACTTTTACACATCACATCAAATACTTTATTAATAATTAACACTTCTTTATATTAATACACTCACTTTTACACATCAACTTTTTTTTAATAACAGTGCACAACTAAGGTAGACTAATTATCATGGACGGAGAGAGTAATTTTTACCTTATCTACCTCTGAAGTTTTTATTCTAGTAATATCATGTGAAACGAAATTGAAACAATATTATGTGTATGAAAAGAAGTTAAGAACATATTTGATATTTCCTATATGAAAATCTTTTTGAACAAATGCTTAAGTAGCAACATATTCTCTTGTTTCAGAATTTGTTCTCATCTTGAATTCTCCTTATTTAGTGATTTAACCAGAACTTTGGCCGAGGTTTTGGACTCTTTTTTATGTCTAGGACGTATAGGATCCTTCCACCTAGGAGGATGACCTATGAGCTGAAAACATACACCAATTGTCACAAAGAGAACATGTCAACTGTTTTTTACGTCCTTATAAAATTTGCATTCCTAGCCAACTTTGCTACAAAATCAAGTTGTATAGAAGTAGGTGCAGTTAGCAATCTTTGGCTTTCTTCTTGTAACAAAAGTGAATGAACTTTAGCTAATGGGATAGTGGTGGTTGTTATAAAAATTTTAGTAGAATATGAATCACATGGTATGAGAAATTTTATAATTGCATCTTGTTATTTGCGCCCCTAAACTTTTAAATGTACAACCTCATCCGGACTCTTCAAAGATAATTTTATCAAAAAAATTGCAAGTTGATGCTGGGAATGCCATAATTTCTACAATTAAAAATAATCTTAATCCAGAAAAATTGAGAAATTTAGACTTCAAGGTTTGGTCAATTTTTAGATTTTGATTATAACATTCAACTGAGAGGGCAGTTGATTCTTTTTCTTAAGAAATCTCAGCTGAACTCTGCAAATCCAGAGAAGGAGCTCTGATTTCGTATCCAAGAGAAGACTTTTAAGTTTGGTCCAGAACATTTCAGCATGTACACGGGGTTGAGATTCATTTGAAACACCATTTTACCCCACGAGAACCACCACTTGATAGTGTGCATCGAACATACCTTATGGGAGACACGGTAAATTTCAAAGAACTAATGAATATGTTTAATAGTTCTCCAATTGGAGTTATTGAAGCTGAAAAACTTTCAATGGCATACGCAATATTCATCATGTATTTACTAGGAAATCCAGGCAAAGTGCCAAATTGGATTTGATGGATAGCCTAAACGATTTCAATTGGGGAGCCTTCATTTACAAAAGGACTCTGCACTATTTTGAAAGTGGCTTTCGTGGGCATTCCAAAGCTAAATACAGAGTGCACGGTTATCCAACAACTTTACAGATATGTAAAATATTATGTTATTATATAGTGACTGTGTTGTTTTTAATATTTTACTCGCCATGTTTTTAAACAATGATCACATATTTCAGGTATAGTGAATTAAGTAATCAAAACATTCACTAAGCACTTAGCGTAATATCCTTGATGTGATCATAAGTAAACACAAGATTCTTTTTGGTTGCTGTTCAGCGAAGCAGCCTAAAAAATGCATTTGTCAAAGGATCACGCGCTTGAACTATCTCCTTGCCTAAATCGGGGGCACAATCACACAGTCATAGTTATAAAAAAATGGTAGAGTTAAATACTGAAAACAGCACAATCACCATGCCTACAAAATATGGCTGTGTGATTGAGCCCCTGATTTAGACAAGGAGATAGTCCAAACAAATGATCCTTTGACAAATACATTTTCTAAGCTACTTCGTTGGACAGCAACAAAAAAGAATCATATGTTTACTTATGAGCACCTCAGGAATATTACGCTAAGTGCTTAATGAATGTTTTGATTACTCAATTCACTATACCTGAAATACGTGGCCATTGTTTAAAAATATGGTAAGTAAAATATTGAAAACTTCAGTCACTATATCATAACATAATATATAAATACCTGTAAAGTCATTGAGTACCCGTGCACTCTGAATTTTGCTTTGGAAGACTCACAAAAGACACTCTCAAAATAGTATAGAGTCATTTCGTAAATGAAGGTGGCCCCAATTAAAATCGTTCAGGCTACCCAAATCTTCAATGATCCACAAAATCTAACTTGACACTATGCTTGGATTTCCAAGCAAATACATGATAAATATTATGTATACCATCAAGAGTTAATTCATCTTCGATTACACCAACAGGAGAGCTTTTGAACCTATCAACTAATTCTTTGAATTTCACTGCATCTCCCATAAAGTACATCTAGTACACATTACAGTATGGTAGTTCTTGGTTGTCATGGAATAAAATAGTGTTACATGTAATTACAGCCCCGTGTACATGTAAAAATATTAGGTACCAAATCCAAAATTCATCCCTTAAATACAAAACCAGAGTTCATTCTCTAGATCGCAGAGTTCAGCTGAGAATTCTTTAGAAAAAATCAACTGTCCACTCAGTTCAATGTTATAGTCAAAAAAAAAAAAAAATTGACAAAAAACATGATAGCCTGAATTTTTCAATTATTTATTGATTAAGATTATTTATAACAGTAAAAATTATAGAATTTCTGACATTTAAAGCTACACATTTATAACTTTTTTGATATAATAATCTTTGAAGAGTTCATATGAAGCTACACATTTAAAAAGTTTAAAGGCACAATTAACACAAAATAAAACTTTAGATATAAATAAAGATAAAATAAAACTTTATAAAATAAAGTACAATGGATAAATGTATACCACATAACAGAACAATCAGTGAATGAAATTTGTTATGATGTAATAAATGTAATCAGTTTTAAGCTTCTTATGGTGCAATGAGTAACTGTGTATGACAATTGCCTCAACTAATGATAAAAACTCAGAAATAAGATGCAATTATAAAATTTCTCATACTACGTGACTCATATTCTGCCACCAATAGCTAAAGTTCATTAACTTTTGTTGCAAGAAGAAAACCAAAGATTGCTAACTATACCCACCTCTACGCAACTTGATTTTGTAGCAAAATTGGCTAGGAATGCAAAATTTTACAAGGACAAAAACCATTGACTGTTCTCATTGTGACAATTGATAGATGTTCTCCGCTCATAGGTCATCCCCTTGGTGGAAAGGTCCTACATGTCCTAGACGTAAAAAAGAGTCCAAAACCATGACCAAGTTCTAGTTAAGCCACCAAATAAAAAGAATCCAAGATCAGAACAAATTCTAAAGCAAGAGTATATGTTGCTGCGTGAGCTTATGTTCGAAAAGATTTTCAGACTAAGAAAACAAATTCTTTTCTTACACATAAATATTATTTCAATATCGTTTCACATGATATTACAAAGATAAACTTCAGAGGTATATATTACAAAAATAAGATAAAAATTAGTAAAATAAAGTATAGAAGTGTACCACAGAACAGTATCTACAATTGCTCGGGCCTTAGTACAACAACACTTGAAGTTCCTTCCATCGAGCTGATTTTTTAAAGTGATTTTAACATGTATTATATAATAGGTAACAAAGTCAACCATTACCTAAATTATAACTAGTACATATCCAAAATAAGTGTCTTACCTATAACTAGTAGAAAAAAAATGATAATAAATTATACAAACAAACAATCTTCAACAGACAAGAAGTCACAACCGAAATAACTACTTCCCCATCTATTGTTTTATCTCATACTTCAATGGAGCTTCTTAGTGACCAACTAAAGTCATCTACGATTTCAACCTTTACGGATTTCTTGTCAACAAGAGTGAACATTTCTGTTTCATAAACAAAGACAACATTTTTCCCTATTCATCAACATTGCCTTCGATATCTCTCATAACTTTGCCAGTCCTCACATCAAAGATGTTTATCACAATTCACAACCCTTTCTCATCACTTGAATTATTTATATTAAGCTACACTATTACATTAGGAAATAGACGAGAAACTGATTATGATACGGATGTGGTTTACAAGAGACGAGCACGGAAAGAGAATGAGA